>OZ038479.1:940000-1227500 GCA_964036315.1 Acanthosepion esculentum | reverse complement strand
TAAACTACATCCGAGTCCATGGGTATGACGATAAACTACATCCGCGTCCTGGGTACGGCGATAAGCTGCATCCACGTCCTGCATATGGTGATAAACTATGTCCAACAGAAAGGCTGTTTTTGAAAAAATAAGGTTGCTGGCTATACATTTTTGGAAAAATAGTATTAGCAGCTATACGTTTTTGGAAAATAAGCAATATATTTAAAAAGAAAAAAGAAAAATATATATTAATTAAGAGCTAAACATTTTTTGAAAAAGGAAAAATATTACCAGTGATACATATTTGACAGAAAATCATTACCAGAAATAGATTTTTGGAAGGAAAACTTTTTACCAGAAATAGATTTTTTGAAAGGAAAACTTTTTTTTACCAGAAATAGATTTTTGGAAGGAAAACTTTTTTTTTTACCAGAAATAGATTTTTAGAAGGAAAACTTTTTTACCAGAAATAGATTTTTTGAAAGAAAAATAGTCCCAGAAATGGATTGAAAAAATAATATTACCAACAATAAAAAATTTTTGTTGGCACTAAATGACCCATTGAGGTTGATTTGCCGTAAAACCAAAACAAAGATTATGAAATAAACACCATTTTTATTTTGTTTAGTCTTATCCCAATGTAGCTATTTTTTAAGTGAAACATTAAAAAAAAAAAATTAGCCATTCAGTAAAAAATACAGGATGCTATGATAAAACTTAAAGCAGGTGTTTTGCAAGGTGGCACCTTTTCTCCTTTTCAGTTTATGATTGTTCTGTATTATGTGCTGCATATTTCTTTCAACACTATCGAGGAAAAAGGACTCCTTTTGAAACCTCACCAGAGTAGTTGGTACCCGCCTCAATACCTGACTGACCTTGACTTTGAGAAATTAATGTAAGATAATCAGCATTATAATGTTTATCAGAAAGACTATCAGGTATATCGATGGTCACCAGTAGCTTCCATAAAATTAGTCAAGCATGGATGATACTAACCACTAGTGGTCATCATCACTTTCCTTCATGTCACTAGCATGGTTATCATCTTTGACCACTTCACTGTCACTATCCACTCGAGTAAAGCCTTCAAAATAATCACTCTATAGTTGTAGAGTATATATATATATATATATATATATATAAATGCATGTTTCATTAAATAATATAGACAAGTTTTGTCTATTCATTTTAAGTTCCTTTCATATTGTCTGATAAGCTTAATCACATTATCGTTGAAAGACGAAAGGAAAACATATGGTGTTTTCCTTTTGTCTTTCAACAATAATGGAATTAAGCTTATCAGACAATGCAAAAGGAACTTACTTAAAATAAATAGACAAAACTTGTCTATATTATTTAATGAACAATTGGTGCCAAAATATACACACACACACATATATATATATATGTCTCCACTCTACAACTATATATATATATATATATGTCTTTAAATAACTGTCAGACTTTGTCCATTTCATAAAGTGTGACATCATTTGTTTACATTTGATAAGTTTATAAGCAGTAAATTCGACCTTGTCAACTGAACGATCCTCTGTGACCGAATCAGTTAAAAGGCATGTCAGGCTATATGACGGTTCCATATAGGATACAGGTTTGAAAACTGTCGGAGGACTAATATTTTCTATGAAAATTTCTCGGACATTCAGGCTGGTAAATGTTGTTTAATACTGTTTATTATAAACAGAGCATTTACTTAAATACTTGTATCTATAAAAAGAATGTTAAACATAAAATGTCATTAATATATATATATATATATATATATATATATATATATATATATATATATATAAAGTGAACATAGAAATCAACACTTAGAGGCGACAGTCTGTTTCATGCTAGAAGAAATCATCAGGCCACGAGTGCTGTTATTTTTCTTGGCTATTTATATATATACGGGTCAGTGGTGCATTGTGGGTAGTCTATTTTAGTCTATATTATTAGTTAGACTATAAAAATCAAACAAAAAATTGGACAAAAAAAATAACTATAACTGTTATATAACGGTAAAAAAAAATGAATAAAAAATAATATACTACGTTACTTAAAAATTGAAAACCAAAAAGAGAAAATATACAGTGTAACAAATAAATAATAAGTAAAATAAATTGATCTAAATTCATCTAAATAAATAAACTAACAACCGATACCGATAAACTAGAATCAACCCCAAAATTGAACAAATAGCTTTAATTATCTTCCCTAACAAAACCAAACTATTACATAAGCTATATAAACAAATTTTTACCACGTTAATAAAAACATCGATCAAAATAAAAATAAATAAATATATAAGATAAAAAGTAAAATAAAAATAAATAAAAACAAGCAAAATAATTTAACCCAAATAAATAAATAAACAAATAAACAACTTCCAGTAAAATAACCCCCAAAATAGACTACCCACAATGGACCACTGACCCGTATATATAAATAGCCGAGAAAAATAACAGCACTCATGGCCTGACGATTGCATCTAGAATGAAAAAGACTGTCGCCTCTAAGTGTTGACTTCTATGTTCACTTTTATATTTACACACACTCTATCTCTGATATTGAGCACTTTACCCCATAAATATAGCACATCTTAAGACTATATTTCTTCATATATATATATATATATATATATATCCACTCTACAACTATATATATATATGTATATATGTGTCCACTCTACAACTATATATATATATATATGTATATATGTGTCCACTCTACAACTATATATATATATAAATATATATATGTATGTATATATGTCCACTCTACAACTATATATATAATATATATGTCTATATATATATATATATATATATATATATATATATATATATATATATATATAAAATTTATTCAAAAATTATAGTATAAATTAGAACGTTATAATTTTTGAATGAATTATATGGGCTCTACTCTGTATTGAGCACTCTTTTAAGAATAGTATTTCTGGTTATTGGAATTTATTTCGTACACCAATCCTATAATTCTAAAACATTAAACTTCTGTGTGTGTATGTATGTATATATATATATATATATATATATATATATAAATAAAAAGTCGTGCGTTCACATTATTTTAAATAAAAATTAATAAAGCTTCGCAAGAGATTTTTCATTTTTTGGAATCATCTTAGGTTAGGTATCTCGCTCTTTTCGGTGGTTTCTAAGGTTGTTTCAGTTTTTACTTTTTATCTACCAAATAAAACCAAAATTTTGCTTCAAAGAAGACATGGCGGTACCTTTGTTTATTTCTTTCCTAACATCACTGATGCGTAGAGCCTTTTTCGTCTTGACCAACATGTATTTTGTAGTTAGAGATTCTCTCTGGAAATTGGAATTTGGTTAATCTTTATAATGAAACCCACAAATGTTTGTGTTACTGAATTATCTCCCTTGATTCCGTGGCTGTTTCAGTGTTTATCAAATAAAACCCAAATTTTTCTCCCAAGAAGACATGGCAGGACCTTTGTTTATTTCTTTCTTAACAATAACATTACTTTGATGTACAACCCCTTTTTCATCTTGTTTGTTTTTTAGAAAGTTGAGTAAAGCCTTCAAAATCATCATCGAAGTCCTAATCAAAGAAAAACTCCTGAATAAAGCTTTTTGCATATTAATGCAGCCATTTTTGTTTACAAAATATAGTGAAAATTAACGTGGGTTTAATTGGTGTTACACCTTGTGTAGAGTCTAGAAAAATTCAAAATGGCATTGAAAAACAGAAGTTTAACCTTGTTCCAAATCAGTAGTAGGTGATTTCCAGCTTAAAATACTGGAAATAACAGTTGACAAGTATTTATTTACAGCAACCATCTCAAGGTGAGAGAATTCTATGGTGACAATTTTTGCCTGCAGCGTGGTAAAGGTTAATAACACAATACCAAGAGAAAATTTAAAAATTAATTATTCCATTCTACTGATGAAAAGAAAATGAAATAAAATTGTTACTTTTATCCTTGTGCTTTTTGTGTAGAAAAACAGTTTTACAACTATTATCATGTAATAGTTTGTCTCATTGGCTGTTAACTTGTTAGATGCTAACAGGCTCAGCATTGTTGTATCTCTGTCTCATAATATACAGGCCTTAGTAAATAGCTCTATGTATGTATTGCAATGTTATCATATTTTATGCACTATTTAATGTATCAATATATATTATTTTTCATTCACAGATATTCTGACTGGGAAAAACATTGTTGGATACACAAATGAATCATTTGTTACCATTATCAAGTGAAGACTGTTGATCTCCCTTCAAAACTTTGAAATATATACTAAAAATATCCTCCTTATAAAAGCTATAATGCTTCATTTTTAAATCAACAATTAAAAATACATGCCGCCATAAACTTGAAATTTATCTTCTGAACAATGTACAGATTTTCATTTTCCAGAAAAGTAAATTTAGTGGAATATATGTGAACACAAGCAGAACTATATGTTTGGGAGTTCTATGCCTTTTTTTCAGAGTCATATTCTATGAAAGACATGCAAGCACATACTGGAAAAAAAACATATTCTTGTGATGTTTGTGGATTTGCATTTATGAGGGAATCAGACTTAATACGTCATATACGAACACACACTGGAGAGAAACCATATTCTTGTGAAATTTGTGGATTTGCATTTGCAAGGAATTCAGATTTAATGTCCCATATGCGAACACACACAGGAGAGAAACCATATTCTTGTGAAACATGTGAATCTACTTTTTCATTGAAATCATATTTAGTGTTACATATGCGAACACACACTAATGAAAAACCATGTGCTTGTGAAGTTTGTGGAACTGCCTTTTCTCGTCAGTCAAATTTAGTGCGACATATGAGAACACATACTGGAGAGAAACCATATTTATGTAATGTGTGTGAGTCTTCTTTTACAGAGAAGGCACAGCTGGTGCGACATATGCGAACACACACTGGAGAAAAACCATATACTTGTAAAATGTGTGGATCTTCTTTTGCAGGTAAGGCAACTTTGGTGCCGCATATGAGAACACACACAGGAGAGAAACCATTTTCTTGTGAAATGTGTGGATCTTCTTTTGTGCAGAAATCAAATTTAATTCGACATATGCGAACTCATACTGGAGAGAAACCCTATAATTGTAAAAAATGTGAATCATCATTTTCACAAAAGTCACATTTAGTGAAACATATGCAAACACACACTGGAACGAAAATGTATTGAATTGTTTGTGTCTGTTATTTCGATAAAGAGACGTTAACGCACTGAAAAAACATTCTTGTGAAATGTGCCTATTTTTTCTCAAAAGGTCATATTTAGTGAAACATTAAAATTCGCACTTTACTTATACGAGGGTCATTCAATAAATAAGGTGAATTTTTCAATATAGGGACTTCTAATACAGATAGAAGCTTACATTTTTTTTCAACGTAGTCTCCCAGCACTGTCACACACTTTTCCCATCTGTGCACAAGCTTTCGTATTCCCTCAGCGTAAAAATCTTTGGACTGATGTCTCAGCCAGTCACACACAACACTTTTGACTTCATCGTCACTTTTAAACTTTGTGCCTCTCGTGAACGTTTTCAAGGGACCAAACAAGTGAAAGTCTGAAGGGGCAAAGTCTGGGCTGTAAGGGGAATGAGGGAGCAGTTCCCAGCCCAGCTCATTGATGGTCTGCACTGTTTGGGCTGCTGTGCTGTTTGTGCTCTGCAGTAAGCATCTTTGGCACCCACCGGCAGCTGACCTTGTGTGCTGTCCCAATAGATAAGCTCAAAGTCCTTGCAATGTCATCCACTGTCACCCTTCTTTTAGACTGAATGAGGTCATTGATTGATTCGATCACCTCAGGAGACCTTACTTCTGTAGGCCTCCTAGGCCTGTCTTCATCCTCAACACTGCTCCGTCCTTCTTTAAACAATTTAGCCCACTTATGGACATTTTTTTGGCTGAAACATGTGGCACCATACACAGTTGACATTCTCCTATGAATTTCAACTGGTTTGCACCCTTCAGCAATGAAAAACTTGATAACTGACCGCTGTTCAATCCTGGTCGGCCATCTTTCTTAATCGCCAAAACTCTGAATTTAATCTGCAAAAGAAATTAAATCCATGTGAAAAAGAAGGAAAACAAAAACAAAAAAAAGTAAGCTTCTATCTGTATTAGAAGTCCTTATACCGAAAAATTTACCTTATTTATTGAATTGGTAGTGGAGTAAGTGGCATTATATTAACAAAGTACACTGCAGATATTCTTACTAATGTTTAGTAAATGAACCGTCACGTAAACAAATTAAAATAATTAGAGTTCGCCGGTTAAACACGATGTAAAAGCAACCGTTCTGATCATTTTGGCCGCCATGTGTTTTGCAGTAAATCACTAAATCATCCATAACTTTCGTATTATCATCTCAAATTACACCAAAATCTCAGACAATAACAAATAATATGGTATGTATTGTCTGTGAAAATTATAGAATATAAAACAAATTTGATAAAAAATTATACCTACTTTTCTGACTAAAACAATGCCGGTCTGAACATTTTGGTCGCAAAAGTATGTAATACTAGTTTAAAAGCCACCTTATTAGGTAGCATTTAAACTAGTTCCTGTTGCTCTTGATTGGACTGTCATCACAATAGGTAGGGGTTAGGGGTTCAAGTAGATGTGATAAGCAACAATAAACTACGGAAGAACTGAAAAATGATTGCTGCATTTAAGTATTGCATTAATATTTAAGCTTACCTTTTAAAAGTTCAACAATAATTCTTCTGCCACCACTTAATTTAAAGACAATTTGATGTATGTAGGTCCTTACTTTCTGTACAAACAATTATTTTTATTTCATGGGTGACTTTCACTGGATTTTGCAATTAATTTTGATTATTCCCAAATTTGTTTCCAAGTTATAAAAATTGTTATACAAAAAATGACACAAAAAAAATTGCTGAAAACCAGCCTACCTAAAAATTGACGGGTTTCCAAGACCTTTATTAAGTAAATTTTGCAATCAGCCAAGATTGTAAATTGATCTTTTTTCCAAAAATAAGCAATCTCAGTATAGCAAAAATGGTAGCACCATCAAATTAGCTAAAAAATGTGTTTTGTTTCTTGGCACCAAAAATTTTGTTGACCAGTGTTATTCATCAGAAATTAATTTGAAACTTAATATGTTCATTGTTGAAGAACAATAGCATAGAGAAAAATATTAAATTTTAATTAACTGATACTTATGCATATTGCACCAAAATTTTGCTTTAAAGATAAAATAAGTTCAAATAAAATAAATATTATACTTCAGTATCTTAAATAATTCCAACAAGGAACTTTCATGTATTAACAGTTCTCCCCCAATCGCTCACAGGCCTAAAGACACAGTGTAGACACCTGGTATAAGAACCACCTTGGCCATATCCTATAGAACATGAGTGATGATAGCTTTCCATAACTTCCTGTTCTTTGTAACTCTAAGAAGTGTTTGACTCTTTACCATTCCTCCTTGACCAAGCAGGCTTAGTTATCCATTTACACAAACTCCTTAGGCAAGATGTTTCCCTCTACTCATTCTTCTGATTGCTCGACATCAAACTGTAGCATAAAATCTGTACTTTCGAGTCACTTATTCATCTGTGTAGATAATAAATAAAGCATACTGTCAGAAATTCACAGAGCTGCACATGCAAATGGTTACAAATCCACTCTTTCCACAGTTTTCTGAGGAGCCATTTCATCATGGATTCTATGACATCAGCAGGCATACACCCTCAGTCCTTTTTAAGGTAAGTGAATTTCTTCTGCACACTCCCTCACACCACCAATCTCTTAATCACATTCGATAGCTGCTGGCCTTTTTTGCTCTGCACTTTATTATAGCAGGAACCTTCTTCAGCGATTCTGTGGAAGTCGGCTTTCCTTCTGACTTCTTTTGTCATATGCTTCTCTGTAGATCCGTGGTTCCGATTTTTCTGATTGTTCAGTATTCTCGACATCCAACTCAAACCTTCATGTGCAGATGACATGAAACTGGTTCAAAGAGCACTTAGCTGAATACCAGTAGACCCCTATTTTCTATGCTTTTGAAATGTCACACTTTATGCAGGGGTCTTATATGTTGAATGGGGTTTATGTAAATTCCTTGACAAACACAACACAGTTATGGACAAACCTGGAATAGCAAATACTCTCACTTAAAGAAACAAAATAAAACTTGGAGCTGATCTGAACTTAAGAAAAGGACATCAAAGGGACATCTTTGGCAGTTGGATGACACAACAGCCAGGATTCTCAATGGTCATCAGATGATGACCTTCCATCTCTGCAGACAACTCAACAAAGGTCATTGCTGCAATTAGCTACAACTCACCCTCCCTCTCTTACCATATGCCTTTTACAATTCTACTTATTTCTTTCATGCAAATTGGTCAAGATCTGATCAGACTGCCAGTTCACCACAACAGTCTTCTGCGTCATGTTTTGTGTTCTTAAAAGCAGATGACAATTAGTTTTTTGCTTTGGCGGCAATGTTCGTGATTGCCTCTTTTTCTCTTGTACTCTTCTTTTCTTTTTTTGAGGAGGAGATTTGATGCTCGGAGCCCTGCATAAAGAGTGACATTTTATTTTTGTTTTCTTAACATTTACATCAGGCCAACATGTGGTAGAGTGAATCAGAAAGATTTAGTATCTGTCTATATTTCTGAGATGAGGTATTATGTACATTATTCGGACTATTGTCCTCATCTTTGTCGCCATATTTATTACATTTTGGCTGTTGTACACTCCGGTTTTCTTCAGGTGATTGGAATGTCGAACTGAACCCTTTATTTCGCTCACTGGGGTAGACTGTTCTCGTTCCACGTGTCATGTTTAATGGATGTCAATTATCAGCTATCTCCTGTTAATTCCCCTCTCCAAGTTCTCCACTGCCTTAACCAGGTATTGAACACTCTTTAGGTCCTGTCACTGGATCTAACTAATGCCTTTATCCACTGTGCCATGTGTCCTTGAGATTTAGTTAGATCCAGTGACAGGACCCAAAGAGTGTGAGTTCAATACCCGGCTAAGGCAGTGGAGAACTTTCAGAGGGAAATTAACAGGAGATAACTGACATCCATTAAACATGGCAAGTGGGAATAGAACAGTCTACCCTAGTGAGTGAAATAAAGGGTTCAGTTCGACATTCCAACCACATGAAGAAGGCCGGAGCGTACAACGGCAAAAACGTTGCAATAAATATGGCGACAAAGATGAGGACAATAGTCCGAATAATGTAAATGTACAGAAAGATTTAATTTGAAGTAGTGTATAACACTAATAATAATCTGGTACACTAGTAAAATGCAAATTACCTAGCTTAGCTATCTAGGCTTTTTGCATGAATTAAGTACTAACCAGTAACAAATATAAATTCACTTATGAGTAAAACACGTACCAGTAACTCTAATACAAAATCAAAATAATGAGTTTATATTCCATTTAAGAGTTAATAATCTTTTTCTTATTGCTATGGTGACCTATCTACATTAGAATGAACTTTTCCTCTTTCATAAATACTAACCTGCGAGACTTCCTAAGGAGGCAGTCGGGATGCAGTGTAACCTGATAGTTCGGACGGACACTTCTGTCTGCTAACAACGCTCTTATTTTGTATATATGTTCTGTTATTTCAATACAATTGTTCAACCTATCTTCTTTTTCCCGTGTCTTTCTTTCTGGGCCCCCAACAGGCTACAACAAAATCATTTTACTATAGAATTACATTGTAAATCATTTTACTATAGGAAAGAATTGCAAATAATTTTACTGTAGAATTTCATTATAAATCATTTTACTATAGAATTACATTATGAATCATTTTACTATAGTTACTACATTGTAAATCATTTTACTATAGAATTACATTGGAAATCACTTTACTATAAGAATGCATTGGAAAACATTTTACTATAGAATTACATTGTAAATCATTTTACTATTGGGAATGC
This sequence comes from Acanthosepion esculentum, assembly GCA_964036315.1. Classification (NCBI taxonomy): domain Eukaryota; kingdom Metazoa; phylum Mollusca; class Cephalopoda; order Sepiida; family Sepiidae; genus Acanthosepion; species Acanthosepion esculentum. The sequence continues at coordinate 1,217,546 of OZ038479.1, read as the reverse complement.
ATTGGAAATCATTTTATTATAGGAATTCATTGGAAATCATTTTACTATAAATTATGGTGGCTCATTTACATTGCAATAAATTCTTTCCTCTTTCGTAAATACTAACCTGCGAGACTTCCTAAGGAGGCAGTCAGGACGCAGTTTAACATGATAGTTCAGACGGACACTTCTATCTGCTGACTAATAACACTTATTTTGTATATATGTTCTGTTATTTCAATACATTTGTTCAACCTACCTTCTTTCCGTGTCTTTCTTCCTGGCCTCTAACGGACCACAACACTCACGATATACTTTTACTTTTGGACTAGTATATTCATGGTTGGTATAATGTTTTAGCTGTTGCAACTCTTGTCCTTCTTTGGCTATCAAACTCGGTCATCTTGCAATATTGAACCAAAAACTTTATTTATAATTTTTTATAAATTTGCTCGGACTTCAGCAGATTTTATGTAATAAAAAGTACATTTAAAAATAAAAAACAGAGAGAGGGTTGTTATAATCTTCCTCAAAACAGATCTTCTTCTGATTGATGTTACACAAATTTCCACCATTGGCTGGATGTGAACGCTCCGAAAACCAAGACTGAACTAAAAATTCTGTCAACTGCGCATTGGCTCTGCACATAACTTCCGTTTTACTTACACACAATACAGTCAAGAATTTCCACCTTATATCTGCCACTCCCGCCTAAAGAAACAATAAAAATTGGAGCTGATCTGAGACTAAGAAAAGGATATAAAAACCCATCAAAGGGATATCTTCAGCAGTTGGATGGCACAACAGCCCGGATTCGCAACGCTCATCAGAATGTGACCTTCCATCTCTGAAGACAACTCAACAAAGGCCGTTGCTGCAGTAAGTCATAACTTACTCCCACCGTATGCCTTTTACAATTCTACTTATCACTTTCTTTCAATGAGAGACATTTACACTAATTTACCATTTGTTGTATTTTTATGTTAATACAATTGTTTATTTTTTAAACTTCTGTCGTTTCTTCTTTGTTCTGTCACCACACACTTAATATAACAACATTATAACAGACTGGCTTTTTTTTATTAGAATATATATAATGTAAGTTTCAATAAAGATGACTGTCAAGGTACAGTAATTAGCATTCCAGTTTCCTTGTAAAAATTAATTTTTCATCAAAAATATTTTTATTCAGACAATATTGTTTTTAATATACATTAATGTTTATTACTTTATGTATGTTATTCATAAAAGCAATTAAAATTTATAAGTTATAACGATGAATCCCTGGAAAATTTATCTCATAAAATTATTTTGGTCAAACAGAAGCCTCACTTGAAGGAAATATGCACTGATTAATAAAATAAAATTGATTTTATGTATTAAATATATTATGGACACCACTGTCTGAAGAAAAAGATTTTTTATGATGAATAATTAATTTTTAGAAGAATTGTTACTATTATTTTAACTTTAATTAGGATTATTTATAAACTTTTAAATCTTTTTTTCAAATCCTATATAAATTTATAGTATAATGTTTTTTTTTTCAGAAAGTAATGTAGAAGAATTAAAATGTGAATATAAAATAATAAAAAGTAGTACAATAAACTAATTTTATTTATTGCTTGTGGGGAATATATAGAAATTTTATATGAAATAAATATAAGTTAAACAAATGATTAATAAAAAAGCGAAGATAAAAAATTAAATATTGTTTCACACATTTCCACTACTGGCAAGATGTGAACACTTTGAGATCCAAGACTGAACTAAAAATTCCGTCAACTGTGCATAGGTTCCACACATAGCTTCTGTTTTACTTACACACTCAGAAAAAAGTACAATCCAGAATTTCCACCTAATAGCACCCACTCCTGCCTAAAGAAACAAAATAAAAATTGGAGCTGATCTGAGCCTAAGAAAAGGACATGAAAGCCCATCAATAGAACATCTTCAGCAATTGGACAGCACAACAGCCAGAATTCATAGCACTTATCAGAACACGACTTCTCATCTCCAAAGACAACTTGCCAAAGGCCGTTTCTGCAGTTAGTCACAATTTAACCTCCCTCTCCTATCCTATGCCTCTGTGGAAGACATTTATGATTCTACTTATCACTTTCTTTCAATGAGAGACATTTACACCAATTTACCATTTGTTGTATTTTTATGTTAATACAATTGTTTATTTCTTAAACGTCTGTCGTTTCTTCTTTGTTCTGTCACCACACGTTTAATATAACACATGTATTTATTTGAAATGAATGGAAACACTTATCTGAAGTTAATCATATCTCTTCTTCAATGTCTCTTTTTTCTTACATGGCCCAGGTTTGATCGTGACCAGCATTGCCCGTCTTTTGGAATAGGCTAAAACATGTCCTTCCACCTCAGTGGTCTTCAGGCCTCGGCTTGTTGGTGCCTAAAATCCATTTGATACCTAAATTTGGTTCTTACCCATTATTATCAGATAAATGGATTCATCTTCCCTAGCAGACATCTTATCAGCCAAGGGGAGATAACCTATATTTTTCATATAGGAAACTGCAAAGAATTTACTTTTTTAAATCAAAGAGAATTTAATTTTTAAAATATTATTTTAAATATATAATAATACTGAAGTCTCTAATTGGGATTTTTTTAATTTTATTTTTTGTCTTGTATTTAAAGTATTGTATTTTCTTGACCCAATACCCAGACGATAGAGGTAATGTTAAAAAAAAAATATAAGAGTATGCCTATTTAAATAGATATTTTTCTAATAATCAAATTTTCCGCAAATTTCAGAAAATCATTACTAATAAATTATGTCCATTTATGCATTATGAAATATCAAAATTAGTGATTTAATGAATGTGATTTCATTTCTTTCGAGAGACATTTACACCGATTTACCAATTATTGTATTTTTATGTTTATTTCTTAAACTTCCATCGTTTGTTCTTTATTTTGCCGCAATATGCCTAATATAACGGGGTTAAATGGAAATGAATGCAGATTCAAAGTCAGAACATTATCATTGATAACTCTCTCCTCCAATTTGCAGGGTCGAGTTACTATATTCTTAATACTTGATATAATTGAAAAATATCACAATGAGAAAATCGGTCAATAGTAAGTAACTGGAATCATTTTCTGTGTGACAAGCTCGTGGTAGTTCAGACTTCCACCGCTAGATGCCACTTGAGGCAACCCTCAGGCATCAGTGTGCTAACTGGTGTCATCGTGGGAAGACGTACAGCTCCGTGGTTCACATTTGTTTTGAAGTGCTTCACGCCTTTTCGTCTATTTTTACCTTGGCTGAAAGGATGCCTGTCGTAAACAGTTGGCAGTTGATCCAGACCTTTTTTTCGAAGGTCATCACTGGTGACGAAAGCTGGTGCTATGGTTACGACCCAGAAACGAAGCAGCAATCAAGTAAGTGGAAGCATCCAACGTCACCGCGACCCCAAAAAGCGCGTCAAATGAAGTCTACTGTCAAGACGATGCTGATTCGTTTCTTTGATGTGAATGGAATTCTTCGCAAAGGATTTGTTCCCCCTGGTCAAACTGTTAACCAGGCTTTTTACTTTGAAGTCCTGAAGCGCTTGCGAGACAAAAACGCCCTGGCCTGTGGCAAAGTGGTGGGTGGTGGTTGCATCACGACAATGCGCCAGCGCACACCGCCTTGAGTGTGAGACAGTTTGTGACCAAGAATGGCATGACCCCACTTCCCCACCCTCCCTATTCACCCGATCTCACCCCCTACGACTTTTTTTGTTCCCCTGAATGAAGAAAGTCCTCAAAGGAAAACGTTTTGCAGATGCGGAAGAGGTTAAGAAGAAAACGACGGAGTCATTAAAAAACATAACTTCACAAGAGTTCCAGGACTGCTTTGAACATTGGAAAACACGTCTGGAGCGGTGCATTGCTTCAAATGGAGAATACTTTGAAGGTGATAAAATATAAACATGCAACAATGAATAAAATTATATGACACAATTCCGGTTACTTTTGACCCCCTCGTATTTATACTGGGACTCATGCATGCAATTACAATTAATCCATAATAATATTTTAAATTTGGTAATCATATTTATTTGGTAGCAATATTCAACGCATGGATGACTGGTAGACTTATAAATGTGTAAGATAGATCTGCGAAGAAGAATTGCAGACCAAGTTTTCAGTGTAAAGCCTGAAAAACTGTAGAAATGAAAAGTTCATAAATACTCTGAAAAAAAAAAAAATCTTCCGTAACCAAATGATGTTAAATGCCAGGTTTCTCAGCCCAATCACTGAATAAAATTCCCCGATTCTGGGGACAGAATGGAAATTTCCTAATTATTTCAAAAGTAAATTCATTTGTTAAAAAATCCTGAAAGTTTTATTAAAATCTGACATTTTTACAAGAACTTCCGAATTAATGTGTTATTTTACCGGAAACAGCACGTCCATTGCTAGATCTAATGCAAAAATGGAAAAAAAAAAAAACAAGATTTTTAACACAAATTTCAAATATGTTAGAAAGGAGTAAAAAATTATAAAGAAAATAATTTCGTCTTTCCTCTTAATAATAATATAAACATTTTGACGATGAAACTTTGATTTTATTATGTTTGGGACATTTCTTTTCACCATGGTGTGTTTTTTTAGTGAAAAAGCAATAATTTGAATATAGGGACCTCCACTTGGTCACGGGAAAAACAGCATAGCATGATGAAAAAAGCCCCAAACTCAATAAAAAACAAAGCATTCCAGCAGAACTCCACAAAGAAACTTGCCGACAACAGACATGTGCCACGATGATTTCCAGTCATCCCCACCCCACTTGTCCTTGTACAAAACAACGATGACAGCATCTTTTCAGTCATCTGGAACACTATATATATGTGTGTGTGTGTGTGTGTAATTTGGCAGCAACTTTTCTTTTAAACATGTAGTATTGAATGTTAAAGACAACATAGTCTTGCATATTTTCTTTTGAATTTTCTCATATTCTCTAATGAGACTTTTTATTTGAAAATGGTTTCGAAATATGTATTGTCGGTACGATGACCTAGCGCTTTCGAACATCATTGTTCATCTTCAGGGTCAATATTTTTAGTCAAAATTTTTTAAAACAAACATTTGCCAATTATCTTGTAGCGTAATCATATTGCTACTTTTTTTACAAACTAAAAACGTTAAAATCCTTTTAAATTCAAAAGACGCGATGATGTTATCACATGACAGCGTGAAAAAGATTTCCAATACACCAGCCAAAAGATCGAAGAATACGCTACAAAATTTAAATATATTATAAACATTGTAATATGTTACCAGAAATATTGTAATCTATACGATTAATAAGAGGTCTTTTGCTTTTAATATGTAATGCCTCTAAGATTTTAAGGCGTCTAATGTCTGTATGTTTATCTATAATTTTAGTATTTTCTATAAGTATTTTACGTATATCAGATTGCATAAGGGAAACGGTATGTGATTTAATATGTTGTTTAATGGAGCTAGAATTATTTAGATGCAGAGTTAATCTTCTGGAGAGCCGGGTGGTTGTAAATCCAATATATGTATGTGGAGATATATATATATATATATATATATATATATATATATATATATATATATATATATGATGAAAAATATGGAAAAGACAAAAGAAAATCCGAATATGCAAGTTTACTGTTTTAATGTTGTTTTACTGTCAGACGTTTCGGTCTAGTAGACCATCTTCAGGACATGGTTATTAGAAACATACTTAGGATTAGACGATATTTAAGTCAACATGACGATAGACACAAGACTCGTCAGAAACAGAACAGTAAACTTGCATATTCGGAGTTTGTTTTGTCTTTTCCATATTTTTCATCATACCGTCGGATCTACATCCACATATTTGCTTACATATATATATATATATATATATATATATATATATATATATATATATATATATATATATATATATATCATACCTGATCACTAAGGTGGTTAGCCAATCTCTATACTTTGTGGTTTATACTGCAACTATGATGTGCAGACCTTAGTTACAGTTTCTGGGCGAGAAAAAAGATTAAAAGTTAGAACATTATTATTGATAACTCTCTGCTCCAATTTGCAGACCTTAGTTACTATATTCTTAAAACTTGAAAGAATGCAAAAATATCACAATAATAAAATCGGTCAATAATTATTTAGAATGATTTATACTTGGACTCTCGCATGCAATTACAAGTAATTAATATTTTAAATTTTGAAACCATATTTATTTTTGGCATTCATGAATTTTTCAAAACTGTTTCTAAATCTTTATCTTTCAATGATTTTTCTTCACCCACTAACCTCATCCACCACACCCATGAACCACTGCTCTACAGTCATATTTATCTTTTCTGTTGCTTGTCTGTTTCTTTTGCTAAGCCATGTTACAATTTTTGTGTATTATTATATACTAGTGAGCAAACTCAAATGACTGGACTCACTTTATAGTTCCCCCAAATGAAGGTTAACCAATCAGAAGGCGGAAAATATTCAATCCTTCTTATATAACAGCGGCCATTTTGGTTACTCTCTACGAATGTCCAATGTGAACCTGTCAGAACCAAAGATGACCAGAACAGAAGAAAGAACTACACTCTGCTATTGAAACAAGATATCCACTGCTAACCTGAACTACGCTTTCCTACTGTCTTCGAAATATTAACTGCCAACCTATTCTATACTCAAAGACTACCATCATCATGAATAACAAGCAAAACATTTCAACAATACCTGACCAAGTGATTAAACATGCAACTACCAAAAAGAACTGCCTTCTTTATTCCAAATGTCAAGAAACTTATCATGTACAACAGATATATAGAAGTATAGCAGAGACTTATCTCGGTGACCTAAAAGGGTCAGATGGAGTGTGAAGACACTGAATTGACGAGCTCCGGACTGAAAGTGAATCAAGCAACACTTCATGTGGACGGAAGTGGTGGTGTTGCTTGTAGCCATTTTTATCATCTGGTTCTGGGCGTTCATTGGCTGAGTGATGGCTGGTTCAGGTGCATAAAAGGATGGTACACACATTCAAGGAAAGTCTTGCTTCTGACGAGGTGTTGTATATTTAAGATTAAGAAATGGAAACAATTGTGGATCAGTGTTGCCGATTAAATCCATTGGACTTGCATAAAGTGTTTTTTCCTCTGTGTGTTTCTGACCAATTTTCACATAAGAAGCCAAGAAGTACAGCAGCGAAAACTATTGTGCACCAATTCTGTTTAAACAAGCAATTGCATATCGCAGAATAGTGATTTCGAAGGACTACTAATTGGAAAATATTAAGAGTAGCCTGTTTAAAAAAAATTAAAAAAGAGTCAAAATTATGTCTTAAATAAAACAATTTTTGGACAGTCCAAAGAATTAGCTCACCAAGATTACATAGAATGGTCCACACTAGATATTGTCATCAATTCTAATATCATAAACCCGAATCAACCCTTTCAAGACGACACACTGGCTCCAACTGAAGAGTGAAAGAAAACTGCATGACCCATAAGGTCGGCTTTATTAAACAAAGCACTCCAAGCTAGCAACTGAGAGAAAAAAGAGAAGAGACAAAGCCTAGAGAGAGAGAGTGATGTGTCAGTTGAGTCGATAGGTGAGGGTTACATAAAAATCAAGATGAGGATGCTACTTGGAATGTAAAGGCCTACCACTGTAATAAAAAAACTATAACAAAAAAGAACGCTAACCAATTATTGTTCCTCACTCTTCAGAGCTCTATTGAAGATAAAACAAATATATCAACAACAACTAAAAACAGTGGGGACAGGAAAATACGAGCAGAGAAGTGGCAATATACATCCTTGTGCAAATTAATTGAAACAACTGCTTTAGTTCCCTTTCTTTCACCATCAGTTTTAGACCCACTGGAGTGATAGGGTATAATAAATTTCTATTTTTTCCTCAGATTAGGTCATTTGCAGTGGTGTGCAGTCATATGAATCTATTTTTGCAGTGTGTGATGAAATGTTTAGCCTTGAAAAATATTGCATCATCTGTGATTGCATCAGATTTTTATCATGCCCCGACACCATTGCCTCAACTGTCGATTAGTTGTTCTACGGCCATTATCTATGATAGACGTTACTCCAAGGAAGCATATGAGTATTGTAACATTGCACAAACACAGTGACAAGCCTTACCAGTGAGCACATCAAAGTACTAGAGAGTGGCCAAAAAACTCTGATTTAAATCCAATTGAGAATCTGTGGTCAATCTGCAGGAAACAACTTTGTGGAATGGACATCTGAAGTACTAACATGTGGACTAGGTCAGGTTTCATTAGAAAAATATGAAAAAAAAGCAAATAATAATAAAATTATTTGTTTTGTATCTGTCTATATTTCTGAGATGAGGTATTATGTACACTATTTACATTATTTGGTTTATTGTCCTCATCTTTGTCGCCATATTTATCACAAAGTTTCAGCCGTTGTTTGCTCCAGCCTACTTCAGGTGGTCGGAATGTCGAACTGACCCTTTTATTTCGCTCACTGGGGTAGACTGTTCTAGTTCCATGTGCCATGTCTAATGGATGTCAGTTATCAGTTATCTCCTGTTAATTCCCTTCTCCAAGTTCCCCACCACTTTAACCAGGTATTGTATTCACACTCTTTGGGTCCTGTCACTGGATCTAACACTTTTATCCAATGTGCCATGTGTCCTTGAGGGCATCTGCGTATGGATTTCTGGGTATTATAAACCTAATGTCTTCAACACAATTTTTACCAGTGCTCATATTGCAATTTTTCTGTTATTATTTGTTTCAATTAATTTGCACAATCAAATTACATTTAAACCCAGCAACCATTCCTTCTGCTTACAGAGAGTAGGCTGCTAAAACTTAATATATGTAGATAAAAGTAGTGATGGCGGGGTAAAAAAGTGCAGTATGGTGCTCGCCGGCAGGCTAGCTACTTTTTCTTCTGTGTGGGTTAGCCTAGCCATGACACAGGGAAATTGTGAAACAGACACCAACTCAGCTGCGCCTACTTTGACTTCCTCTTTGTTCATCTGTCAATCCGTATGTCCAGCTCTATTGCAGGCTGTTCACCGAATGACTTTGGTTCTCTCATGCTGCTGGCACCCCGCTTTTTATGCTATTCCAATACGGCCAAAATTTGCATGTGTGCAAATATCATCTCGTTTTGGACGAGATATGCGCGCATAAATTGTGTCTTCAATAGCAGCCATATTTCTCTTTTGCGCTCGTTTTGAATTCTAAGGTAAGTCATGTCTTTCGTCACAATATATACGGTTCCAAGCACTCTCAAATCTGAATGTGTTTTGCTGACTCTTGTGAAAAATATCTTGTGTAAAAATACCAGTTTTGTCCATTGAATAGTGAAGTCTGCTAACTCTTTTTGGTTTCATTTCTGTTAAGGTTAGGTTTAACCCTAACAAGTAACTTATACATTGAAAGCAATGAAAACCACATCTCTTCAGTTGTCTTAAAAATTTGGTAATTTTTCATGAAGCTACAATAACGCCTTAAGACACGAGTGTACCGACATACAAATTTTTTACATTCATTGGATTATTGTCCTCATCTTTGTTGCCGTATTTATTACAATATTTTGACCGTTGTATGCTCCGGCCTTCTTCAGGTGGTTGGAATGTTGAACTGAACCCTTTATTTCGCTCACTGGGGTAGACTGTTCTAGGACACATGGCACAGTGGATAAAGGCATTAGTTAGATCCAGTGACAGGACCCAAAGAGTGTGAGTTCAATACCCGGGTAAGGCAGAGGAGAACTTTCAGAGGGAAATTAACAGGAGATAACTGATAACTGACATCCATTAAATATGGCATGTGGAACTAGAACAGTCTACCCCAGTGAGTGAAATAAAGGGTTCAGTTCGACATTCCAACCACCTGAAGAAGGCCGGAGCATACAACAGCTGAAACGTAAAAAAAAATGGCGACAAAGATGAGGGCAATAGTCTGAATAATGCAAATAATGTACATAATACCTCATCTCAGAAATATAAACAGATACAAATTTTTTGATATACATAAAAGATGAATTTTGACATATATCCGAGTTTCAGTTAAGCATCCGCCAACAGCAGGTGCGTGTCTACCGCCATTAAGGTAAGAATTTTCTGAATTCTTGTTGAACTTTTTCAAATTCAGATCTTGACATGGCAAACTCTCATGCCAAGTATTGACTGGAACAGCCCCAATCTGGGGAAGGAAATGGACAAATTTGTATGAAAAGCAATGTTACATTCCAATGGTCTGTTCTGCGACACTTGTGACAGCATAAAAATTAACTACTTATTAATCTGGGCAGGGGATGAACGCCAGGAAATAAGTGAGATGTTTGTTTTTCAGAGAGATGAAGGGAGACTGTGAAAAGCTACATAAACAAATTTAAAGCTTTTTTCAAGCCCAGGAGGTTTTGTGGCACATAATACCACCTCTTAATTACTGGTGTTCCCAGGCCCACCCTTACACGCAGGGGGCGTGTGAGGTTGTAGCACCTATTAGAGTCCCAGGTATAATAAATATTTAAGCCCCATACTGGGGTCAAAACACTATGAAAGTGTAAAAATATTACCAGCAATACATTTTTGAAAAACAAATATTACCTTGCAGACAATACCACCGTGTCCCTCTGTTGGGTCTAGGGGGGGGGGGCAACGTTTTAATATGTCAAAGAATGTTTAGAACATTAAAGTAAAAAATCTCACTGATTAGGAAAAAAAAAATTTCCAAGTAATTCATGGAACTTCATTAACAATAGAGAAATTCGTTATCAAATCAGTGCCAATAAGAAGTTGGGGGGGGGGGCTCTTGAAAACGTCAAGAAAAATATCTCAGAGAAAAGTAATGAAGACTCCAATTGATAGAGAGCTATTTATTGAAAATAACAGCTTGATTCTAGCTGTCACACATGGTATGATCTATAAGTCTTTCGACTTGACAAGGTAACACTATTTACATTATTTGGACTATTGTCCTCATCTTTGTCGCCATGTTTAGCACAACGCTTTGGCCATTGTACGCTCCAGCCTTCTTCAGGTGGTTGGAATGTCAAACTGAACCCTTTATTTTGCTCACTGGGGTAGACTGTCTAATGGATATCAGTTATCTCCTGTTAATTCCCCGTCTCCAAGTTCTCCACCACCGTAACCAGGTATTGAACTCCCACTCTTTGGGTCCTGTCACTGGATTTAATTAATGCCTTTATCCCCTGTGCCATGTGTCCTCGAGGACATCTGTGCATGAATTTCTGGATATTATAAACCTGTCTTCAGCAACCTTTTTTACCAGTGCTCATATTGCAAATTTTGCTGTTGTCAATCATATTTTTACCAGAGCTCATATTGTAATTTTGTGGTTATTATCACTTTTCTCTAGCACTCCTTATTACTGGTTCCCATATTGTATTCATTTCTGTCCTTGGTCAGCTCAGGAGATTTTTGTAACCTAGCATATGTGCTGATTCCTTAAGTTTACAAATTTCCCAATGATGTTCTTTGTCTATGATCTCAACCTGATCCCACAGAGTGTGGTGATCTCCCTTTTCTCTCCATATGTGGTCAGCCATGCCTGATTTTTCCACTTCCCCTTGTGTTACAGCTTTCTGGTGTTCTTGAACAGTCTACCCCAGTGAGCGAAATAAAGGGTTCAGTTCAACATTCCAACCACCTGAAGAGAGCCGGAGCATACAACGGCCGAAACGTAATAAATATGGTGACAAAGATGAGGACAATAGTCCGAATAATGTACATAGTACCTCATCTCAGAAATATAGACAGATACAAAAGTGAAAGTCTACGTTTAAAATTCTTTTAAAAAATCAATTATGATTTTTTAAAAATGAATTTAAGAAAATTAGAAATTATAAAGTTTATTTAATATATTTTGAAACAAACGTTACTTACTTTCTGCGCTGAAAAAATGTATTTTAAAATGAGAGAAAGCCGATCATAACAGCAGTGTTGATTGACAAGTGACATGTGCATGATTTAATTTTACACTGACATCTTATGGGAGGAAATGCTATAGTACAGAAGGTCACAAGTGACAGTTTAGCTTTACATGGACAACTTATTTACCTCGATATTTTTAAGCAGGCATAGCATGATAAAAACGGCCTTAAACTTGACAAAAGCAGAATTTTATTGTCAAAATGTGTATGTTACTACCAACGCAAACCATGTGATGGACTATTGGTCTCCCTTTTCTCACCATATGTGGTCAGCCATGCCTGATTTTTCCACTTGCCCTCGTGTTACAGCTTTCTGGTGTTCTTGAAGCCTTACCTTAAAGGGACAGCCGGTCTCCCCTTTATATTTCTTTCTGCAGCTGTATGGGATAGTGTACACACAGTAATATACACAGAAATTTAGACAGATATTGACAAGGTAAATAGGCAATAGTGCATAATTATTTAAATAATTTCAATTTGAATTATGTTCCAGTAGGTATTTAAAATATGTATAGATATCAAACTAGAACTTTAATTTTATGAAATAGTGCCCCCATTGGGAGTTTTTGCTTTTCTATCACGCAACCAATAATTCTCTCATTCCCCAGTTGCAAGAAGCTAATGGAGAGGCCTGACTTTTCCATGCAACAATTTACAACTGTATACACTAGTTCAAGGATGGTTTCGTTTGGTTTGTTTTACGGCATATCAACATCAATGGGTCATTTAATGCCGAAAAATTTGTTATTTCTGGTAATATGTTTTCTTCAAGAATGTATAGCTGGTAACATCTTTTCCTTCAAAAATATATAGTTGGTAATATTTTTCAAAAACGTATAGCTAGTAATATTATTTTTTTCAAAAACGTATAGTTGGTAATACTATTTTTCCAAAGCTACATCTGAATCCTGGGCATGACAATAAACTACGTCCAACAGCAGGGTAGGACGAGGAGATGTAAGAGTAATGGATTTGGTGAGACACTATGACCATTCTACATGAAAAAAAATTAAAAAATGATAAAAAAGTTATAGTAATGGGTAGAATGTAAATGTTTTAAAATTTTTTTTAAATTAAGTGATAAAGTTAATCTTTGGTATCGTAGACTAGACAAGCTGTTGTTATCCATCTCCTCCACCAGTTAGCCTGGTAGATGTCCTTGAGGAAGAAATCTGGGGTGTGGGGTCAGGTCAGGCAAGTGAGGTGCCCATTCCCTTTCAGCTTTGCGGCTGATGAGACACTCCCCTAACTTTTCACGCAAACCCATGCCATGGTAACATTATCAATGTGAGGAGGAGTATCATCCTGTTGGAATCACTGTTCCTCCTCAACAAAGTCCTCATGCTGCTCAAGCTCTCCCTTTCTAAGATCGTCCTGGGTATGACGATAAACTAAGTCCGACAGCAAGGCCTCTGATCAGGAGGTTTTGAGGAGCCTGGAACCACCTCTTAATTGCTGGTGTTCCCAGGTCCACCCTGACCCGGGGTGGTAGCACCTGTTAGGGTTCCAGCTATGGGCAAATAGTTAACCCTGAAACTCAGGTAAAAAGCATTATAAAAGTGTAAAAATAGGTTTTAATACCAGAAATAATTTGTAAAAAATTATTACCAGAAATAAATTTTTGAAGAAAAAAAACTATTAACAGCAATATATTTTTGAAAAAAAAAATATTACCAGCAATACATAATAAACCAAACCAAACCAATCTAAACCAAAGAATACATATTCTATTCATACGGATCTATCCTAAAAATGTTGTCGGCATTAAATAACCCATTGAGGTTGATAGGCCGTAAAACACAACAAACCAAATCTGAGAGATCATTGCTCTGTTTCAACAATTTTCAAACATCCTGTATACTGAAAACAAGGACACCCCCACCCAAAAAAATAGAGAATTCCTTAAAACACAAAATGGAAAATTGGTCACTCTAGGAATGCATTAAAAGAAAATAAAATACATATACTTCAATTGAGAAACAATTATAAATTTTGTTATCAAATGCAATTTTTCAGATGTTTTAAGAATACATTGGAAACAATGTAAGAAAAATTAAGAAATAAATTGTAAAGATAACCCTATTTTATTGTCGTAATAAATTCTTTTGATAATGTCTACCTGCATTTTGCATCAGATAATGATGGGAAAATTGTCGCCATTTTATAATTTTAATTTTTCACATGTGCATTGTTTTTTGTTGACTGCACTTTATTGTAGGGTCAGTTGGGCACAGCCTGTGAGAGAAAGAGCGCCATGATGCAATTCACTCCACCAGAAATTTGTGTCAGAATCTACAATACGAACATTTCAGAATGTTTGGATTTCAATCTGAGGAAGGTGCAGAGGATTCGGAAAGAGTCGGATGAGTTTAATGGTGATTACAAAGTTACAGCAACTCTGAAAACTCACTCTGATGAAAAAAAGAACTACCAAATTTGTTGTTGAAGGCCTCAAACTCAACACAGAGCTCTACATCAAGTGCCTTGAGGAGTTAGTGCTGGGTCAAGAGGGTGGCTGCTGGAAGATCCGATGTCTGGCAACTGCACAAACAGGAGAACCCAGTCATGGCTGTCAAGCAATTTCTGCGACCACATCACCTCTTAGATCTGGCCACTTAACTCTGCAACCCCCTTGATTATTATGTTTGAGGCACAGTTGAGTAAGAGACCAACAAAACTTTTTGTAATACCAAAGTTGAACTGTAGGCAAAGATTATGACAGCATTCACAAACTTAAACAAGGAGACTCTCCAGGAGAGATGCAGATTTCGAAGTCATCTAGAGGCCGTGGTTGAGGCCAATGTAGATTTTATTAAATAAATTTACTCTTGGCATTTCAAGATATTTTCGTGTAATTTTGGCTGCTGGAAGATCCTATATCTGGCAACAGGACTCTACACATAAGCAGGAGAACCCAGTCATGGTGGGTAGATAATTTCTTTGACCACATGACCCCTCATATCTGGCCACTTAACTCCTCAGAGTGCAACCTCCTTGATTGTGTGTGGGGTGCGGATGAACGAAAGACCAACAAAACTTCAAAGATGAGCGGAAGGCAAGGATTATGACAGCATTCAGCAACTTAAAGAAGGAGACCATCCAGAAGAGTTGCAGAGGATTTTGACGTCATCTAGAGGCCGTGGTTGAAGCCAATGTTGATTTTATTGAATAAATTTACTTTTTTATATTTCAAGATATTTTTGTGTAATTTTGGTAAATATATTTGTTAAAATGAGATGTCAGTGTTATTTTTATTTTTGAGTAGATGACAATTCATTCATCACACCCTGTACATTGGAAACAACAAAATGTAAACACACAATTAGGAAAGAAACCTATTCTTGTGATATTTTAAATACACATAGATATGTATTTTAAGATATATTTTTTATTTTTTATACGTTCTTTTTATAGATACAATATGTCTTAAAATAAAAATGTCTTTAAATAATTGTCGGACTTTGTCCATTTCATAATGTGTGATGTCATTTATTTATTTTTGGATACGCATCAAGCAGTTATGAATGTATGAGAGAAAATTATGGAGAATTGTAGTTTAAAAACAGTAAAATCAACCTTGATAACCAAAACACTCCTCTGTAGCTAAATCGGTAAAGCACATCAGGCTATATGATGGTTCTGTATAGGATACAGGTTCGATTCCTGTCGGAGGACGCATATTTTCTATGAAAATGTCTCGGATATTCAGGCCGGTAAATGTTGTTAATACTGTTTATTATAAACAGAGACTTTACTTAAATATTTGTATCTATAAAAAAGAATGTATAAACATAAAAAAATGTCTTAAAATAATTGTCAGACTTTGTCCATTTCATAATGTGTGACATCATTTGTTTACATATGGATATGCATTGAGCAGATATGAATGTATGTGAGAGAATCATGGAAGATTGTAGTTTAAAAGCAGTAAAATCGACCTTGCTAACCGAACACTCCTCTGTGGCCAAAACGGTTAGAGGCACATCAGGCTATATGACGGTTCCATATAGGATACAGGTTCAATTCCTGTCAGAGGACACATATTTTCTATGACAAATTCTCGGACATTCAGGCCGGTAAATGTTGTTAATACTGTTTATTATAAACAGAGCATTTACTTAAATATTTGTATCTATAAAAAGAACATATTAACATAAAAAATGTCTTAAAATAATCGTCGGACTTTGTCCATTTCATAATAGATACGTATAATTATGATTAGCAATTTGAACGACGGTTCAAATAATTTTCATATTCATTATCCTAAATATCAATAATTTGAAGTAGATAAATTACAAAGACTTTTGTCACCTACACTGGAATTGTCAATGGAAATATTTCCATATTTTTTTCATTTGATCGTGGTGTTGATTTTTTCTTTTATAAAATTATTGAATGTTTATTCAGATGTGCATTGTCATAGCTAAATGTTTTAGAAATGAAGAAACCTAAAATTGAAATTTTGCTTGTAAGTACAAAAGAGCTGTATACTTCACAAGTATATGGTTTTTCTACACAGTGTGTTTACATGTGGACCATCAAATATACTCTTTGTAAAATAAAGTCAGTCATAATCTTCACAAATATACAGTTTCTCTCCAGCAAGAATTCATATATGCATCACAAAAAATGATTAGTTTGAAAAAGACTCAAAATCTTCACAAGAATATGGTTTCTCCTCAGAGTGTTTTTGCATATGTCGACTTAAGTTTGACTTTTGTGAGAAAGAAGAGCCACACACTTTGCAAGAATATGGTTTCTCTCCAGTGTGAGTTCGTACATGTAAATTCAGACTTGACTTACGGGAAAACGAAGAGCCACACATTTCGCATAAAAACGGCTTCTCGCCGGTATGTGTTTGCATATGTTTGTTCAGACTTGACATCTGGGAAAATGAAGAGCCACACACTTCACAAGGATATGGATTCTCTCCAGTATGTGTTCGCATATGTGCCATTAAATGTGACTTCTGTGAAAATGAACAGCCACACACGCCACAAGAGTATGGCTTCTCCCCAGTGTGTATTCGCTTATGTATGTTCAAGTTTGATTTAAGTGAGAATGAAGAACCACACTCTTCACAAGAATATGGCTTTTCTTCAGTATGCATTTGCATAGGTATGTTCAAGCTTGAGTCCTGTGAAAAAGAAGCGCCACAGATTTCACAAGAATATGATTTTAATGCAGTGTGTATACGCATACATAAATTAAAGTTTTACTTGAGTGAAAATGAAGAAAATGTATTATTCCCAGTCTGCGTGCTTTTTAAAATGTCCCTTTAAAATTGAACTAAATAATCATTTACATCCAGAGATTTCAGAGTAATGTTTTGTTGGCATAACATTTCTTACATTCTCTCATCAATAAAATGAAGATCCATTCCAATTCTCCAAAGTATTAAGATGGAACATCTGTAAATGTAAACAAAAAAAATAAATTATGAATCTGATATAGTATTTTGAAAATTAAGCAGATTATATATATGTTTCAACCGGCTCAGGTGAAGAAAAATTATATACTGAAATTCTTTTTATTTTGATAAAGACCTTGAAGAAAGCATCATATATATATATATATATATATATATATATATATATATATATATATATATATATATACACTGAGCACTGTTTTGTAAAAATAAAATTATCAATAAAAACACCGGATTATATATCTTATTGTTCTTTCTTTTTTTACTATAATATATATATATATATATATATATATATATATATATATAGTAAAAAAAGAAAGTATATATATATATATATATATATATATATATATATATCATCAGGTCGAGAATTCTCAGATTCTCCTGACTTGTTCCCTCCAGCCATCTCTGTCTGTCAGACATTGCTGTCAGCAGGTCCTCCAGATGTCATCCAGAGTCATCTACAAATTGGTCAATGGAGGTGTGATGAGGCCTTTCAACTGATCTTTTGCCATTAAGGTGGGTGAGCAACTAATCAGATGGGAACTTCCTTTTCTTTTTCTCTTTTTTTACTTCAGTGGGGAGTGGGGTCTTTTTTATATCATCATCATCATCATCATCAGGTCAAGAATTTTTCTTGGATTCTCCTGACTCATTCCCTCCATCCATCTCTGTCAGACATCGCTGTTGACAGGTCCTCCAGATGGCATCCAGAGTCATCTACAAGTTGGTCAATGTAAGTGTGATGAGATCTTCCAACCAATCTTTTGCTGTGCAATGGGTTCCATAGGAGGGTGTCGCTTACAAGTTCTGACTTACTTCTCCAGGATTGACCAGCTAGCTGAAGTCTTATTTCTCTTAGCGAAACTGAGATAGGAGGAAGGTGTCCATATAGACATTTCTTTGTTGGGTGTTTCTTCCAGTTGATGTCCAATGCAATATCCTTGTGTATGTTCTGTCAAGTGATGCTTCTCAGTGTTTTGTCAGTGTCCATGTTGTTCAGACAGCAAAACAGATTCTACCATGGTCTTAAAGATATCAGAGAGGGAGGACTTGCAGATGACACCCCAGGCCTTGCCTTTGCAGATTTTGAGGTCTCTTTCCGTTGAAAGATTCAAATGACAGTTCCTTCAAAAAATAATTTCTCCTAATTTCCTTCAGATGTTAATGCAATTAAATATGTAAAATTTATTTATTGCAAAGTCTTATTTCTTTAATTATATTTACATTAACACCAAAAGACACTTTTAAAGTTAATATGGCAATAAAGTTAAATGTACCTAAATATATTCCAGTTTCTCTTAATTTCTAGAAAGTATTAATTTTAAAAAGGGAAATCATTTTATTGTTTACTATGTCAATTTTGAGAATTTTGTAATGAGTCCATGAATTTCCAAGTGGATCAAATTTACTACTAAAATTGAAAAGAGCGTGAAAATTCCTTCTATAATGAAATTGACAAAGATGTTCAAAAAATAATATCTCTTCCAAATCTTCTACTCCCTCTGTTTCGAAATAGTTGTTCCATAGCTGGAAATCTCATGTGGAATATACTAATTCTTAGTAGAGTTGTTTGCCGTTTAGATTAACAGGTTAGCATTGATGTTCCTCAAGTATTTATATTAGCTTATTCAGGTAGAATAATTTGAAGCGCAAATCATAACACTTTTTCACAACATTAAAATTGTATTTTTTTTCAGACTACCTGCTGACAGGAGATTATGATAGAAGAGAAGCCAATTGGCAGAAATGCTAAACGAAATTGCAAGAAGCACGAATTGTCAAATAATGAACGTAGTGCTGTGTTGCAAGCACTACTGGAAAGATCCACAAATCATGTCCTGAAACGTGGTGCAATAAAATAGGTTGCAGATGAATTAAACGTAGCTGTAGAACGTCTGGGTTTGCTAGCCTCCAAATAGTCCTGATCTCAATGTCCTTGATCTGGGTTATTTTAATGCAATTCAATCAATTCAGCACCAGCAAGCTCCAAATAATGTTGACCAGCTCATTGAAGCAGTGGAAGAAAGCTTCAAAAAACTTCAGAAGTCGAAGCTTAACAATACTTTTCTAAGTTTGCAGTTAGCAATGGAACAAGTTATTTTAGTTGACGGCGATAACAACTATAAACTCCGGCACATGTCTAAAGAGAAGCTTGAAAGAGAAGGAAAACTTGAAGTATCCATTTCTATTTCTGACGAGTTGCAACAAAAACTGCTTTTGTTAAAGTAAACCTTCCCCAGTTATTTTTGTTATTAATTTAACTGTTTATGTATATCAGTTTCGATATATTTCACACTTATTTATCACAATTCACTAATATTACTCATTTACTGTTGAGTAAAGGAATAAATTATATTTTTTGTTCTTTTTGGTGTTTTTTCTATCTACTGGAACAATTATTTTGGAACAGCTATTTCGGAATGGAGGGAGTAATAAATTGTGAAAAAATTTATTAGTTTTATTTAAATAATTGGGCAAAGTTTAATCTTTGTGCTCCCAATAAAATGGTATGTCAAAAGGACAGCTTTTTCTTGACACTTGTTATTTTGTACAATGTTTATTGTTTTATATATTATATTTATATACTATTGTTTTATATATTATATTACACGTGTGTTTGTGTGTGTGTGTGTGTATATATATATATATATATATATATATATATATATATATATATATGTATGTATAATATTATTTTAAGGTATGTTATATTTATGAGTTAAATTGCTCAATATCAGGAATAGAGCGTATGTAAATATAAAAGTGGACATTGAAGTCAACACCAAGAGGCAACAGCCTATTTCATGCTAAACACAATCATTAGGTCATAGCTTGACAATAGTGTTTAGCAGCAAACAGGTCACTGTTTTCTCTTTCTCTCTATACATATATATATATATATGCAAGTATAGGATTGGTGTATACAGAATAAATTTCAATAACCAAAAAATACTATTCTTTAAAGAGTGCTCAATACAGAGTAGAGCAAATATAATTTATATGAAAATTTTGACATAAATATGTTATAAAATTGCTACAAAAATAGCCATTTTGTTTTAACACTTCTGGTGTCTTATCAAGTGATGTGTTGAAACAAAATAGTTATTTTTGTAGTGATTTTAAAACATAATTTTCAAATAAATTATATGCACACACACACAGTACGAGGCAAAAAATGGACACACCCATAGAAAGGGAATCATGACACAGCATCAATATCACAACATTCTTGTTAAACAAATGTGGCTTTCTGCTAAAAACTTTTTGCCCAAGGTCAATGCTTCATGTTCTAACATGGTAATGATCCTAAGCATACTGTCTTAAAGAATAAACTTTATCTAGAGAAGAAGTGTGACAAGGGTAAATTGCAACTCTTCCAGTGGCCTAGTCAGAGTCCTGACTTTAACCCAACTGAAAACCTTTGGGCAATAATGGACAAGTGTGTCCATAATAGGAAAGTTAACACAGAAGATGAGCTTTTTCGTGAATTAAAGAAATTAAGAGGTAGTTCCATGCTCCTCAAAACCTCCTGATCCGAGGCTTGCTGTTGGATATCGTTTAATGTCAAACGCAGGACAACCAAATCTAAATTTGTTTTGCTCATGCAAAGTCTCAAAAAAACATTATATGAAATTTGTATCTTATATGAATACTACCTTATGAAAATTGAGATATAAAAGGGTGGCGCCCCCACCATAGCATAGCATAGACTTGACACGAGACACTTGCACCAACCCAGTTGTAGGAGCACTACATATACTGCGTCCATAGCAGCAGTGATGTGCCGAGGGTAAGAAAATTTTGAATTCAGTGTTTTTGAAATCCTATTAGATTGATTGCCACCTGAAACTTCACTCTCCCAGAAATTTAGAAACGGCATGCTGTACTGCTTGGCATTCATGCCAAAACCTCCAATACAAACATTTCAGAGTGTGTGAGTGTCAATCTGAGGAAAGTGCAGATGATTTAGAAAGAGTTGGATGAGTCTAATGGTGATTACAAAGGTTTTTAGAGTTATCACTAGTGATGACGATGTTATGCCTCCATTTATCCTCCCACTGGGCCTGAGATTCAACATGGAGGCTTACATCAAGTGCTTTGAGGGGGTATTGCTGCCTTTGGTCAAGAGGGTGGCTGCTGGAAGATCCTATGTCTGGCTACAGGACTCTGCACCATGACACATAAGCAGGAGAACCCAGTCATGGTGGGCAGACAATTTCTGTGACCACATGACCCCTCATATCTGGCCACTTAACTCCTCAGACTGCAACCTCCTTGATTATTGTGTGTGGGGTGCGGATGAACGAAAGACCAACAAAACTTCAAAGATGAACGGAAGGCAAGGATTATGACAGCATTCAGCAACTTAAACAAGGAGACCATCCAGAAGAGTTGCAGAGGATTTCGAAGTCATCTAGAGGCCGTGGTTGAAGCCAATGCTGATTTTATTGAATAAATTTACTTTTTCATATTTCAGGATATTTTTGTGTAATTTTGGTAAATATATCTGTTAAAATGAGATATTAGTTTCATTTTTGTGTAATTTAGACAACAATTTATCCATCGTACTATATATATATATATGAAGAAATATAGTCTTAAAGTGTGCTATATTTATGGGATAAAGTGCTCAATTTCAGAGATAGAGTGTGTGTAAATATAAAAGTAAACATAAAAGTCAACACTTAGAGGCGACAGTCTGTTTTATGCTAGATGCAATCATCGGGCCATATATATATATATATATATATATATATATATATATATATATATATATATATATATATATATATAGTGTGTATTTAGGCAGCATTTTTTCATTGATGAATCTTTCATTAAATAATACAGACAAGTGTTGTCTACTTATTTTATGTAAATTCTTTTCATATCGTCTGATAAGCTTAATAACATTATCATTAAACAAAGAAAAAAATCACAATATTGATGCATATTTTTTTTTAATCCTATCAAAGCTTTTGGCTTACATAAGCCATTATCAAAGATGACAGTTACATTACAGTATATTAAGCAATACATGGACAAAACAGTGATGATAGTCTGTTTCTGTTTACATGAAAGATTTCCAAGCAACGACAAACTCGTGCATATAAGACACTGGAAGCAAAAACTGCACTGCAGCTCATGATGTCACACATGACCATGAGAGTGAAAACGAGAAGTATTAAGTATGGAAAGCCATTGGTATAAACCAATGGCTTCTGTTACCAATTATAGTCATTTAAGAATATTTGTGGAGATTTCATAGTTTATTTTGTTTAGGTTAGGTTTCAACTGTTTTATGTATATAGCTTCAAGGATTTTTAGTTTTTGTTTATTGTTTTCATGTTTAAGTATAGTTGTGTTTTTAACAAGGATTTTCCAGAACTGTGTATGCATGTTGTTTTAAATGCCTAATGTTAGAGTTATCATTCAAATGTAGTGTCAAGTGTTGTGAAAGCTTAGATAGGATTAAAAAAATGTATCAATATTGTGATTTTCTTTAATGATAATGTTATTAAGATTATCAGACAATATGAAAAGAATTTACATAAAATAGACAACACTTGTCTATATTTAATGAAACGTGTGTGTATATATATATATATAATGTAAAATATTCCCACTTTCATTCGGCATATTTTTATTTTAAGGAAAGAAAAGAACGTTAAAGAAACTAATGTAATATTTTATTTTATTTATTTATAGACAATTATTGTTTTTTTAGCGTAAAATAAATTCTAAAAATGAAAGACAGTCATCTCTTTAGAAACAATCATTGATTTTAAATAGAAAAAGACGTTAATTCCCTGCCTATTATGGACGATTTATTAATTTTAAAAGAATTATTTTTTTAAAAATATGGATTCAAGTACTTTTCATCATATCCATAAAAATTAAAAACAGCGAAATAACAAAAATGTTGTCATTGCTTTTCTGAAGTTTATGTAACAATATGAAATTGAGCTTGAATTTTTTTATCTTCTGCAATTTCATGTAGAAGCAGATTTTTGGGAACTGGGTAACAGTTTAAAAAAAAAATGGATGATATACATTCTCCAAGGAATCCTGTGTTTAACTAATAAAAAATTTAGAACCTGTCAGGGTCCCAGCTATGAGTAAACAGTGAAGCCCCCAAACAAAAGCAAAACAGTATGAAAGCATAAAAAAATATTTTTATAGTAAAAATATCAACAAAATATATTTATTACATAAAAAAATTACCAACAATACCTATTCATAGTAGAATTAGCAACAACACAATTTATAGTGGAATTAGCTAGAAAACACAATTTATAGTGGAATTAGCAACAGCACAATTTATAGAAGAATTAGCAACAATACATTTTCTAGCAATATGACAAACAATACATTTTATCTGTAGCTGAAGGCATACAATTGTGTTCAAAATATTTAGATTTTGGCATTAAATAATCCACAGAGATGTTGATATGCAACTAAAGAAAAATCAACTAATCAGCAGTCAAAAGACCAATTAAAATACTCAGCAGAAATATTTTTCTATTAGTTCCTTCCATCTACCAAAAGCAAACATCCATAATTTTAAAGTATGGAAGCCAAAAATAATAAAAATTTTTTTTACCCAGAACTCTTACTCTGTTTAAATGTGGACATTGACTTATTTAAATATTGTGTATGGAACATTCGAATTCCAGTCAAACCCATTACATTCATTTACGTGCTAATACCCTTAGGAAAGGTGTGAATCCTCTTCTCCCTCCAGCTATGGGTAAATAACAGGACAGACTGGGTTCTATAGCCTTGGATGGCAACTGGTCTAGGAGAAGGACAACTCTGAATTCAAAACCTGTGGAGGGTTGTTTGGGGACCCTGTGGCATGTAGTGCACCAGGTCTCTGTATTCGGCCCTTCAAAAAGTGTGGATGGTCTTGCATGAAACCTTCACTACTATAATCAAATCTCATGTGCTGTTGTTGGGCTGTCGGTTTCCTAGGACCCTCATACGTCGAATTCGACGGGAGAATCGAGTATGGAACAGAACCTTCAAACTGTTTGACTTTAAAATTGTCTTCTAAGCATTGAAGAAGACATATTTGCTTGTTCATAATATATACAACTGTTGTGAATATCTCGACTACTGGTTGTGCAGTCTTCATGTTACTTAACAATCAAACAGAGGAGACTTTACTATACATATATGAACAAAGGCAGCTGGATTAGTATCAGTATGTTTGGGCACTACTTAAATTAACTGGTTCACTCGTAAAAAATAAGGAAGAATTTTTCATTAAACTAGAGGTCGGCAATGTTTTGGAGTGAGCAGGCCAGCCAGACAGGAGGGCTATGATATCAAATGTATTATAACAAATTGTCTCGACTGCAGAGCGCCCCATCCAGACAGCAGCATTGGTCTGGAGGTTTAAAAAAAAAAAATTAATGTTATATTATTTAAACAAGGTTCCTTATTTAGATGTAGAATTAACAGGGTAACAAACTAAAACAATCAACAAAAAATGCAAATTCCTTACGACAAACGAAATACAGTTAGAAATGGTAAATTATTTAATGAGACACTTGTTTTTGCTTATTGTTCGATAACTTCTCTACAACAGTGAGGAATTTAATTTCTAGAAACTTCATGAACAGGTAAAAGATGCAAAAAATATATATATATATATATATATAAATATAAATATATATTTTTATCAAGATTTTCAAAAAATGATAACTTCAAAAATAATTTAATTCATTTGTGAATAAGTCCTGAAAGTTTCATTAAATTCTAACAATTATTTGATTTTTGCAAGAATTTTCAAATTAATGGGTTTTCACTATTTATATTATTCGGACTTTTGTCTTCATCTTTGTTGCCATATTTATTACAACGTTTCGGCCTGTCACTATCTGTCTATATTTCTGAGGTGAGGTATTATGTACACTATTTACATTATTCAGACTATTGTCCTCATCTTTGTTGCCATATTCATCACAACATTTCGACCATTGTACACTCCGGCCTTCTTCAGGTGGTTAATGTTACTTTACAAGAAAAAAGGCACTAAAATTTCCATAGTCAGATCTCTTACACTGTTGGTATATAAAAAAAAGATATTTAGCTAAAATCTCAAATTGCTAGAAAGGAATAAAATTAAAAATAAATAAAAATACTTTATTCTTTACTCTTAATAATAACATTTTGACGATAAAACTTTGTTTTTGACTTTAGGGCCTTTTTCATCATGCTATGCTCTTTTTCAGCAAAGGTACCTCCACTTTTTCACTAAGAGCATTTTTTAAAATTTTTTAAATTAAAATTTTTAATTAAATTATTTTTAAAAATTTTTTACTCCTTTCTAACATGTTTGAAATTTTGGTTAAAAATCTTTTTTTTATGCGCTAAATAATCTATGGAAATGTTTTGAGCGCCTTTTTCTGGTAAAAAACACATTAATTTGGAAATTCTTCCAAAAATCAAATAATTGTCAGATTTTAATGAAACTTTCAGGACTTATTCATAAGTGAATGAATTTATTTTGGAAATTATTTTTACAGAGTCTTGATAATTTTTTTTTCTTTTTTACATGTGTTAACCCCGTTATTAACTTAATTTCATAAAATTTTCTAGAATTTAAAATCGCTACCAAATGGTTTTTTAGTAGTCAAAAGCAGGCCACCTTGAAGAATGTAAATTATAAATGTTTTTCTAACTACAACCAACTTTTCTAAAATTGGCTCCAAATCATAAAAAAAAAACTGCTATAAATTTATAAAACTATCTAATTATTTAATTTAAGCTTTTAATTGCTTCTAAGGATGTTTGAAGAAAAGAAAATTCGATGAATAATTAATTTTTACAAGAATTGTTTTTTTTTTTTTTTTTTTTTAATTATAAAATTTCAAAAAGGTTTAAAATTTTTTTAAACATTTACCAAGGTGTCCAAAAACCATTCCATAGCAATTTTAATTTCTAGAAAATTTTATGAAATTAAGAGTGGGCGTGGGTAACAGATGTTAAAAAAAAAAAAATTAAGATTTTCTAAAAATAATAATTAAATAATTTCAAAAATAAATTCATTCATTTGTGAATAAGTCTTTTAAAAGTTGCATTAAAATCCGACAATTACTTGATTTTTGCAAGAATTTTCCAAAATGTTATTTTTTTACCAGAAAAAAGGCGCTAAAAGTTTACTTCTATACAAAATCAAACAAAATCATTTGTAAATTTTAAAAACTTACCTTTTCAAACCGGGAAATAAATGAAAAAAAAAAAATAAGAAAAAATTTTTACAAATTTTCTTTCTTTCTGTTCAATTTTTCTGCTCGTTTTGATGAAATTTCTCTCAACCAAAATTTCAGTTTTTTTGTTCAATTCACAACAAACAATAATGGCGAAATTTGAAAACAGACACTATGTGATTATATATATATGTATATATATAACATATATGATAAGAAATTGTAGCCAAGAAACGGGAAAAATACAGAGATTATTAAATTATTTTTAGGCGGGGAGAAAAAGACAAAAAATAAAAAAGAAATAAAAACATATCGTTTCCCTGACAACAATGTCAGACAAAACTGAAATCATTAACCGGTGTTAGTCATTTTTTTATTCCTCGTGTTTAAAAGTCCGCAATTTTCGAGTCGTGCATAAATTGACTTTCACAGATCATTTAAAAGATGTCTGTTATTGTGAAATTTAAACAGGTCTCGTCTCCCCAACGGGTCCCCTTCTCTATATCATGTCAATTTCAAAGTTTCCCAACCTATGGTCCACAAATTGGGCAGCAGTTTTTTAAATTAACAAAATTAGGGAATTATCCAATTTAAATGAAAATTTCAGATTAATTATTTGCTTTTATAATTAATAGATTTTTTGATTTTTTTAAAATCCGAGAAAATGTTATTCTTTTGGTAATAACCACCAATCTTTTCACGACTAAATTTTACTCAAAAAAAAATGTTTAAGTTGGAAATTTTTAAATTTCCCTAGAGATTAATTGCTAATGCATCTCCATCGAAAAAAAAAAAAACAGTTGTACAAAGATTCCAACACAATACAAACGGAATTTTCTTAAAAATTTATTTTAAAACAGTATTTCAGTTTTTGTGAACATTTTTCATGTATTGAAATCTTTAAACATTTTTATTTTTTAAGCAATCATTTTCTCAGTTTCGTCTTTCTAAATATTGAAAAAATAATGTCTAGAAATTTTGTTTTACTATTACTATTAGTAAAAAAAATAAAAATATATACGAGGGTCATTCAAACAAATAAGTAGAATTTTTCGGTATAAGGACTGTTGGGGACGAGTAGAATGTGTTAAGTGATATCAGAAGGTTTTTTGGTTGTTAGGCTGGTGTGTTCTTGACATTCATCCTCAACAATAAAAATGTTTAAAAATATGAAACAAAACAAGGCAATAATTAAATTCAAATAATATACATTTATATACAATTGAACAATATTTACAATGATGTTTTTATGTTGTCGAAAAGTTGGTGTGTTAATGTTTGTATGAAAATATCTGGATTGTTCTAATGTTCAATGTATTTGTGTAGTGTTAGATTGGTTTAAGACAAGTGAAGTTGCGTACCCTTAACTTGGTATATTTGTAACTAAACTCATATTAGAAGTAGATTGTACTTGCATAAAGTATCGTAAAGTTATTTATTTATTTAGTAGAGAATGTTCTGTTCACTTTAGGTAAGCAAAGTTTGTTTTATGTTTGAAAGTTCTTGTTCGTAGAGGATTATTTGAGCCAGATGTCGGTGAGTCAGTGGCGTTCCTTTTACGCAGGAAAGTTATTGTTTCGAGTAGCGTAGCTTAGTCTGGCATCTCTCTGAGTTCAATTCGCTGACTGAGTTGGTTGTTGTTGTCGTCGTGGTTTGCTCGGTGTGAGTTTGAAAGTTCTTTAACGTCTGACTGCGTTAGTCAAAGACGGGAGTTCCTTGAGCGTTACATTTTGCCAATGTGAGAGCGGTCGAAATTGGTTGTTGTCTGCTCGGGTCTGCTCCGGACTGCTCGGTGTGACATGTATTCTCCGGTTTTTATAACGTCTCATCGGCTCCGGGAAGAATGGCGCGTAAAATGATCGTGCACGTGGGAGCTGACCAATCAGCAAGCCGGATTTATGGTGATCGACCAATGGATGCAAGAAGAGTGCATTTCCAGCGGAGGGTAGACTGGCTGTCGAGGAAGATCCCACAGGACTTACTCTTTTTTTTTTGTTTTACTTCTTTTTCACATGGATTTAATTTCTTTTGAGGATTAAAAAAAACTTTGAGAGTTTTGGCGATTAACAAAGATGGCCAACCAAGAAGCATGCTCCAGGATTGAACAGCGGTCAGTTATCAAGTTTTTGGTTGCTGAAGGGGTGCAAACCAGTTGAAATTCATAGGAGAATGTCAACTGTGTATGGTGCCACATGTTTCAGCCAAAAAATGTCTACAAGTGGGCTAAATTGTTTAAAGAAGGACGGAGCAGTGTTGAGGATGAAGACAGGCCTGGGAGGCCTACAGAAGTGAGGTCTCCTGAGGTGATCGAATCAGTCAAAGACCTCATTCAGTCTAACAGAAAGGTGACAGTGGATGACATTGCAAGGACTTTGAGCTTATCTGTTGGGACAAACGCAGGGGTCATCAGTCAGAAGGAGTCATCTTGCATCATGACAACGCAAGGCCTCACACAGCAGCCCAAACGGTGCAGACCATCAACGAGCTGGGCTGGGAACTGCTCTCTCATCCCCCTTACAGCCCAAATTTTACCCCTTCAGACTTTCACCTGTTTGGTCCCTTGAAAGCGTTCACGAGAGGCACGAAGTTTAAAAGAGATGATGAAGTCAAAAGTATTGTGAGAAACTGGCTGAGACATCAGTCCAAAGATTTTTACACTGAGGGAATACAGAAGCTTGTGCACAGATGGGAAAAGTGTGTGACAGTGCTGGGAGACTACGTTGAAAAAAAAAGTATGCTTCTATTTGTATTAGAGGTCCTTATACTGAAAAATTCACCTTATTTATTGAATGACCCTCATATATATAATCCCTATGTGTAAGCTGTTAGTGGCCTGCCGGCAGGCTGTCAATGGCAATGCTAGCAGTCCTCTGGTGGCAGCTACTGGTGGGCCTTTAGCAGTCTGCCAGTGGTAGCATTGTCAAGAGGAACACACCAGTGGGCTGTCAGCCATAAATGCTAATGGCATGCCAACCAGTAGTAGATTGGTGGTTTGCATGTCTGCATCCTCTTCAGTGAAGTATCTTGGAATAAAAAAAAATGATTTTACTGAGATACATTACCCACTTAATTGATTTAAAAGAACACAGAAATAAAATTGCAATTTAAAAAAATGAGCACATTTTTTTTCCAAATGGTGTGGTGAATAACATGTTTTTGTTTATATATAAAAGGTTGAAAAAGTAGCTTCACCATTTTTATTGCTTGATGGATAAAAGATGGTGGTTAACCTGGATGAACAATTGAATGCATAAGTGATAAAAAAAAAGTTGATATGCATATGTGACAAAAAGGCTAAAATTAAATCAAAAGTGAACACGAAGAAGGTAGTAGATAGATTGAAGGATATACTGAAAACAAAAAAATATATACTTTTATTTTGTTTCTCATTTCATGTATAAGGACCTCACTAGAAGATGAAGCTGAAATCCACTTGGGCATCTGGTTAAAGAGAAGCTATGGGGATGAGGTAAGTGCAATTTCGGACAGAGACCACCAATTTTATGGCTACAGGTGATAGGTTTGGTTTGGTTTGTTTTATGGCATATCAACCTCAATGGGTTATTTAATGCCGACAAAATTTTTTTATCACTGGTAATACTTTGTTTTGTCAAAAATCTGTTTCTGGTAATATTTTTCCTTGAAAAATGTATTACTGGTAATAATTTTTTTTAAAAAATGTATTGCTGGTAATAGTTAACTATTTGCGCATAGTTGGGACCCTAACAGGTGCTACCACCCCAGGTCAGGGTGGACCTGGGAACACCAGCAATTAAGAGGTGGTTTCACACTCCTCAAAACCTGATCAGAGGCCTTGCTGCAGGTGATAGTGGTGGTGGATGCGTGTGTTGCTAAAGTAACAAGATTTTCTCAGACCGGAAAATTTCAGTCAAGTGAGAAAAGAGGAAGAGTTATGGACCAAATGTGATAATCAGGAATAAAGAAATGCAGATAATAATTTTGTGGTGACATTAAAAATAACACTAATTTTGTGTCGGGCACCTATGGGTTGGGTGGAGCACCTATTTAGAGGATGGTGGCAGTATGAGAAGCTGATATGAGGAAGTGGAAGGAAAATGAATTTGCTCACGGAAAGGTACTGGCGTAAGGTGTGAGTAAAGAGATGGGGGGGGGAGAACAAGATAGCAGATTGATGTGTTGCTACCACCACTCCCACAGGGGGAGCTCTCCATATTTGAAAATTCAACGGCCACCCAGCAGCACCTGTGGAGAGATCTGATAGGGTGACAGGAGATTTAAAGGCATCCCAGAACGAACCAACCCCAACCTGTTTTTTGAAGATTGGACTCCATAGCCATACAGATATCCCAGGAGTGAGAAGAGAAGACAGAGAGAGCAGCAGTTGAGGTAGAGATGTGCTTCCATTTCGCCATGTGATTTGCTGCCACAAAGAACTTATGCCTTGTTCCAGACTATTAGATAAATTGAGCAGAGTGCCCTGAAGAAATTGCGAAGTGGAAGAATTGAAAGTCTCTATATAATAACAGAAAGAGAGAATGAGAGAAACATGTGTTTTGTCAGCATACTACAATTTGCTGCCTGAAGAAATATTTAGTTTAAAGTTTGAAATCTTGACTCCAAGTTTGAAATGAAGTACAAAGTATCATGAAATTAGGCTATGAGGGAATGGTTGTTAGCCTGCATGCTTGTAGATTCTTATACGAAGAAGTCTGCCTATATAAACCTTTTTAAATTACACATCTTTCTTTTTTTTGTCTGTCTATATTTCTGAGATGAGGTATTATGTACACTATTTACATTATTCAGACTATTGTCGTCATCTTTGTCACCATATTTATTACAACGTTTCGGCCGTTGTATGCCCCGGCCTTCTTCAGGTGGTTGGAATGTCAAACTGAACCCTTTATTTTGTTCACTGGGGTAAACTGTTCTAGTTCCATGTGCCCTGTTTTAATGGATATCAGTTGTCAGTTATCTCCTGTTAATTCCCCTCTCCAAGTTCTCCCCTGCAACCAAAAGATGTCATCACAACACACAAAACGGTGGATCTCACACACAAAATAGCTGAAGCAAACTTCTTGTCAAATAAAGTTATGTATACAGTGCTGTTCGATAAAAGTGACTCACCTGATTTTTTTTTACTAAATGTTCTCTTCTCCGATGAAACGAAAGTTGAGCTAAATTCAAAGGATAAGTGATCTAAAATCCAAAGAAGAAGCTTTGAAAGGTCTTTGAATTTAGCAGTAAGTACTGTCAAGCATCCATTCAGTATAATGTTCTGGGGGATGCTTTTCTTTTCATGGAACTGGTTTCTTAAAACCTATTGAAAAGACCCGCAGGAGCGAGCAGTACAAGAGAATTTTAAAGTCTTGTCTGATCCCTTCTGCTGAAAGGGTGCAAATCGACCCCACCAAGATCATTTTTATGCAGGATAATGCTCCCTGTCACAAATCAAAATTGATGAAGGAATACTTTGATGAGAAGCAGGTGAGTATTATGACATGGCCGCCCCAATCTCCTGACCTCAACCCCATAGAAAACTTATGGAGCATTATAAAGTACAGGCTCTTGAGAAAGCAGTTGAGCAACAAAGAGGATTTGATTGTGAATTTCATATCCGAATGGAATTCAATGCTTGGAGATGAGATTTGCCAGAACCTAATCAAGTCAATGCCAAAAATGGTTGAAAAGGTTATTCAAAATAAAGGAGGACCCATAGATTATTAAATATTTCAAACTATATTACCGGTTATATATAAATTATACCTCTATTATTCTTTATTTAAAGCTGTTCAGTTATGTTTCTATTGATTACTAGTTGCAGGATAAACTATTTCTGTTTTTGCTTCAATAATTCATGAGAATGTGTAACAATATATAATTGCTATTAACAAAAGAAAATAAAGGGAAAATGAAAACTTTTACTCAGTGCAATATCTCCCCACTGGATAAGTTGTTCCAGCTTTCATATTTCAGCCCTTAATCTAACTTGATAAGTTTTACTTGCTGTATAAGTTACTCCAGTTTTCGTACCTGATACTTCAGCCCTTAATCTAACTTGATGAGTTTCTAGGACAACCCTTGCAAATTCTACAATCCTAAATAAGAATTAGCTGAAAGTGGCAAAGCCTACAGAAAAGTAGCACGACAAAGTCATCTAGAGACAAAAAGCTAAATTATCAATTGGTAACTTCATTGAAATTATTAAATAATATTTTTGAAAAAATCTAATTCCTAAAATGTGGCTTACTGAAATAAACTGTCCATCTTCACGTGTGATAGGGAAACTAAAGGATAAAATTAAAAGATGAAATTTTTTTTCACTCCCACCACTTTTTAAAAATTAAATCAAGTCAACTTCGTAGAACATGGTTCCTAAATACTGTAAACTGTAGGAAGATGGTAGGTAAGTGTGTGTGTGTGGGGGGGAGATGTTAAAAAATACTGCAATGAATTTCATGTTTAGTGGGTTATCAGTTATATAGAAGTGTACGAGTGTTAAACAGATTAGTTTGATTTGGCTTTGTTAGGTAGATAGCCCACCATAAGAGGGGTATAAAACAAGAAAATCAAATTGTAAAGTGAAACAATAAATTTATATACATATAAATCAATTAAGGTCTTTAAAAATAAAATGAATGTATTTTGGTTGCTACAAGGTTGTCAAAATGTTCGTAATAGTCCTTGCAAGAATGAGTTTATGTGTACATAGACAGGAATGGATGTATGTATGAGAGTTATTGTAGGGTAGGAATGTCTTTGAAGTAAACGCTCAGTCTTAAAATGTTCTGTTCCTTTATGAAGATTAAAAGACGTGAAGGAGAAAGGTAGAGATGCGTTAATACGCTCATCTTCTCTCTGGCGACAAGCAAACCTGCCCATCTTTTATTTTGTTTGTGGGGCTTGAAAAGGTCATTTGGGAATTCACTCCCAGATATGATTCAGGCCTTTCATTGGATGACGAACAAACTTCGCACTGGCTCGCAAAAAGATCCGTAAAAGAATTTGTTTCTGCGAATTGAAGATTATTTGAATATTGTTTTTAAATGTTTCTTAGTTTTCGATTGGCCGAAAAACATTTCACATCAAGGTGTGAAATTTCTGGAGTTTTGTTTTGGATTTGCTTTTGCGTGTGCTAAGTAAAGTTTGTAAATTCGAGTGTTTTTTAATTTCTAACAAAATCAATGAGTCATTGCTTAGCATTTGAATTTTAAATCTAGATCTTGTTTTGTTCACTACATATGCAATAAGAATGAATGAAAAACAAATGTAAAAACTGAAGAATGCATTTAAAAAAATTTACTTCAAAGTTTTATTATTTGAATTCTAACTATTGATCACTGCAAATACATGTAAGGCTTCAATTTAGTGGTCACTGATAATGTTAATAATTGCTATTACAGAAATTTCTGGAGGGAGAATTGTTTACACTCACTGGGACGATGTCCAAGTAGTAGATGGGGAATCCCGCTTTAGGTTTGTTTTGTTTTATGGCATATCAACCTCAATGGGTTATTTAATGTCAGCAACATTTTTAGGATAGATTCATAGGAATAGAATATGTATTCTTTGGTTTAGATTGGTTTGGTTTATTTTGTTTTACAGCATATCAACCTCAATGGGTTATTTAATGCCAACAACATTTTTAGGATAGATTCATATGAATAGAATATGTATTCTTTGGTTTAGATTGGTTTGGTTTATTTTGTTTTACGGCATATCAACCTCAATGGGTTATTTAATGCTAACAACTTTTTTCCTGGTAATATTTTGTTTTGTCAAAAATCTATTTCTGGTAATATTTTTTTCCTCAAAAATGTAATATTAATTTCAAAAACGTATTGCTCGTAATAATTTTTTTTCAAATATATATTGCTGGTAATAGTCTTTTTTCTTCAAAAATTTATTTCTTGTAATAATTTTTTGCAAAGTATTTCTAGTATTAAAACCTATTTTTACACTTTTATAATGTTTTTTTACCTCCATTCCAGGATCAACCACCTGCCCACAGCTGGGACCCCAACAGGTGCTGACCCGGGAACAACAGCAACCAAGAGGTGGTTCCATGCTCCCAAAACCTCCCGATCAGAGACCTCACCATCGGATGCAGTTCATTGTCTTACCCTGGACTTGGATGTAGTTTATTGTCATACCCAGGATAGGAATCCCGCTCTAGGGTGAGGAAATTGAAAGAAATTTACTAACAGACAAATCTTTAAGGCTGGAATTACTTGTTTTAGAGAGATTGCTGATAAGTAAATAGTATGTTTAATACATGGTATTTGGAAAGAACTGAATCAGTAGATTTGATATTAAATATTGGAATAGGAGAGCTTTATTTTTCTTTCTGGAATGGTCGCCTGAAAAATACTGTAGAAAGGTCAAAAGCATTTTTCTTGGATTTTTAAACTGAAGAATACTCCAAGCAAAACATTGGAAATATTATGACATTTCTCAAAGTTTCTAAACATAATCCAACTCACTGTTCAAAGTTAGTTATATAATTCTTAGAAATGTTCTAAATATTGTCCTCATCTTTGTCGCCATATTTATTACGTTTCGGCCATTGTACACTCCGGCCTTCTTCAAGTGATTGGAATGTCGAACTGGACCCTTTATTTCAGTCACTGAGGAAGACTATTCTAGTTCCACGTGCCATGTTTAATGGATGTCAGTTATCTCCAGTTAATTTCCCTTTGAAAGTTCTCCACTACTTTAACTGGGTATTGAACTCACACTCTTTGGGTCCTGTCACTCGATCTAACCAACACCTTTATCCACTGTGCCATGAGATTTTGGGTATTATAAACCTAATGTCTTCAGCATCATTTTTTACCAGTGCTCATATTGCAATTTTTTGCTGTTATCAAAATCATGTTTTTACCAGAGCTCATATCGCAACTTTATTGTTATTATCACTTTTCTCTGGCACTCCTTATTACTGGTTCCCATATTGTATTCATTTCTATGCTTGGTCAGCTCAGGAGATTTTTGTGGCCTAGCATATGTGCTGATTCCTTAAGTTTACAAATTTTCCAACGGTAATCCTTGTCTATGATTTCAGCCTGATCCCACAGAAGGCAGTGATCTCCGTTCTCTCTCCATATGTGGTCAGCCACTCCTGACTTTTCCACTTCCCCTCGTGTTACAGCTTTCTGGTGTTCTTGAAGCCTTACCTTAAGGGGGCGGCCTCTCTCCTCTTTATATTTCTTTCTGCAGCTGCACAGTATAGCGTACACACAGAAACGTAATAAATATGGCGACAAAGTTGAAGACAATAGTCCAAATAATGTAAATAATGTACATCATACCTCATCTCAGAAATATAGATAGATACTGAGATAGGTTTACTGCATTCACTGCTACTGAGAGATATGTGAATATTTTAAATGAAACTAAGTTTGGTTTGGTTTGTTGTGTTTTACGGAATATCAACCTCATTGGGTTATTTAATGTTGACAACTTTTTTTTCCTGGTAATATTTTGTTTTGTCAAAAATCTATTTCTGGTAATACTTTTTCCTTAAAAATGTATAGCTGGTAATATTATTTTAAAACATGAATTGCTGGTAATATTTTTTTTTCAAAAATTTATTTCTGGTAACAAATTCTTTTACAAAGTATCTCTGGTATTAAAACCCATTTTTATAATTTTATAATGCTTTTAACCTCAGTTCCAGTGTTAACTATTTGCCCATAGCTGGGACCCTAACAGGTGCTACCAGCCTGGGGTTAGGGTGGACCTGGGAACACCAGCAATTAAGAGGTGGTTCCACGCTCGTCAAAAACCCTGATCAGAGAACTTGCTGTTAGACACAGTTTATCGTCTTCCCAGGACGCAGATGTAGTTTATCGTCATACCCAGGATGGGAAACTAAATATTTATTCTCTATATACTTTTCATAAATTTTTCTTTCTCATACATCTACTAAAGTGGAATTACTTTAAAATATAAACTCACAAAATGGAAGTATTATTTCCAACCTTTCACAAAAAGAAGATCAATATGGTATAGATGAATTTCATTTTGTTCTAATGTGACTCCATATGTTGCTTCAAACTGGACTTCTGTGCAAAAGAATATTCACATGTTTCACACAGATATGGCTTATCTCCAGTGTGTGTTCGCATATGTCGGATCAAATGTGCCTTTTGTGAAAAGGAAGAGTCACACACTTCACAAGAATATGGCTTCTCTCCAGTGTGTGTTTGCATATGTTGTTTCAATTGGGAATTCTGTGTAAAGGAAGAGCCACAGACTTGACAAGAATATAATTTCTCTCCAGTGTGTGTTTGCATATGTCGGCTTAAATGTGACTTATGTGAAAAGGAAGAGCCGCACACTTCACAGGAATATGGTTTCTCTCCAGTATGTGTTAGAAAATGTCGGTTCAAATGTGACTTAAATGAAAAGGAGGTGCCGCACACATCACAAGAATATGGTTTCTCTCCAATGTGTACTTGTATATGTTGGCTTAAATTTGACTTACATGAAAAGGAGTTGCAACATATTTTACAAGAATATGGCTTCTCACCAGTGTGTGTTCGCATGTGACGGATTAAATTTGACTTTTGTGAAAAGCAAGAGCCACACACTTCACAAGAATACGGCTTCTCTCCAGTATGTATTTGCATATGTTGTTTCAATTGTGAATTCTGTGAAAAGGAAGAGCCACAAGCTTCACAAGAATATAATTTCTCCCCAGTGTGTGTTTGTATATGTCGGTTTAAATGTGATTTATATGAAAAGGAAGATCCACACACTTCGCACGAATACAGTTTCTCTCCAGAATGTGTTAGAAAATGTCGGTTCAAATTTGACTTATGTGAAAAAGAGGAACCACACACTTCACAAGTATATGGTTTTTCTCCAGTGTGTGTTCGCATATGTTGGCTCAAAGTTGAATTTTCTGAATAAGAAGAGCCACATACATTACATGAATATGGCTTTTCTCCAGTGTGCTTTCGCATATGATGACTTACATGTGATTTTTGTAAAAAAGTAGCTCCACATATATCACAAGAGTATGGTGTCTCTCCATTTTGTGTTTGCATATGGAAGCTGAAGTGTGATTTAAGTGATAAATAAGACCCTCAGACATTACATGAATAATGTTTCTTTTCAGTGTGGACGTTTAGGTGCCTTACAGTTTTCAGGACAATATTTTTTTGAATACTTTTCCATATTTTCTGTTACAGATCATCCAGAGAATGTTGATTCAAAGTCATAAAATTTTTGATACACATATTTCCAAGTTATTTTTGAAGTGGAAAATCTGTAAAAGAAAATATAAATTCACATTTCAATTTAAATGCATTTGATATTTTATACACAAATTTTACTTACAAATTGTCTCATTATTTTATTTACATTATTTGGACTATTGTCCTCATCTTTGTTGCCATATTTATTTTCAGCCGTTGTACGCTCCGGTCTTCTTCAGGTGGTTGAAATGTTGAACTGCCTTCACCGGGTATCAAACTCACACTGTTTGGGTCCTGTCACTGGATCTAACCAATGCCTTTATCCACTGTGCCATGTGTCCTTGAGGACATCTGTGTATGAATTTCCCCTGAAATAAAAAATTATGAAAAATCTTATGAGCCGACAAAGCATAGAAATGAATACAATATCGGAACCAATAATAAGGAGTGCCAGAGAAAAGCAATAATAACCACAAAAATTGTAATATGAGCTTGTTGTTATTATTGCTTTTCTCTTGCACTCCTTATTACTGGTTCCCATATTGTATACATTTCTATGCTTGGTCGGCTCATAAGATTTTTCATAATTTTTAATTTCAGGAAAAAATTCATACACAGATGTCCTCAAGGACACGTGGCACAGTGGATAAAGGGATTGGTTAGATCCAGTGACAGGACCCAAATACCTGGTTAAGGCAGTGGAGAACTTTCAGAGGGGAATTAACAGGAGATAACTGATATCCATTAAACATGGCATGTGGAACTAGAACAGCCTACTTCAGTGAGCGAAATAAAGGGTTCAGTTCGACATTGCAACCACCTAACGAAGGCCGGAGCGTACAATGGCCAAAACGTTGTAATAAATATGGCAACAAAGATGAGGACAATAGCCCGAATAATGTACATAATACCTCATCTCAGAAATATAGACGCATATATTATTACAATATCTGTCTATATCTCCGAGATAAGGTATTATGATTATTTGCATTATTCACGTTATTCAGACTGCTATCCTGATCTTTATTGATATATTCACAATGTTTTGGCTGGTGTACACTTTAGCCTTCTTCAGGTTGTTGGAATTTCAAACCAAACTCTTTATTTCGTCCACTGGGGTAGATTGTTCTAGTACCATGCCTCTTCAGTGAATAAGATCCAGTGACTAGACTAGAGCTGTGAGTTCAATACCAGGCCAAAGCAGTAGTGAACCAAATCTTGGAGAGTTGAGTTAAAGGTAAATAACTGAGATATTTGGAAGAGGCATGGTACGTAGAAATAAAAAAATCTGCCTCGGTGGATGAAACAAAGAATTTCGTTCAAAATTTCAATCACCTGAAGAAGGTCGGTGCGTACAAAGGCCGAAATGTTGTGAATTTGACAATGACGATGAGGATAACAGCCCAAATTATGTAAATAATGTATTATATTTTTTTTTAAATAAATATGTGCCGATTTAGCATAGATTTTATTTCTTATTCCCAAATGAATCAATCACAGATTAATTTGGACCCAGGCTAATAAAAAACTACAAAACTGAAATGTTGCTTTCATTGGCAACACTTTATTTTTAATATGCTTTAAATTTATGTAAAATAAAAAAATAAATATATATATATATATATATATATATATATATATATATACAGTTGCGGCCAAAATGTTCAGAACGGCATTGTTTTCATCAGAAAAGTAGGTATAATTTTTCATCAAAGTTGTTTTATATTCTATAATTTTCACAGACAATAAATACGATATTATTTGTTATTGTCTTTGATTTTGGTGTAATTTGAGAGAATAATACAAAAGTTATGGATGATTTAGTGATTTACTGCAAAACCCATGGCGGCCAAAATGATCAGAACGGTTGCTTTTACTCCATGTTTTAGTATATTTAACCGGCAAATTCTAATTTTTTTAATTTGTTTACATCACGGTTCGTTTACTAAACATTAGTAAGAATATCTGCAGTGTACTTTGTTAATATAATGCCACTTACTCCGTTACCAATTCGTCAGCAGATTATTAAGCTTCAAAAGAAGAATTATTTAAGTATTGGGTCTATTGCAAAATTTGTTAACAAGTCCAAAAGTGTTGTTCACGGTATTCTTAAAGTCTATGATGATTGTGGTTCGTGTGAAGCAAGAAAGTCTACAGGTAGGCAAAAAAAAAACGACCAAGAGAGAAGATCATGCTATGGTAAAGTTGGTTAAAAAGGACAGATTTAAAACTGCTGTTTCTCGGGAAATGAGCATTGTACTGAAGAAAACTTTATCTCGAAAAACAGTGTCTCATCGTTTAGTTGAACATGACCTACAAGCAAGAGCACCTGCAGTGAAGCCACTGATCAGCTTCAAGAATAAAAAGTGTCGTCTTACCGTTTCAACCGAACATGTGGTTTCAAGAAAAATGGCAAATGGTGCATTTCAGTGATGAATCTAAGTTTATGTTATTTGGCTCAGATGGGAAAAGGTAAGTAGGTGAAAAATTGTCACCTAAATGATTTAAGACTAGTGTTAAATTCGGTAGAGGAAGTGTCATAGTTTGGGGGATGATATCTGGAGATGGTGTGGGCTCTTTGGTGCAATTACATGCAAAGGTAAATGCTGGAGATTATAAACAACTTGTAAAAGATCATGTCTTGCCTGTGCTGAGAAATTCAACTAAGCGACCACCCATATTCATGCAGAACAATGCCCCATGTCACAAGGCTAAGGTGGTCATGAGCTTCCTCAAGGTTGAAAAGGTTATTGTTATGGATTGGCCTGCTCAAAGCCCAGATCTCAATCCTATTGAAAATGTGTGGAATATTCTAGGAGAATGTTCGAAAGCCAGAAATCCTAAAACAACCGAGCAATTATGGAATACCCTTCAGGAAGAATGGAATAAAATCACCCAGTAAGAAATTGAAAACTTAATTTCCTCATGCAGTCGAAGATGTCAAAGTGTGATTGAAGCTAAAGGACTTCACACTAAATATTAAATAATTCCAGTATTCTCTGTCATTTTTTTATTATTTTGTTATTTTTTCAACCATTCTGATCATTTTGGCCACCATGGGCTTTGCAGTAAATCACTAAATCATCCATAACTTTTGTATTATCCTCTCAAATTACACCAGAATCTCAGACAATAACAATTAATATCGTATTTATTGTCTGTGAAAATTATAGAATATAAAACAACTTTGTTAAAAACTTATACCTACTTTTCTGATGAAAACAATGCCATTCTGAACATTTTGGCCGCAACTGTATGTGTATATATATATATATATATATATATATATATATATATAGTCATCCACAGACAACTTTACTCACCTCTGTTTATAGGAAACCAATATTTGCAGGGTTATATATGTGTTGGGATTCCTTTTGTCCTAGAAAACGTATGATAAACATAATTAGGACCCTAGTTCATAGGGCATTAATGATATGCTCAGTCTTTCTTGGATGAGGAAATCAATTTTGTTAAGGAAACCTTAAGTGGTTTAGGGTATCCCCGGATACTGTTCATTCGGTCATCCGCAACAAGATTGTGGTCTTCAGAAAGGTCAAACTTTGTACAGATAAAAATGCCCTGTTTATCTTAGACTTCCCTGGATTGGATCCAAGTGTGAAAGCATAACTAGGCAGATTTCAGCTAATGTTCGTCATTGTTTTGTCTCGGCTAAGGTCCATATAGTTTTCCAGCCTATCTTTCGTTCTGGGTGCAAGGATGCTCTCCCTTTTCTTGTCCCATTTAATAAAGAATGATTCTAAAAATTGTTATGACTCTAAAATTATCTGTAGTCTTCATAGTTTTTAAACTTTTTTCCACATGTTTTATAATGTATAGAGAATACTTTTTTCAGA
Source organism: Acanthosepion esculentum (assembly GCA_964036315.1). Classification (NCBI taxonomy): domain Eukaryota; kingdom Metazoa; phylum Mollusca; class Cephalopoda; order Sepiida; family Sepiidae; genus Acanthosepion; species Acanthosepion esculentum. The sequence goes on along the minus strand of OZ038479.1, from coordinate 1,175,903 downwards.
GACAGAGAATTATATTAATTACTATTATTTTTTTCTGATGGTAGTTGATATAATTGAACCAAATTTTTTCAAATCAAAATGTCTGTTTTAATGTTTCTTTTAAATAAGTGAAATTTCCAAGCATTTTTTTTTTTGAAAAATCAAAGATTACCAATATTCAATAGACAATTCATAAACTGTTTGCACAGATAATACCTAATGAAAATTGTATATTACAGGAAAATATAAGTAAAATTTTGCGGATCACATTAATATTTAATATATGAGGGTGGGCTGAAAAGTTCATAGGCTATGAAGGAGTGATACTAGAGCTATGAAATCTCGCATGCATTAATTTCAACTCTTCTTATTAATAACTGCATTATTTCTTTCCAGGTAGATTGATATATGACTGTTCAAAGAAGACTTCAAGAGTAACTAGTAGCAACTTTTCTGGATAGAATTTGGCATCGTGGTGTTATCAAGTACCTGCAGAAAAAGGGTTTGGCTCCTAAGGAAATTCATGCTGACAGGGTTGCTACATTAGGGGATGATGCTGTAGCTTTATCAACAGTACAAAAGTGGGCTGCTGAATTTAGGAGGGGAAGGGAGAGTCTTGAAGCTTACCCAAGGTCTGGAGTTCACCGAGGCAAACATTGATCATGTTCGCCACATGATGATGGATGATAGACGATTGGCTATATATCAAATAACTGTTATGGGAACTTACCCATAATAATAATGGACTATTCCAGGCATTATAAATACTGTGCCTCAAGAGGGAGCAGAGATTTGGTTTGGTTTGGTTTGTTTTACGGCATATCAACCCCAATGGGTTATTTAATGCCGACAAAATTTTTACTGCTGGTAATGTTTTTCTTCAAAAATCTATTTCTGGGAATATTTTTCCTTCAAGAGATCTATAGCTGGTCATATTTTTTTTGCAAAGAATGTATAGCTGTTTGTATTGCTGGTATTTTTTAAAAGTATTGCTGATAATTTTTTCTTCAAAAATTATTGCTGGTAATTTTATTTATTACAAAGTATTTCTGGTATTAAAAACTATTTAAGGGTAAGGGTAACCTGGGAACACCAGCAATTAAGAGGTGGTTCCACACCCATCAAAACCTGATCAAAGGCCTTGCTGTCGGATGTAGTTTATCGTCTTACCCTGGACACGGATGTAGTTTATCGTCATACCCAGGATGCAAGGGAGCAGAGAGGATTAATTGTAAGAACATTGGAATAGTGATACTTGTCGAGACAAAATAGTATGCTCTAACCAAATCTGATAGTCATTACTAATACTTCTACTTCTTGGGAAATATATTTCTGTTTGTAATATATCTGTGTTATTCCATACCTGTGTTCGAGTTATTCTTCATTGGTTCTACCTTGGACCGTCACCGTGGTACAAGGAACTTGGACCTTAACAATAACCAATGCTATTAACATATCCCATGATAGAGTTGAGAATATTCTGCATAATGAACTTAGCATGACTAAAAGGTTTCTGCTTCAAACGGCGGAATGTCTTCTGACACCAGATCAAAAGCACACCAGACTAGTCACATCACGGAAAAGTTGGACATTGTTTGAGGCAGATCCAGCTGGTTTCCTTGAACATTTCTTAACTCAGAGATGCTGCTGCTGTGAAATCTTGTATGCATTCATTTCATCACTTCTTATTAATAACAGCATTGCTTTTTTTCCAGGTACAATGGTGGGTTGAAAATTTCATAGGCTGACTATGAAGGAGTGATGCTAGAGCTGTGAAATCTTGCATGCATTTATTTCACCTTGTTTTATTAATAACTGCATTATTTATTACCAGGTAAACAAACACCCGACTGTTCAAAGAGGACTTCAAAAGTAACTAGTAGCAATTTCTCTTGGAAATGGACAAAATTTAGCATCATGGTGTTATTATCAAGTATTTGCAGAAAAAGGGTGTAGTGTTCATGGACGTTCACACTGACATTATTGCTATATTAGGAGAGGACATTTTCATTTTTATCTTAATCAACACTGGAAAAGTGGGAAGCTGAATTTAGGAGGGGGACAGAGAGCTTGGAGATGAGCCACAATCTGGATGTCCTGCAACTGCCACCACCAAGAAAAACATTGATAGTTTTAACCAGATGTGATGGAGGACAGGTGATTGACTATAAATCAAATATCCAATGCTAATAGCACATCCTGTGAGAGAATTGAAAATATTCTACACAATGAACTTGGCAAGACAAAGGTTTCTGTTCGTTGGGTGCCATGTCTTCTGAGACCTGATCAAAAGCACACCAGGCTGATCATGTCATGGGAAAATCTAACATTGAGGATTTCCCAGAGCATTTCCTAATAGAGACAATCTATGTAGTGGAAACAGCTTTCCTCACCTGCTCCAAAGAAGGCCAAGGTCATTTCATCTGCAGGGAAGGTGATGACCTGTTTTGGGGATGCAAAAGGCATTGTGCTTATTGACTATCTTTAAAAGGGCCACACCATCAATGGAGAGTACTATGCCAACTTGCTGAGATAATTATGAAAGGCTATCAAGAATAAATGGTCAGGAAAACTGTCAAAAGAGGTCTTGTTTCATCAGAACAATACTTCAGTACAGAAGTCCTTAGATTCAATGGCTGCTGTATGTGACTGTGGCTTTGAACTGGTTGATCACCCTCCTCATTCTTCTGATTTGAGGCCATCTATCATCTGTTCAACAACATGAAAAAAATATTTGGTTATGAACCAATATAGCAGTGATAATGATATCATATCTTCTATTAATGCCTTTTTTGACAAACAGGATGAAAGATTCTTCACTAATGGTATCTAAGCACTGCAAGACTGATGGAAGAAATGTGTAGGGGTGATCTGTCTGTATTTCTGAGATGAGGTATTATGTACATTATTTACATTATTCGGAGTATTGTCCACATCTTTGTCGCCATAGTTAATACAACGTTTCGGCCGTTGTACGCTTTGGCCTTCTTCAGTTGGTTGGAATGTCAAACTAAACCCTTTATTTCGTTCAGTGGGGTAGACTGTTCTAGTTCCACATGCCATGCTTAATGGATGTCAGTTATCAGTTATCTCCTATTAATTTTTCCCTCTCCAAGCTCTCCACTGCCTTAACCGGGTATTGAACTCACACTCTTTGGGTCCCGTCACTGGATCTAACCAATTATCCACTGTGCCATGTGTCCTTGAGAACTTGGAACGTGGAACTAGAACAGCCTACCCCAGTGAACGAAATAAAGGGTTCAGTTCGACATTCCAACCACCTGAAGAAGGCCGGAGCATATAACGGCCGAACCGTAATAAATATGGCGACAAAGATGAGGACAATAGTCTGAATAATGTAAATAGTGTAGGGGTGATGTTGAAAAATAAACCTCATTTGATCACATTCCATAAGAGTATCTTGGTTTGGTTTATGGCATATCAACCTCAACAGGTTATTTAACCTTTACCACACTAATTTCTTTCTAGTGTTGTCTCCATCATTTTTTTGAGGGTGCAAAAACATGAACACCTACTATTTTAAAATTGTTATAACTTTCTTTGTATTCTGAATATAGATTTTAATTTTTGTACACAAATAAAAGAATGAATGAGTAATATTTTGATGTAATGCATTATGTAATACATAAATAATTCAACATACTTTAACTTTATTACTCCTTGTGGAGTTCTGGGGTACAATAAGAAGCAAGATCGCTAAGAAGGCTTTCATCTCGTCAAAAACATGATGTGTTTCCTTGTGTTTACATATGAGAAGACACTAGCATTTGTTTGCCCTTACTTTCACCTGACTCATGTTTACTTATTAGACAGTACATTTATTGCTTTTCATCTACCGGCCGATATAAAAGGAAAAGAAATTTTATGTTGTATTTCAATTAGGCATATTTAAAAAGCTCTTATTAATCATCGTTCTGCAATTTTAATTGAAAAATGAAGACAGAAAAATTTAAAAATCTCTTTTCTGATCTAAAGATTTCTTTCAAATAAAATCAGAATAATTAACCTTTACCACACTAATTTCTTTCTAGAGTTGTCTCCCCTGCTACTGCATTTTTTTTGGTGGTACAAAAACATGACCACCTACTGTTTTAAAATTGTTATAACTTTTTTGTATTGTGCATATAGACTTTAATTTTTGTATACTAATAAAAGAATGAATGAGTAATATTTTGATGTTATGCATTACGTTTTCTATGTTTTGATGTTGAAAATAAAAAAATAAATACATTAAAAAATAAATAAATAATTCAATGTACTTTAACTTTTATTACTCCTTGTAAGTTCTGGGGGTGCAATAAGAAGCAAAATCGATACGAAGGCTTTCATTTCATCAGAAATGTGTTTCCTTGTGTTTACATATGAGAAGACACTAGCATTTGTTTGCTCTTTCTTCACCTGACTCATATTTGTCTCATTGACATGTTCTTGATAACGAATAAAGTTATCATTTTATCATTTATAAATAGACAAAATAATTCACCTTCAGAAAGGCTATCAGGTATATCGATGGTCACCAGTAGCTCCCATAAAATTAGTCAGGCATGGATGATAGTAGCCAGTCAGTATCTAGGGGTCATCATCGCTTTCCTCCATGTCACTAGTATGATTATCATCTTCAACCACTTCACCATCAATATCCACTTAAGCAAATCCTTCAAAATGATCACTGGAGTCTTAAAGAAAAACTCCTGAATAAAGGCTTTGTTGGATATTCATGTGACCATTTTTGTTTACAAAAATAGTGAAAAAATTAATGTGGGTTTAATTAGTGTTACGCCTCATGTAGAGTCTAGAAGAATTCAAAATGGTGTTGGAAAACAGAAGTTTAACCTTGTTTCAAAGCAGTAGTAGGCAATTTCCAGCTTAAAATACTGGAAATAACAAGTGTTTATTTATAGCAACCATCTCAAGACAACAGAATGTGCCTAGAGCTGTAAGGGGGAGAATTCTAGAGAGACAATTTTCACCTCCAGTGTGGTAAAGGTTAAACTTTTCAATTTTTTAAACTATAAAAACAAAGCATCTAAAATTCAATAAAATATTTAGATTGCTTCAAAGATTTTCCCAAACTTTTGATACTGGGTAGTGTTTTGGTTTATTTTGTTTTACGGCATCAACCTCAATGGGTTATTTAATACTGACAACATTTTTAGGATAGATTCGTATGAATAGAATATATATTCTTTGGTTTAGATTAGTTTGGTTTATTTTGTTTTACGGCATATCAATGGGTTATTTAATACTGACAAAAATTTTTATTGCTGGTAATACTTTGTTTTGTCAAAAATCTGTTTCTGGTAATATCTTTCCTTCAAAATTGTATTCTGGTAATAATTTGTTTAAAAAAAGTTAACTATTTGCCCATAGCTGGGACCCTAACAGGTGCAACCACCCTGGGTCAGGGTGGACCTGGGAACACTAGCAATTAAGAGGTGGTTCCATGCTCCTTAAAACCTCCTGAGGCCTTGCTGCTGGATGAAGTTTAACGTCTTACCCAGGACACGGATGTAGTTTAACGTCTTACCCAGGATGGGGGTAGTGTTTTAAAAAATTATATACAAACAAAAAGCTCACATTATAATCAAGTAATTTTTGTGGTTCTGTACTCCTTGCTTAATTTTCACAAACATCAATAAATCATTCAACATGTCAGAAAATATTTTTCAGTGATATAAGTAACATTTGTTTCACTTCAAATTGACTAAACTTTAAATCAGATAATTTTTCTCAAATAACATTTCAGAAAATTACATTTTATTGTTGAAAGATTTTTTAATAAAAAGTGAATTATATTGTATTGACAAATCTGTTAATATGCACAAATTTATACATTTTACTGATAAGCAAAAGAAAAAATGATTCCAATCAATTTAAATTTGCTTTGAAATACAAGGTATTTTACTTATTGGGAATATTAAATTTAATTAGGTACCTGCACAGAAATGTGAGGCCTAAGGTTTAAAAGGAATTTTTAAAAATAAAAAAAATCATTCATGCAGGTCTTATCTAATTTTTAATTTCAAGCTAATAGATTGTGGTGAACAGCCCTGTAGAAGCAAGCAAGCCAGAATAGCTTGCATCTGGTGTATAGGAAAATAAGGGTCTTACCTTAACGTGCGACACATGACATCGGCAAGTTTGCTCCGTGAAAATGGCATTACTCTCCCGTCTAGCAATTCTAGCAGTATGTGCAGTAATGAGGATTTTTGTACAGTTTGGCATGCTTCCACCAATAGTAAGTCGTGTGCTGATTGGTCGAACTGGAGGAGGCTATTTGCCTGGGTAACTGAGAATAAAAGCGAAGAACGCTGATTGGTTGGTCGACCACAGTGTTGGCCTGATAAAAGAGGGCTGAAGCAGTGAAAATGGGAAGAAGGAACGACGGATATATGTGGTGATGTGTTCAGAAAGCAAGGATGGTGAATTGAGCTATTTTGGCTTTCATGATGAGAGGTGCTACATTTAAACCGAAACCCAGTCAGGTAAGGCAGTATCTTTGACCCTTCACTATGACAGTTTGATAGGGCCACAGCGCCTTCTCAACATGTATCTGCAGATAGGCTGACCAGGGTGACAAAAAGGTGGTTAAACCTACACAAGGAGGGAACGGAGCCAGTGCAGTCAGTATTTTGCTGTATTTAAAAAACTAATTGAAATTGACTGGAATTTTCTTGTTTTTTGCTAAAATATCTGATTAGTGTGCTTTTTTTGGTTGTCCTACATTGCAATGTAATTCTCTTTATTAAAAAATCCACCAGAAATATATATATATACAGGGTGTCCATAAAGTTTGTGTGCACTTTAAAAAATTTATAACTTTATTTGTATTTGCGATAGAAATAATCTGTAAAAAATGTTATAAAGTTTAATGTACCTAGTTTTAGTTTTAAGTATAGCTAAAATAACTAATGTGATTTCAGGCATTACTGCAAATCAGTTGGCAAATGTTTTCCGTAAACTGCAAAATCGTATTACCCTTTGTATTGCTAATGATGGAGGACATGTGGAAACTTAAATAAAATTTCAATAAAACCTTAAAAATATACATTTACTTCTTTCTAATTCTTTTTACAAATTATTTCTGTCATAAATACAAATAAAGTTATAAATTTTTTAAAGTACACACAAACTTTATGGACACCCTGTATAGTGTATACTTTTCTGAAAATTTATTTGAGGAATATTAGCTGATTTAAAGTATAATTAATCGAACTTAAAAAAACTATTATTTTCTTTAAGTTTAAAATATTGCAAAAATGCATCTATTTTAACCCAACAGTAAGTGTTTTGACGTGTTGACAACCCAACCCAACCCAACCCAACACTAGGTGTTTTGACGTGTTGACAACCAAACCCAACAGTAGGTGTTTTGACGTGTTGGCAACCTAATGTTCTACAGAGATTTTCTGAAGCTTTCTTTGAGGAATATAAGCTGGTTTAAAAAAGTATAATTAATCTGATTTGAAACAAACATTATTTGCTATCAGTTTAAAATACTATAGAAATTAATTTTCTAATCAAACAATAGCAGTGTTTTTAATACATTTTTTACTTTAATTGATAAATGGTAAAACCATAATCAACATTTTATTTTGTTTCTGATGTGAAACCATAGTTTTACACTGTGCATAAATAGAAATGCTGACTTTAAATTTACTATAGTCATCGCTTTTATTTTCTGATAATTTTGTGTATGGTAGATCATACTTTCAAAAACGGGCATATTACCTAATATTACCTATACATAAAATAAATTTTGAACTTATTCTAAAAATCTTGGTGCAAAATAATTTGTATTAATCTTTTCAATTTTAATAATATCACGTAACTAAATGAAAGTTATGCAGAATTTTAAAAGATTTATATATTATAAATTATTATAATAATTTAAAAAAAAAACTTTGCAATCAAAATTTAATTTTTAATTTTTTTTCTAAAATTGTGATTAGTGCACTCTTTTAGTTGTCTTTTATTGCAGTGTAATTCTCTGTATGAGAAAATCTTCCAAAAATAAAATATACTTTTCTGAAACTTTATTTGAGGAATATTAGCTGATTTAATGTATAATTAATCTGAGTGAAAAAAATAACAGAGAAATGGATTTTTAAAACAAACACTAGCCATGATTAAGAGCTTGCCACCACATGTCAATCATGTAACAAGTGCTGATAAATGTGTCAACAACTTTATTGTTGACTTTAAATTTAATCTAATTTTAGGAATGTTGACTTTTTAATCTAAATTTAGGAATGTTGATTTTAAATTTACTGTAGTAGTCATCGCTCTTATTTTCTGATAATGTCATGTATGGTTAACCATACTTTCAAACAGGGGCACATTATATAATATTTTATATACATTGAAAAATTAAAAATTATTTTCAAATTCTTGGGGGAAAATAAATTTCATTAAGCTTCCAGTTTTTGATTAGTAAATATAGTTTTCACTTAATAACAATATCACGTAACCAGATGAAAGTACAGCAAAATTTTAAAAGATTTATATATATTATAAATTATTATAATTAAAATTTTTAAAAAAATTAAAAATTCATCATAAATTTTTTTCCTTAAGACAGTAGTGTCCTTAATAAATCTTATTTATAAAACAATTAAAAGATTTTTTAATTAAATAATGTTATAGTTTTATTGCATTTTTCATTTTACTATTCAGAGCAAATTCTTGGGAAATGAGCAGGAGTTTAAAAAAAAAAAATGAAAGGTGTACATTCTCCAAGGAGCCCTGCTTTTAAGGATTTAAAAAAAAAAAGATTTTTCATAAAAAATTCTTTGTTTTTTTTATCTTTTAATAATAACACAAAAATTTTGATGGCACAAAAATTTTAATATGAAGTTTCGGGTATTTTTTCTCTCAGCTATTATCTAAAAAAAATGTGTTTTTCAGTTGTCATTATTTTTAAGAATTTGATCTTCAAAAATTTTAAAATGCAACGTCAATCGTTATTGTCTGTCTTTTTAATTCTTGTCCTTTTAGTGTTCTCTCTTTAATAGTATTTTTTATTTTGCCTCATGTTCTCTCAAACTCAGTAACCAATTGCATCTTATCGGTACTGCCACTAATTCGCAATACTTAAGTTTTAAAATAAATTTTCAAAACTGAAATGCTTTCTTGAACCTTTCATTTTAGCTTTAATTGAAAGTTAAAGGATTAAATTTACTATTTCTGGTAAGCAAAATACTCAGGTGTATTCCAAATAGAAATTATATTGATTGAAATTGAATTTCTTTGGTTGCTTTCAATTGAAATCATACATTTTCACATTTGTAAACAAAGGTTAATTCTCGGTTTTGAAAATCTTCCAAAAATAAAATATTCTTTTCTGAAACTTTATTTGAGAAATATTAGCTGATTTGAAGTATCATTAATAAGATTTTGAAACAAATATTATTTAATTTAAGTTTAAAATACCACAGAAATTAATTTTTTAAGCAAATAGTAGCAGTGTTTTTAGTACATTTTTTATTTTGACCAATAAACAGTAAAGCCATGGTCAATATCTTTTTTATTTTTGACCTAAATAAAAACCCATAGTCTATAGTCTACACAGTGCATGAATAGGAATGCTAACTTTAAATTTACTTTAGTCATTGCTTTTATTTTCTGATAATGTTGTGTATGGTCGAATACACTTTCAAAAATGGCCATGTTACGTATTATTTTATACACATAAAATAATTTTAAAAACAAGTTTTAAAAAATTAAGCTTTTCAACTTCTGATTAGTAAACATAGTTTTCACTTAACAATAATCAAATGCAGAATTTTAAAAGATTTATATATTATACATTATCATAATTAAACATTTTTAAAAATGAAAACAATTAAAAAGAATTTTGCAATCAAAATTTAATTTCTTCATTTGTTTTTATAAAATAGCTGAATAGCAACTTTTTAGTCACATTTCATTGCTGTGTAATTCTCTGTATTAAAAAATCTTCCTAAAATAAAATATAGTTTTCTGAAACTTTATTTGAAGAATATTAATAGATTTAAAGTATAATTAATATGATTTGAAAGAAATATAGTTTAAAGTTTAAAATAACAGAAATTAATTTTTAAAACAAACAGTAGCGGTGATTATGCATTTTTCACCATTTGACAATCACGTAACAAGTGTTTATAAATGTGTCAACACCTTTATTGTTGTTGTATGGAGATTTTAAATTTAATCTTTTAGGAATGTTGACTTTAAAATTGCAGTAGTAGTCATCGCTCTTATTTTCTGATAATGTTGTGTATGGTCAAAGATACTTTCAAACAGGGGCATATTATGAAATATTTTAGATACATAAAAAAATTAGTACTTTAAAAACGCTTGGTGCAAAATTCTTTGTATTAAGCTTTTCAGTTTTTGATTAGTAAATATAGTTTTCACTTAATAACAATATCATCTAAACAGATGAAAGTAATGCAGAATTTTAAAAGGTTTATATATATTATAAATTATTCTAATTTTAAAAAAAATAAAACAATTCTTGTAAAATTTCAGTGAAAAAAATTTTGTCCTTGATAAATCTTATTTATAAAAGCAATTAAAAGCTTTTTCTAATTTAATAATGTCATAGTTTTATTGCATTATTTATTTTATAATTCAGAGAAGATTTTTTGGTAATGATTAGTGGTTAGAAAAAAAATGATGACTTACAGTTCTCAAAGGATTGCTTTTAACTAATTAAACAAATTTTTGAATGAAAATTTAATAAATCTACAGAATACAAAGGCTTTATAAAATCTTTGCAATTTTGTAATTCTTTTTCAAACTAATAACTGGAAGTATTATGGTCTTGGCTACCATTCACAATCATGGAGGAAGAAAATGATTTTAAAAATAAAACAGTTGGCTATATGGAATAGATAAACATATGTTTTATCAACAATTTAGCGGAGGTACCTATATTGCTGTGGCAAAGATTGAATTCAAAGAATAGCTAATAATAACAACTGATTTAAATAAAATAACCACACCTGTGTTTGGTTTGGTCTGGTTTGTTGTGTTTTACGGCATATCAACCTCATTGGGTCATTTAATGCTGACAACTTTTTATTCCTGGTAATATTTTGTTTTGTCAAAAATCTATTTCTGGTAATATTTTTTTCCTGAAAAATGTATAGCTGGTAATATTTTAAAACATGCATTGCTGCTAATATTGTTTTCAAAAACATATTGCTGGTAATAGTTTTTTTTCTTCAAAAGTTTATTTCTGGTAACATTTCTTTTTCAATGTATCTCTGGTATTAAAACCCATTTTTACGCTTTTAATGCTTTTAACCTCATTTTCGGGGTAACTATTTGCCCCTAGCTGGGATCCTAACAGCTGCTACCACCCCGGGTCAGGGTGAACCTGGGAACACCAGCAATTAAGAGGTGGTTCCACGCTCCTCAAAACCTACTGATCAGAGGCCTTGCTGTTGGATGTAGTTTATTGTCTTACCCTGGACGCGGATGTAATTTATCGTCTTACCCAGGACGCTGTGTTAGGTTTGACTTCAATAAGTGTATTAAATTTAAATTGGGTATCTCCACTAATTTGCAAAAAAACAAACAAACAAACCCAAAATTAATAAAAACCAAAGCTTTATTGTTAAAATGTTTATTTTATTATTAAGAGGAAAGACAAAAGTATTTTTTAATTATCTTTTAAAAATTTTTAATCCTTTCTAGCACGTTTGAAATTTTGGTTAAAAATCTTTTTTGTTTCATTAGTTTTTTAGCACCTTGTTTCAGATGAAAAACACATTAATTTGAAAATTCTTGTAAAAATCAAATAATTGTTAGATTTTAATGAAATGTTCAGAACTTATTCACAAATGAATGAAATTATTTTAGACATGTTTATATTTTATAAAATCATGGTAAAAATATTTTTTGTATCCGATTCCCCCGCTTACGTAATTTTATGAAAACCTGAAAATTCAAGAGCATGTCTTTTAATGAATATATTAGTTAAAAGCAGAAGACTTTGTAGAATATAAATCATCATTTTTTTTGTAAAATCAAAACACACAGCTACCCAAAATTCTGCTCTGATGTGTAACATGCATAACCCAATAAAACTAAGACATTATTTAATTACAAAAGCTTTTAATGGCTTTTATGAAGTGAATTTCAGTGGAAAAAAAGGACAACATGACCTTTTCAGAATAATGTTACATATAGACGACCATAGATGAAAAATGGGAATGCTTAAAGTGAAAAAAAGAAAAATTAATTATCTAAAAAATATTGATACAAAATGACTTATATTAAGCTTTTCAATTTTTGATTTGTAAATATTTTCTACACAATTACAATATCACCAAAAGGAAATACAGTGTGGGAGATTTTTAAACGATTTTAAAATTATGCTAAATTAATATAATTAAAAAAATTTTTTAAAAATGAAAATGTACTTGTAAAAATTCATTATTCCTCGAAATTTTTTTCTAACGATAATGTCCAAATAAAACTTATTTACAAAACTAAAAGCAATTGAAAGGATTTCTAATTAAATAATGTCATAGATTACATTTTTTAGTTTATTATTTGCAGAAGATTTTCAGAAAATGAAAAACTGGATGATTTACATTCTCCAAGGAGTACTACTTTTAACAAATGAAAAAAATTTGGACATACGATTTAATTTCTCCAAATTTCATGAAATTAAGTAGGTAGGGTGTAACATAAAAAATATTTTTTTACCAATATTTTCTAAAACAGAAAATTTCAAAAATAATTTAATTCCTTTGTGAATAAGTTCTGAAAGTTTCATTAAAATCCGACAATTATTTCATTTTTGAAAAAATTTCCAAATCAATGTTTTTCACCGGAAAAATACTTAATTGTAAAAAAAAAATCAAGATTTTTAACCAAAATTTCGAACGTGTTAGGTTTTAAAAACTTTTTAAAATAATTTTAAAATACTTTGGTCTTTTCTCTTAATGAAACAAACATTTTGGCAATAAAACTTTGTTTTTATTAAATTAAATATGGGACCCTTTTTTCATCATGGTGTTTTTTTTTAACGAAAGAGCGTACGTGCCTATCTAAAAAACTTACCTTTTAGAGTGAATCCAAACGTTTTTCATATAAAAAGAAACAAAATTAAATTGTTGGTAGACTTGATATTTCTTTCTCAACTACAGGAAGATTTCATAATCAATAAAACTTCCTTTTTTCAAAGAGATTACAATTTAAAAAGGAATTTGAAAATTGAACACCGAATTACAGTTATCGGTGTAAAAGAACAATTTGTTCCTTGCTTAAAAATAGTCCGGGTCCAGACAATATGGCAGAACATTGCATCACCAGTTCAACCTGTTTTTTCATAAAAATTTTTATCGGTAAGTAAAGAAAAATAAAATTATAGACCTCCTAAAAATCCAATATTTTTCCAAAAAACTTTCTCCAAAGAATATTAGTAAATTTAAGTATACAGATTTGGTGTAAGTAAAAATGTATTGTAAAATGCTTTTCTTTTTTTTTTACTTAAAAATAGCAAAATGAACAACCCATGAATGTTTTTACTGTCACTCACAATAGCCGCCATTTTTTTATTGTCATCTCCAATCACACGTGAAATTGTAAAAAAAATATAAAGTTCCTAATATGTAATTGTGGCGGACTTCAACCACATTTATTTAATTTTGATTAGGAAGCCAAACTGATGTGAAGAAAGGAAAAACAAACAAGTCTGAGATATATATATATATATATATATATATATATATATATATATATATATATAAAAACAAATATATGTATTAAACACAACAATTACAAAGAACATAGACAGTTAACATTGTGTTTGTGTGTGAACGTTCGCATTTTGGAGAAGCTCTTAAGAGTTTGTACGTACGTGAATGCGTGAAATATTATTTAATGTCTGATCGCATGATTAACACGATAATTCTCTGGGACTACATTTTGCAGTAAAAAAAGAGAGAGAGAGAGACTCGTGTTTGCTATTTATAGGTGATCATTGGATTAGAAGTGCTGCACGGGAAGAATCACTCTTCACGTGCAGAGAATTCGATTGGTCGACACTGACCAATCAGTGAATGAGCTTTGGGGAGATTTCTGGGAGCCGATTCTCCCAAAAGTACACAAAATCTACTATACGAAAATATAGCGATTATAAAATTGTTACATAAGACAGTAGCGTTGATTTCTATCCAATGAATGATTGTTATTGAAATTTGAATTTGTGTAGCTATGTATGTGTGTGATGATGATGATGATCACTCTATAATAATATTGATTTCGTTGTGGATTCACAAAACATCAATCCAGGTTTAATGGATAATTTCTGGCATTAGACACACTGCGTTTCTGATCCTGGTGCCTGTGTTAGTGAATTCCTTGTATTCTCCGGTCTTTTTCGTAGTGTGCATTTGTGTGTGTGTTCCCCTTTTTTGCGGTTACATACTTTTGCCCAGTGATTTTATTTTTGTCCACATGTTGAACATGCAGTGCCCCAAGTGGGATGTTGTGGTTGTGTGACGATGCTAAGAGATATCAGAAGGTTTGAATGATCAGAAGGCTTAAAATTGTGTGTGTTCAATAATCTTCCATCCACAACAATTAATAAAAGACAAAAATATTGATTCAAAAACTGAATTTATTAAGTATTTGATGTACATGCATGTGAACTGAAAAGGTTAGACAGAGTTGTGTCTCTTAGACTAGGTAATATTTGTACCGAAGCTCATAACGAATAAATTGATTATTAAACTGTAGAAGAATGAGTTGTGGCATGTTTGGAATTGTGTATTGTACAAGTTGGTAAAAGTTCAGAATTATACTTGCATGAAATGTTGTGAAGTTCTTTTATGTCTGACTATTTTATTTTATGTCTGAATAAATTGATTATTAAACTGTAGAAGAATGAGTTGTGGCATGTTTGGAATTGTGTATTGTACAAGTTGGTAAAAGTTCAGAATTATACTTGCATGAAATGTTGTGAAGTTCTTTTATGTCTGACTACATTAGTCAAGATGGGAGTTCTTTAAGGGTCACATTTTGGCAGTGGAGTTGAGACGCAAGAAAGAACCAAGAGGGAGCGTGAAAAGAGAGTGTGGCACGAGTGAGGAAGAAAGTGAAACAGAGAAAGAGACACTCGTGTTTTGTTTATTACTTTGTTGTACCACGTGACAGGCTCCAACTGAGTTGGCGCCAAAATAGATCAGCCGCGTGGGGGTGATTTGATTGGTCCAAACCGACCAATTAGCAAGCTAGATTGAAGATGATTAACCAATGAATGCTTGTTGCATATTTTCCATGTAAAAATGGTGGTGGTGGTGGTTACCACAGGGACATTTACCTTTTTAGTGAGAGTGAGTGCTGCCACAAGGTTTGCAGAGGTTGCATTGCATAGATTTCCTAGTTCTCTCCTTATTGAATTTCGGCCAGTTGCTTCATACGAGAAGCCTCATGGATTCTATAAATATTCTTCTTGAAGTATATAAGCTCTTCGCCTTTTGCTAAAAGCTGTTTCTGCTACTGCATGTGCCTCGTTCCGTTAATAATTTGCTCTGTTAACTATTCTTCGGTTTCCTAGGCATCTCGGAAATTGCATTTTATTTTTTTGCTTGTAACCTGCACCTAGCTATGAAACCATCAATGCTTTCCGTATCCTTGTGCGTATATTTTTGCAGGTAAAATTGTACAATATGGAAGTTTACCTGAGGTTCTCTCTCCTCAAATTTTGGCCAAATAATTTCTGGGTAATCGAAAATCCATGTATTAAACTTTAAACCTTCACAGACCTCTTTCTCCAGCTAGTAAAAAAATGTGGCCAACCTGTTTGTCAATTTGTATATTTCTGACCGAGAAGTAGAGTTTGCATTGCTTTTTTAAAAATCTGATCAAATCCACCAAATTCGTGGACGTCCAGCACATAACTGGTTTGTATGTGTTTGCAGCCATTGTGACTAATATTGTTGTGAAACACAGAAACAAGAAATATGTAATACTGTAAAGAACTTACTTGTACTGCCGTGGTTTTAGTTAACTGAAGACTGCTTGAGTGGCAGCTCATTTTTCTTTTTTCTCCAACTGCCAGAGAGGTCTGTAGTGGACCGTGGGGTGAAGATGTGAAGAGCACACGTGGGTAAAAATTTCCTGTTAGCCGGTCCAGCTACATGAGAATGTTGGACTTTAATTAAGTCCAAAGAAGACAAGGAAAACAAACAAGACCGATATATATACATATATATAGTCAAACCTAATGAGTCAGACAAACCTTCCAAGGTTTCACTTAGGCAGATCGTCAGGGAGCCAGCTGACTCTGACGATCTGCCTAAGTGAAACCTTGGTAGGTTTGTCTGGCTCATTAGGTTTGACTAGGTTTGCTCTACGTTTGTATCGAGCTCTTTAGTTAGTTGTTTACTCGTATCAGGGTTTTTTTCTTTGGGCCTTGAACCTGTATCTGTGCGATTATTTTCGACAGACTTTCATGTTCCTGGCTCTTTCTTTTTTAAAACCTTTTTTTCCCTTCGAGATTGATTTGGCTATTGTTAAATCAAGAATTCAAAGGTTTTTCGACACGAGTCTAGTTATATATATATATATATATATATATATATATATATATATATATAAACAAATATATATATTAATAACAAGTTACAAAGACATGGACAGTTACATAGAGTTTGTGTGGTGAATATTATGTGTGTGGTGGTTCGTACGTACATGTATTGTTCTTACCGTGTTCACAGAATTTGGGAAACGCTGAATCTGTGAGAGGTCATGTATTGGTGTTAGTTGAAAAGAGAGATTTACCTCACTTCCACGTGAGGTGGCGGCCCAAGGCCTAAGTGGAAAAGAGAGATTATTTATTCCTGTGTATAACAGACAATGTGGTACAAAGCTGAAGTGGGGAATAGGTCGGTATTCTGTCTTAACTTCTAAACTTAGCTAGCCACATTTGCTGACCCAGTCATACTAACGTGTAGGGAACACGATCAAAAGGTCAAGGTTGTAATGCCCTATTCTCTTACGCTTTAGGGAGCAGCCAAAGGCGGCTGCGATAGTGAGAAGAGAATAGTTTGGAAAGAAAATAAGAGTAGCATAGTAAACCGGTCAGCATTAGTAGGTACCCTGGTCAGCATTAGTAGGTACCCTGACAGTTATTGCTGCTATAGTAACAGCAATATGGAAGTTTAAAAGGCATAGGAAGAAATCAGTAGTATTTTGGTGAGCATGCAACAGCTCAAAAAGGGAATGCTGTGCAGTGTTCTTTATCCAAACAGATCGAACCAAACAGAAACCAGGTTGAATTCAACAGAAGACTTTGAAGCTGAGCCGATACATGTTAAAAAAGAAACCAAAATTTCCTATGTTGGAATTTAATCTGAGAACAACAATTCACAAGTTCACATTCTCGCTATTTTTTCTATCCTCACTCCAACCTCTTTTTAATTTCAAAACCGGCTCCCAAGGCCTAATTCTGATCAGAGATAAGAATATATTTTCTGGCTAATGAGAGAGCTGGAAAACACAAAAAGGAATTCCACCACCATCATTCTTTCCACGGTGCCATAAAGTCTGGGAGAAACCTCACAGCTTCTTCACTTCAACCTGTTTTCAGTACCTTCAAAACCGGCTCCCAGGGCCCTGATTCTTATCAGAGATAAGAATGTGTTTTCTGACCAATAGTGGGTCCAGGAAATTTGTACAACGATTTGGAGGAAAAGTCCCCAATCCATCGGAGCCTACCAAAACTCATAACAGAAAGACTTTTTGAAAACATTGCAAAATGATAATAAAAGAAAGATCTTTTCATACTACTGCATGAAACAGAAGAAGAGAAATGATGCATAATAAACAGCTTTGTTAATTGAATTGGGGATTTGTGTGTTATATACAAGCAAATGACGGGAAGGGTAATGTAGAGATGTAATCCTATAAGACGCTGAAAGGGTTAACGGATAGCCTGATAGATATACCGGAAGACAAAGTAAGATTTTATTAAATTCAGAAAGTTTGTTTTCTTCCTTGAATAAAAGCAAGAAAGTAGGGATGAGTTGAAGTAGAACTGTTTTATTATTTTGATGAATTTAGCTGAAAAGACCATCTGGATAATTTAAACCCATGAGGGGTGGGGAGAGATGATGCAAGTACATTCAAAGTCAGACAAGAATTTTGCTACACAAAGCAGAAACATATACTGCTACTAAAGTCCAATTTATGGAAAGTTTCCTGATGACCAAAACCAGGAAAGAAAGTTGACAGATATTTTTAAGATTCTGGGGGAATGAAGGTAAAGTTAGGAAAAAACTGATCTATTTCACCTGTCAAAATGGTGGAAAGTGTTAATTGCTGAAGAAGTATATTTTCTTTAGATGAGAACAAAAACCCCAAGTATGGCTAAGCAGAAAAAGTCAAGGAGCTGTCAAGGAAAAAGTAATGACGTCCACTGATAGCAAAGAATTACTTAGAAGAAAATATTTATTTTTACAATATTATTAAAATAATTCTAATGAAGAAAAAATAATTATGCTTTCATTGGAAAATTTGTACAGATTTTACTATGAATTTTTCTTTATAAGTTGCCACGATTGTCCTGTTAGAAACCATTGTGGCCTTGTTAGGGGCCAGAAATAAAGACACAAAGAGAGGAATAGAGTTAAACAAATATATTAACAGAAACAGTAATACAAACGTATAAAAATGAGAGTATTACAGCAAGAATGTTCGGTCCGACTGTCAGAGCTGACTGCTGGAAACTTCCCTCTCCAGAAGGCAGAACCTGCTCCTATTTATAACTGGAAGAATCCATGCATGCGTGAATAAATTACAATAACAGAAACTCATCCAAAATTATTTCAATTTCAAAATATAATTTTAGAATATATATGTTTATATATCAAGTAATTAGTACAAATCACAGTACTTGAAGTTAAATCCACTTGTCGCTGAAGAAAGACTCCGATGATAAACCTTGTGCCATCCTGGAAAGTACAAATCACAGTACTTGAAGATGAATCCAATTGTCAAGTCTGGCCACCCTTAAAGAAATTACACAAAATTTTTGTTCCGCCACCAAATATTAGAACGGGTTGGGAAAAAAAGAAAAAGAACAGAAAAGAACTGTAAATATATTTTTCTTATTTTGATATGAGGGTCATTCAATAAATAAGTTGAATTTTTGGTATAAGGACTTCTAATACAGATAGAAGCTTACTCTTTTTTTTATTTTTTTTTGTTTTACTTCTTTTTCACATGGATTTAATTTCTTTTGCAGATTAAAAAAAACTTTGAGAGTTTTGCCGATTAACAAAGATGGCCGACCAAGAAGCATGCTCCAGTATTGAACAGCGGTCAGTTATCAAGTTTTTGGTTGCTGAAGGGTGCAAACCAGTTGAAATTCATAGGAGAATGTCAACTGTGTATGGTGCCACATGTTTCAGCCAAAAAAATGTCTACAAGTGGGCTAAATTGTTTAAAGAAGGACAGAGCAGTGTTGAGGATGAAGACAGGCCTGGGAGGCCTACAGAAGTGAGGTCTCCTGAGGTGATCGAATCAGTCAATGACCTCATTCAGTCTGACAGAAGGGTGACAGTGGATGACATTGCAAGGACTTTGAGCTTATCTGTTGGGACAAATGCAGGGGTCATCAGTCAGAAGGAGTCATCTTGCATCATGACAACAGCAGCCCAAACGGTACAGACCATCAATGAGCTGGGCTGGGAACTGCTCCCTCACCCCACTTACAGCCCAGACCTTGCCCCTTCAGACTTTCACCTGTTTGGTCCCTTGAAAGCGTTCATGAGAGGTATGAAGTTTAAAAGTGACGATGAAGTCAAAAGTGTTGTGAGCAACTGGCTGAGACATCAGTCCAAAGATTTTTACGCTGAGGGAATACAGAAGCTTGTGCAGAGATGGGAAAAGTGTGTGACAGTGCTGGGAGACTACATTGAAAAAAACAAGTAAGCTTCTATCTGTATTAGAAGTCCTTATACTGAAAAATTCACCTTATTTATTGACCCTTGTATAAACATCATATTGAGACTTATTCAGGCGTCATCTATTTTATTTTTCAATTTTGTGTGCGCGTGTTCAACTCCTTGGTTTAGTGTGGTTGAGATACCCCAGTGATAATTCGGCTTGATTCTCAAAATCACAATGTCGGTAAGAGAGGTCATAGTTGAAGAGGTCAACTTAAAGACCAGCTGCTGTGTCAAACGCCACCAACTCCGACGAGTGTGGGCTGACTGTTTGTTCTCTGATACCAGGATCGATCCTGACCAAAGCGAGCAGACCGGGATTTGACCCTGAATGCCTCCATATCTGGTGGCTGAGACCAGAACACAGCTATATATATATATATATATGTATATATATCTAGTAATTAGAGATATTTATTCAAAATGGTACATTCATGTTCATTGACGTTTCCACTTGATTAAAGATCAGAAGGTACCTCAATCCATTTTACTCGTCTGTTGTCAAGAGAGAAAGATTTTTCAATTGTCGGCCAAGATGGAAACAAAGCAGGATGTCATTGGTTCATTTATTAACCAATCAGATAACTCATTAAATGCTGATTTAGTGATACTGTTAAGAAGAACTATGGATTAGCTATTTCCTTTATTTTCTTAATAGGAACCATTAGAGAAACTCCCACCCTTGAGCCGAACGTGCTAATCAAAAATAATCATTCCATTTCTTCCAAAAAACTGTGTTACTTGATTTAGTTTTAGGTTTACTGGAAGTGTGATCTTCTATGTTCTCTTTTTCATTTGGTATCTATAGTGTTTTGCTTCTGTGCTCAAATGAAGGCTTTTAATCTATGAATGGATACTTGGGTTTGCATGTTGTCATTCATTTTTATCAGATAATATTTTGCTGTCTGTTCAAGAACTTCAGAAGGACCTGTATATGGCTTATGGATTCTGTCAACTCTAATATAAACTTTGCTCTCAATATTGGTCAGCTGTCCATTGTCCAAAGAGAAAGATTTTCTAAATTGTCCACCAAGGTGGAAATGAGGTAGGGCTGTCATTGATTTATTTATTGACCAATCAAATAACTCATTACATGCTGATTACAGCAATACTGTTAAAAAGAACTATAGACTGGTTGTTATTGGTTTATTTATTGACCAATCAAATAACTCATTACATGCTGATTACAGCAATACTGTTAAAAAGAACTATGGACAGACCATTTCCTTTATTTTTCTAAGAGGAGCCATTGGAGATGCCACCACCTTTGAGCAGAATGTGCTAATCACAAAAATACTCATTCTAATTCTTCCAAAAATCTCTATTACCTGATTTAGTTTTTAGGTTTACTGAAAGTGTGATCTATGTTCTCTTCTTCGTTTGGTGTAGGGGGGGATTTGTTGGTTATCATGTTTCTCTCTAACATGCTTCCTTAGTATTTAGTGTTTTGCTTCTTCGTTTAAATGAAGGCATTTAATTTATGAAGTGATACTTGGATTTGCATGTCATCATTCATTTTTATCAGATAATGTTTTGGCATCCATTCAAGGTCTTCAAAATGACCTGTATATGGTGCATCTAGTGGCTTAAGGATTCTGTCAGCTCTAATCCAAACTTTGCTGCGGGTTTCAAGTTTACTGGAATATGCACATGCAGTATAGTGGTATATTCTAAGTTGATATTTGATATTGTTTTGTGCAGATCTTTGGTGAACTATTGCATTACATTTCTGTCACTAGTATTCTCTCCAGTGTGTGCTAACATGTGTTGGTTGATACATGAAGTTTGGGAAAATTTAAATCCACATATTTCCCAGTGGAATATTTTGGTCTAGTGTGTGTTATCATGTGTCTTTTGAGACTTCTATTCTCAGAAAATTTTGATCCACAGAGTTCACAATGAAATGGTTTCTCTCCAGTATGTGTTACCATATGTTTTTTGAGATTTCCATTCTGGGAAAATTTCAGTCCACAGATTTTACAGTTGAATGGTTTCTCGCCCGTGTGTATCATCATATGTGTTTTGAGATGTGAATTTCGGGAAAACTTATATCCACAGAGTTCACAATGGAAACGTTTCTCTCCAGTATGTGTTAACATATGTGTTTTGAGATCTGAATTTCGGGAACACTTCCATCCACAGACTTCACAGTGAAAGGGTTTCTCTCTACTGTGTGTAAACATATGCGTTTTGAGATGTTCATTCCGGGAAAATTTCAATCTACAGATTTCACAGTGGAAGGGTTTCTCTCCAGTATGTGTTAACATATGTTGTTTGAGACTACCAGTTTGTGAAAATTTATATCCACAGATTTCACAGTGGAAGGGTTTCTCTCCAGTGTGTGTTAACATATGTTGTTTGAGACTTCCATTCTGTGAAAACTTATATCCACAGATTTCACAGTGAAAAGGTTTCTCTCCAGTGTGTGTTAACATGTGTTGTTTGAGATTTCCATTCTGTGAAAATTTATATCCACAAATTTCACAGTGGAAAGGTTTCTCTCCAGTGTGTGTTAACATGTGTTGTTTGAGACTTCCATTCTGTGAAAATTTATATCCACAGATTTCACAGTGGTAAGGTTTCTCTCCAGTGTGTGTTAGCATATGTTGTTTGAGACTTCCATTCTGTGAAAATTTATATCCACAGATTTCACAGTGGTAAGGTTTCTCTCCAGTGTGTGCTAACATGTGTTGTTTGAGAACAGAATTGTGGGAACACTTATATCCACAGATTTCACAATGGAAACGTTTCTTGCATGATTCAATTACCACATTCATTTCGCAATTTAAAATCATTGAATATCTAACACTACAGATTTCATACAATGTAGTTTATCCCGTATGTGTATTCTGTTACGTCTCTTCTGGGTGGAATTATCTACCAATCCACAAATTTCAGTGTGAGAATACTTTCTTTCTCAGGAATGTTCATTATGGTTCCAGACACTCTCAAAGATGGAAACTGAAAATAAGAAATATATAATAAGTGAGCATCGCAATAAGAAAACACATTATACAGACTTATGAAATAGGTTTATAAAAAATGCATTAACTTATATTTTCTTTAAGCTAATCATAAAAAATACACCATTATATTATCTGTTACACAAGTAAGAAAATGTCTGATCAATTAGAGTTTAAATCTAACATATTCAGTAAGAATGGATGTCTGAGTGCTAGAATGGGTAATGAAAGAGAGAAACAAAACCAGCAAGCTGAGTTCTAGACTAGAAAAAGAAAAACTTTGAATTCAAAAGCATGTATGCTATTATGCCAGATACATGCTACCCTCTAATTTCACATTTGACCATCAAATGAATTCAGGTGATGGAGTTGATTTAGGCTGACTCATGGCCATTGTTCAGTGGAGAAGGATGTGAACTTACACCTGCATCCAGTACAGCAGGTAAGAGAATATGAATGTTGTAAAGGTGGATATAAAAACAACAGCCTTAGAGAGGATTTGAACAATCTCTCATATACAGCAGAGAGTGAATATCATATTTGCATGCCAGACTTTGTGTATGGGTGGAAAACAAGTTCGGATTTTGCTTCTGACTTCACTACTAATTTCTTTCAGATGAAATCAATTACATCACTTTGAAAAAGTGCAGTTGCAGCCCAGCAAAAATCAACATGGGTAGAAATAATGCTGTGCAACTGTTCGCCACGATACCATGTAAACACTGCTCGGTCATATTTAGATACAGTAGCCACCAATTCTGATAGTCAAATACCATGATCTGGAAGAATCATTAAGACTATAGACACACTTGTGAAGCTTCCAGAGACAATTACTGGGTACATTATGTAGAAAAAAAATGGTGATGAGAGGGGGGGTTCAAAAAGTGCAGTGCTCGCCGGCAGGCCAGCTATTCTTTCTTCTTCAGTTGCCTCAAGGAAATGGATGCGTGACTCCCTTTCTCAGCCGTTACACTGGGCAGTTGTGAAACAGAAACCAACTCAGCCGTGCCTACTTCGACTTCCTCTTTGTCCGTCTGTCAGTTCGTACATCCAGCTCTATTGCACGCAGTCCGCCGAATGACTCCCGATCTGTCGTACTGTTGGCACCCCACTTTTTATGCTATTCCAAGATGGCCAAAATTTGCATGAGTGCAAATATCGTCTCATTTTGGACGAGATATGCACACATAAATTGCGTCTTCAATAGCGGCCATATTTCTTTTTATCATCACTTTGCAGGCAAGACACGTTCACGCTCGTTTCGAATTCTGAGGTGCAAACTAATGTAACAAGCAAGATTCACAGTGAGCGAGCATGTAGACACAGTAAGAAGTCATACAGCGATATGTTGAGACCGGATATTATACCTGAGCTATATTAGAGTCCAGACATAGAGATATCTACGGCCTCAATTAAGAAAAACTGTATATATATTTTTCTACTAACCCGCATTACCAGTTTGTATTATTACGTTAATACATTTATTTTCCTATATTCATTCTTGGCGTTTGTTATTTATTGGTACCAGATTTCATCCCAGAATCCACAACAATAGTAAAAAGCAGTTTTTCTGTTCGTACAGTTGCAAGTCCATCCTGGTAGCCAAGACAATGTACGAATCTTACTTCGAATAGGTGGGGTAATCTGTATGAACAGTTTTGCCTTTTTTATTATGAAATTCCCAATGCAACCAGTTTGGGTTTGATAACAGAGCCTTTTGCTGTTTCTTTTTTGTGATATACCCATCTTGTAGATATTCTATCATGTCCCAAATTAGGAACCTGTAAAAAGCCGTTGTACACTCCGGCCTTCTTCAGGTTGTTGGAATGTCGAACTGAACCCTTTATTTCACTCACTGTTCTAGTTCCATGTGCTATGTTTTAATGGATGTCAGTTATCAGTTATCTGCTGTTAATTCCCCTTTGCAAGTTCTCCATTGCCTTAACCGAG
This sequence comes from Acanthosepion esculentum, assembly GCA_964036315.1. NCBI lineage: Eukaryota > Metazoa > Mollusca > Cephalopoda > Sepiida > Sepiidae > Acanthosepion > Acanthosepion esculentum. The sequence goes on along the minus strand of OZ038479.1, from coordinate 1,151,038 downwards.
AATTGAACTCACACTCTTTGGGTCCTGTCACTGGATCTAACCAATGCCTTTATCCACTGTGCCATGTATCCTTGAAGACATTCCAACCAACTGAAGAAGGCCAGAGTATACAACAGCCGAAACGTTGTGATAAATATGGCGACAAAGATGAGGACAATAGTCTGAATAATATAAATAGTGTTCTATTTTCCCATCTTTATACTATAATTTTATCTTATAAATTGTCCCCTGTTCTGTCGCCCATGAAATAAAAATAATTGTTTGTAGGGAAAATAAGGATCTAATTACATCGAATCATTTTTAAATTAAGTGGCAGCAGAAGAACTATTATTGAACTTTTAAAAGGTAAGCTTAAACATTAATTCACTACTTAAATACAGAGATCAATTGAGTTCTTCTGTAGTCTATTGATGCCAATCAGATATAGACCACCCTAGCTATTGTGATGATGTCCAAACCAAGAGTTGTTCACAGGAGTTAGCTTCAATATTTCCAATTTTTTAATCTTTCGAAAATTTTAGTTAATTACCTAGTTTTTTAGTCAGTAAATAGCACATAAAATCATTTATGTCACCCATTTTGACAACTCTGTAAACAAAAGTGAAATTCTCCATTTAAAAATCTTGTAAAATTCAATTATACTTTTTCAAAAGTTATTTTATGAAAATTAGAAAATTTAAAGTATAATTTAATGTAATTAGAAACAAAGATTACTTAATTTTTTAGCAGAAAAACTTTAGTTTGAAATAAGAAAAGCATGTCTACCCTTGGCGATTGGTTTTGGAGGTGTGACTTGACATTTATATCAATGTATCAATAACTAACATCAATTTATCAGATGGAAGGACAGAAGAGACAGTATTTTTGAATTTTAAGTGAACCCACTTAAGTAATTCTTGAAAATTAAATACTTTCAAAAGTCTAATATTTTATTGATTTTTCAAGGTACTTTTTCAACTAAGATATGTCTAAAGTTTACACTCTTTGCATCTCTAAAATTGAATTCAAAAAAGAAAATTAAAAATTTTGGAAATGCGACGATGATGGTCGGTCAGTTAGCCAATCAGAGAATTTGACACAGGTTAGCCAGAACAAAAGCAATGCAATTTATGAGGTCAAATCCTCGCTGTCAGGGGAAACTACTCTTAAAACAAGTGATATTATTTCCGAATTGTGACTCTGTAGTTTTAATAAGATTATTTAAAGAGATACACATATTCAAAATTAATTTTAAAATATTTAACAACTTTATCAAATTTTGCATTTAAAATTGAAAAAGAAATTTAACAATTCTTGAAAAAATATTTTCGCTTCAGACAATATTGTCCTTAACATATATTATTCATAAAAGCAATTAAAAGCTTTTCTAATTAAATAATGTCTTAGTTTTATTGGGTCTTGTATTTTACAATTCAGAGCTAAATTTTGAGTAGAAATGCTCCTCAATTAACAAGAACTAAAATCAATGATTTATATATATTTATAACTTTTGCATTTACTTAAAAAAAAAAAAATCACAAAAATACACATTGCCTAAGTGTTGATGACAGTTTAAAACAGATACTTGCAATTATGAAAGATTTTTTAAAATTTGGCTTTGGTTTCTTTTCAAATGCAATTTCAATTGTTTCTGTGATAAATGCAGAAAACTGCACTTTAATCTTTGATGCAACAACACAAGAAAGAAGCCATGTGAACTGTGTTGTTTTAACAACCCCATCACCTTCCCATTTTGTGCCTTTGGACTGTCTTCTGGGAGGGACTGTACTCGACTATAAGCAGCATGTCTCTTACTACATCGACAACTTGGTCGAAGTAAGCTCAATGGTTACTGCCTAGGTGTTGATGACAGTTTAAAACAGATAATTGCAATCATGAAAGATTTTTAAAAATTTGTCTTCAGACTTGATGCCAAGAATCAGACTGTTGCCAGGTTAAAGCAGCTAACCACAGAAGAAATGGCTGTTTTACAATTACAAGTGCTGGGAATTATTGGAAAGATGTTAGCTTGGATGAGTGCCTTCTATACTGACCTGACAAAAAACAAAAAAAAACACTGACACAATGAACATTGTCAAGGGGGTAATTGAAAAAAATTAATGTACTAACCGAGATCCCGATGATGATTTTGTTCTTTAAAAAAGACTTTTGTTTAAATTTGATAACAAAAAATGATCTAGATTCTCTGTCGATTCCACTCACAACTAATATTTTAAAAAATGATAATTGCCTGCTTAAAAAGGATTGTGAAAGTATTAAGCAGGCAGTATGAAAAATCATTTTCTACTGGAGAAGCTTCTTCCGAGTCAGTGTTAATATCAGTGAGGCAGCACACCATGCTAGCTGAAAGCATCATTGGTGAATACTGTGAAAGGAACAAGCTTGTGCCTAATGCTTACGTCCCCAGTATGTGATATCATCAAAGCCAAGTGGAATAAAGTCAGGGAATTTATTGATGATCTGGATGCTAAGCAACTCACGGATTATCTGAAGTTAGCAGAGAACGAACTTTCAAGAAAAAGATTCGATACCAAGAGGTACTTGATGAAGGTGAAGGGTACAAAAGATGGAGTAAGGAAGAGAAAGAAGATCCAGGGAAAATTAAGAAAAACTTCAAAATGTGTCAATTGCTTCTCTGCCCATTGAATATCCATAATGTGCAGAAGACTTAGATGTGATTCTCACCAGTAAAATAATTGGCGAAACCATCAAACATTATTTACATTATTCAAACAATTGTCCTTATCTTTGTCGCCATATTTATTACAACATTTTGGCCATTATACGCTTTGGACTTCTTCAGTTGGTTGGAATGTCGAACTGAACCCTTTATTTCGCTCACTGGGGTAGACTGTTCTAGTTCCATGTGCCATGTTTAATGGATGTCAGTTATCAGTTATCTCCTGTTAATTCCCCTCTGCAAGTTCTCCACTGCCTTAACTGGGTATGGAACTAACACTCTTTGGGTCCTGTCACTGGAACTAACACCTTTATCCACTGTGACTTTGTCTATGATCTCAACCTGATCCCACAAGTTGAGAGCATAGACAAAGAACACCATTGGAAAATTTGTAAACTTAAGGAATCAGCACATATGCTAGGCCACAAAAATCTCCTGAGCTGACCAAGCATAGAAATGAATACAATATGGGAACCAGTAATAAGGAGTGCCAGACAAAAGCGATAATAACAAGGAAAATTGCAATATGAGCTCTGGTAAAAACATGAAATGATAACAGCAAAAATTGCAATATGAACACTGGTAAAAATGGTTGCTGAAGATATTAGGTTTATAATACCCAGAAATTCCTACACAGATGTTCTCCAGGACACATAGCACAATATAGGGTTCAGTTCAACTTTCCAACCACCTTATAATGACATTACAACAGCTCAAACCTTGTAATAAATATGGTGACAAAGATGAGGACAATAGTCCAAATAATGTAAATAGTGTACATAATACCTCATTTCAGAAATATAGACAGATACCATCAAACGTATTTAGACAATTGATGGTCTAAACCATGAATTTCTTAGCTTTATCAACAGTTTTGTAAATCCATTATATGAGATTTACAATCTCAATAGTGATTAAGTTGATGAAGACTGTCAATTGGATATATATGAGGTTGATGCTGACTATGTTATGCAGGACTTATTTCTTGAAGCAGCCGAGCATTGATAATGCTTGTAGAAGCAACTGAAGAAGAAAAAAAAAAAAACAGACCACAAAATATTCTGAAAAGTCTTATCACTGTTCTGCATGGTAGCAATTTTTTTTTTTTATATAAAATTGAGGCACTGGATTATACTTCAAGTGTACAATTACCTAAGTAATAATAAAATTTAAATACTTTAAAAATTTAATAAATAAAATAACTTTAACAATTCCTAACCATCAAAATATAGCAATTAATAATGAAGAATAAAATGAAAAACATCTTAAAAAATATAAATTAATACTAAATATCATAAAATTTCATATTATTGAGTTATCTCTATCATTATATTTTATATTATCTCAGTTAAAAATTTAATAATTGAGAGTGAGATAATTATTAAATTAATATCTGAAATGTTATAATTTTATTAATTATAATTTAATAATTGAGAGATGGTTATTAAATTATCTCACTCTCAGTTATTAAATTGATAACTCAGATAATATAATTTTATTAATAATAATATTTCAACAGATAATAATTTTATTATCTCAGCTATTAAATTAAAAATTGAATTATTGAGATAATATTAATAATCTCAGTTATCAATTTCAAAATTTTATAAGTGACAATGAGATAATTATAAATAATTTAATTATTATATCTGTTATTAAATTAAAAATGTAATAACTGATAACTAAAATTATTTATCATATTATCTTAATACCATCATAGAGGCAACTCAATAATTTAAGAAATTTTTATAGTATTTTAAATTATTATAAAAAAGCATCTTCAAAATTATGTAAAAGAAATTCAGTAAAATATTAGATAATTACTTAAAATATTTTAACTTTTAAACATTACCTGGTAGTTAAAAAAGGGGGAGGGACCCTACTTACTTAGAATTCGTAAATTTATGTCAATTCTGGTCCACCATACTAAACCTGTCAACACCTTTGGGCATCAAATTATCGATGGAGACGTGAGAATAACAAGACCACGTGTTGAAGAAATGCTTGTCTAGAAAAGTAAATGCTATTAGTAAGTAATACTTGTTTCAGAACAGATTAATTGAATTTTAAATTTGCTAATTTTATGAAACGTTTCAGAAATATACATTTTATTTTTACGGGATTTTAAAATTTGTTTTTTGTTTACATTTCTGTCTTCAGTTTTGAATTGTTTATAAATTGTTTAAATTTTCAAACATCTTGAAATCCAAAAAATACAATTGTTGCAATTTTTAATTATTTTTTTTTTTTTTTTTACACACACACATTCCCCACCCCATTTTTTTTTTTAAAAGTATGGTAGACTATAAACGATATTATTAAAAAATAAAAGTCATGGCTATAGTAAATTTAAAGTCAGCATTTCTAAAGTTAGATTACAGAGAATATTTTCCAACATTTTTAAGATTACTGAGTAATTAAAAATTATATAAAAAGGGGGGATCGTAATTTATTAATTTGAAAACAATTATCGGCTTGGCTACCATTCACGAACATGGAGGAAGACAATTATTTTAAAAATAAGAAGACAGTTGACAATATGGAATTGATAAAGACACTTTATAATTACTGTGGTGAAGACTGAATTGAAAGAAAAGATAAGAATAACAATTAATAATTTCAATAAGATAACCTCATCTAATATTGTGTTAGGTTCGACTTTTCAATAAGCAAAGTTTCATATCTTTCAATTTTGTTCTCTATAATGGCCCTTCGAGGAAAAACGAGAAAATGTGTCATGGTTTTAAAAAGGCTTAAAAGATTTGTTTTTATAGACGAAAATAAATGTTTCTTTTAATTCACATCAATTTTAAGCTATCAACTTTCAAATAAAACCGAAATATCAGTTCAAAGAAGATTATTTAAAAAATGATTTGAAATACTTTTTTTTAGCAAGTCCCTCACAGTTGAGTAGCTCGTCTAAAAACATACCTTTTAAGGTGAATCCAAAAGTTTTTCATAGAAAAACAAACAAAATTAAGTTCTTCTTGGACTTTATATTTCTTTCAAAACCTCGGGGAGATTTTATAATCATTAAAAATTAAATGAGCAACCCATGAGGCTTTTTAAATTTTTTTATTCTGTCACCCACAATGGTCGTCTTGTTTCGGATTCACAAATGTCAATCCAGTTTTTATATATAACCATAAATGCGCATTAATTAATAAAGGTACGCTATAAAAGACAAGTTTGAAATTTACTAACAGTTATATTATAAAAACATTTTGACAATAAAAATTTTGTTTTTATAAAGTTTGTGGTTTTTTTCATCATGATAGGGATAGGCCCTTTTTTTTTAGAGATCTCATAGAGGTTAAAAACTTACCTTAAGTCGTTGGACTTGATTTCTTTCTCAACCTCAGGAATAAAACTTCTTTTTTGCACAGAAATTGCAATGAAAAAAGGATGTGAAAACTGAATATATATAGTTTTTGAACAGAACAACAAATTAGAATAACAGGTGTAAACTAAGAATTTGTCCCTTGCTGAAAAATAGTCCGGGTAGAGAAAATTGCATCGCCAGTTCTTCAATCTGTTTTTTCAAATTTTTCATATAATTTAATGACGGAAAAGTAAAAAGTAACAAAATTGTAAACATTTTAAAAAATCAAATAGTTTTACTTCAAAGATAATTCGTAAATTTAAGTATTAATTAACAACAAACAGTGATTTGGAGTAAATTTACTTTATAACGAAATGAGAAAACCATGATTTTTTTTACTGTCACCCACAATAGATGACATTTTATTGTCATCTCAAGTCACGCGTGAAATTGTAATAAAAAAAGACAAACTTTCAAACATATTACTTATTTTTTCGTCCCAGGTTCACAAAACATCAATCCAGTTTTTATATATAAACGTGCATGTGTATTAAAGGTACGCCATGACACTCAGTAGTGAAATTGTAAAAAAAATATGGGAGATCAAATGGACTGTAATCTAGAAATTGAATTCGTTTTTATGCTTAATAATTTTAAAAAGAAGTTAAATTATGCTTTTATTTGAGTTTAAGTCATTTCTTTTATTTTCTTACTTGATGTCATAAAATATTCAGGTATGCTGGAGATATTATAGTGGATTATTAGTTACAGTGAAGTGTATGAGTGTTGAAACAGATTAGTTTGATTTGGCTTTGTTAGTTAGATAGCCCACCATAAGAGGGGTATAAAACCAGAAAATCAAATTGTAAAGTGAAACAACAAATTTATATACATATAAATTAATTAAGGTCTTCCCAAATAAAATTAATCTATTCTGGTTGCTTCATTGTCGTCAAAATGTTTGTAATAGTCCTTGCAAGAATGAGTTTATGTGTACATAGACAGGAATGTATGTGTTGATGTATGCATGAGCGTTATTGAAGGGTAGGAATGTCTTTGAAGTAATCGCTCAGTCTTAAAATGTTCCGTTATCAAGTATAAAAGAGGTGAGGGAGATAATAATAACGATTGCTTGATGTTTATCAAGGGATGTGTTAATACGATCGTCTCCTTTCTGGTGACAGACGTACTTGCCTGTCTTTTATTTTGTTTGTGGGGCTAGAAATGTCATTTGGGAATTCACTCCGGGATATGATTCGGGCCTTTCCATTGGATGACGAGCAACTTTTGCGTCGACTCGCGAAAAGGTCGATAAAAGAATTTGTCTCTGAGAATTGAAGATTATTTGAATTTTGTTTTTAAATGTTTCCTAGTTTTCTATTGGCTGAAAAACATTTCGCTTCAAGGTGTGAAATTTCAGGAGTTTTCTTTTGGATTCGCTTTTGCGTGTGTGTTAAGTAAAGTTCGTAAATTCGAGTCTTTTTTTAAATTTCTAACAAAATCAATGAGTCATTGCTTAGCATTTGAATTTTAAATCTAGATCTTGTTTTGTTCACTACAATATAAAACAGATGATGAGATATGCACAACTAGGAGCATTAATATACTTGACTCCGTGTGCCATTCTTCACCTGTCTTCCATGAGCCGTTAGGCACTACAGCGATAAAATTTATTCACTACAGCAGCTGAATTAAACAAAGTAACTAATAATAACAAAACAAAAGTCATTGAAACAAAGCAAGTTCAGTTGACCATTGATGACAATTCCAGAACAACATAACTATAAACAATTTTTTCTATCCTCTGCCAGCTGCAATGATGGAGAAAGCATTACCTCAAACCATCGCCAGTGAGACACACTGCAAGAGCCACTCCATTTGGCGAGGCTCATTCCTTAATCGAGACACAATCGTCCGTTGGAACGGCATCAAACAAATGCCAATAACCCCAGAAGTCTCCACTGCCACAGGAGTAAAAAAAATCTCAGCAAGAGAAGAATATTTAGCTATTTTTTTCACCTCTGCATCTCGGTTGACGGACCCCGGCTCAACCGCAGACCTGATCAAATTACCGGCAGAAAATGTATCCGCACAGGTCGTATGCCAAATCAACGACTTACCCATTTTAAAAGGGAAGATAAAATAAAGTGATAAAATATTTAACTGCAGCCAATTTGACATTTTCTTTTAACTACACGGATTTAAAAATCTGCAAAACGAAAAAAGGGAATTAATAAAGGACTTCCATATGAAAAAAATAATCAAACATTAATATATGAATTTCTGGTTCTTATAAACTGAGTAACCGTTTTGTTTTTTTACCAGAGCTCATATTGCAATATTGTTGTTATTGCTTTTTTCTAGGAAATCTGCATTAGTGGTTCACATATTGTATTCATGTTTATGCGTGGCTGGCTTAAGTTATTTTTTTGCAGCATAGCATATGTGCTGATTCCTTAACTTTTCATATTTTTCAGTAATATTCTCTATTATTTCAACCTCATCCAAAAGGCGGTAGTGCTCTTCCTTTTCCCTCCATATGTGATCAGTTATGCCTGATTTTTCTATTTCCCCTTGTGTTACAGTTTTACGATATTCTTACAGTCTTACCTTAAAGGGTGGCCTGTTTCTCTTTTACGTTTCTTACTACAGCCGTACGGCATGATGTATGCACAATCTTTAGTCATGTTATCACCTATGGGGGAGGGGGTCTTACTCAGAATCAGTAATACAGTATGCTAGAGAAATGCAATAATAACAACAAAATTGCAATATGAACTCAGATAAAAAAAAAGGTCACTGAGACATTAAATTCGCCCAAATTCATCTAATGATGTCCACGCTTATAAACTTAATGTCTACAAACAGTTTCCTCTCATATCTTACATGGAGGTCTTTATAATAATGGACTAGTTCATATAGTCACTGGGGGTGGGGAGTAAAAGCCAGTGCCGAATCATCATAATATTGGGGGGGGATGCACATTTTCTTGCAAACTACTGCAACATATCAAAATTTTTAATTAACCTTTAGTATTCTGTATGTAGGTGATTGCATTCGTCAAACAAAATATTTGTACAGCCACTGCATGCAACTCTGATCATCAGTGTGGTTGAATTATGTGCTAGTGTTGTCATATCCTACTATGGCAACAGGAAAATGAGTGACTGAAAATCAAATCTGATGCTACTGCCATTGACTGGCTAATCATACCCAATAGATGAAATACTTATGAATATTGCAGAGTGCTAAAGGTTAAATCAGTACACTTCTTCTTAAAATCATGACAAATACACACAAATAAGGTACTTTCAATGTCTATACTTACTAAAAATGGTTTCAGAGGGGGCTTCATTATACACTGTGCAGCACCCTCCACACAACGGTAAGACATGTGGCAATGGTGTCTTCATCTAGCTAATGCCTTACCATTATGTGAGAGGTACCTCAGGCACACCATGTACAGAATTATTCTATCTCTTAAGCACAGAAACAGAAGATTCAGGAAAGTTGCTTCAAGAATTCAAGACACTCTAAAAAGATCTCATGACTTATTTATCCATTCACTCCAAAAAAAGTGATAATGCTACTAAGATTCGAGGGGCTACAAGCAAAGTAATAATGCCACCAACATACAAGGGGCTACTGAGTGTGAAAGAGAATGAAGAGATTTCAAAAGGCACTGGAAACCCAATCCTGAACAGGAAACAAAAGATAAACTTCTACTCCTGTTCAAAAGACTGGGAGAGCAGTAGCAGTAATGTGCAAAAGTTTGGTGATACCCAGAGACATCACCTTGATTGGGGACGGGGTATACTCGCCTCACATATCAAAATACAGACGCACATTCACACTGATTGTGGGAGTACAGTGTACTTGTACAATAATGTTAACAGACAATTTCAAAATGGATGAAATACTTATGAATATTGCAGTGTGCTAAAAGTTAAATGGCTGCTCTTCTCATTAAAATCATGACAAATACACACACATACACACACACACACACAAATAAGGTACTTTCAAAATCTATAGTTATCAAAAATGATTTCAGAATGGGCTTCATTATACACTGTGCAACAGAAATACCCTCCAAACAATGGTCTTCATCTAGCTAATGTTTACCATTATGTGGGAGGTACCTCAGATATACAATCTACAGATGTATTCTATCTCTCAATCCCAGAAAGACAAGATTCAGGCAAGTTGCTTCTAGAATTTAAGACACACTAATAAGATCTCATGACTTTCATTTATCCATTTACTCTAAACAAAGCTACTATGATTCGATGGGCTACTGGTTGTGAAAGAGAATGAAAAGATTTTAGAAGTAACTGGAAACCCAATCCTAAACAGGAAACAAGGGTAAACTTCTAGTCCTGTTCAAAAGAGTGGGGAGGGCGATAGCAGTGAAGTGAAGTGCAGAAGTTTGGTGATACCCAGTGACAATTCCTTGATTGGGAAAGGTGTACTCCGGTCTCACTTCGCAAAACACAGGCACACATTCACACTGCTTGTGGGACTATAGTGTATCTGTACAATAATGCTAATAGACAATTTTAACCACTAAATTTTATTTCATGATTGAATCTTCTGGACTCTCAAAAGGTTTCTATTAATACAAATAGTGCTGTTCGATAAAAGTGACTCACCTGATTTTTTTTACTAAATATTCTCTTCTCCGATGAAATGAAAGTTGAGCTAAATTCAAAGGATAAGCGATCTAAAATCCGAAGACAAAGCTTTGAAAGCACTTTGAATTTAGCAGTAAGTACTGTCAAACATCCGTTCAGTATAATGTTCTGGGGATGCTTTTCTTTTCATGGAACTGGTCTCTTAAAACCTACTGAAAAGACCCTTGGGAGCGAGCAGTACAACAGAATTTTAGAGTCTTGTCTGCTTCCTTCTGCTGAAAGGGTGCAAATCAACCCCACCAAGCTCATTTTTATGCAGGATAATGCTCCCTGTCACAAATAAAAATTAATGAAGGAATACTTTGATGAGAAGCGGGTGAGTGTTATGACATGGCTGCCCCAATCTCCAGACCTCAACCCCATAGAAAACCTATGGAGCATTATGAAGTACAGGCTCTCGAGAAAGCAGTTGAGCAACAAAGAGGATTTGATTGTGAATTTCATATCCGAATGGATTTCAATGCTTGGAGATGAGATTTGCCAGAACCTAATCAAGTCAATGCCAAAAAGGGTTGAAAAGGTTATTCAAAATAAAGGAGGACCCATAGATTATTAAATATTTCGAACTATATTACGTATTATGAATAAATTATACCTGTATTATTCTTTATTTAAAGCTGTTCGGTTATGTTTCTATTGACTAAAAGTTGCACGAAATAAGTGAGTCACTTTTTTTTTTTACAATTTTTTCCCTAAATCTCATTTATATCCAAAATTATAATTATCAATAGAATACCTTAGAGTGAGTAATTTTTTTACTAGGTGGCCGGGAAGGGGTCTTTATATTAGTAAGATTAAAAATTAGTTTGACCCCAAAAACAATAGGCGAAAAAATTTTTACGTAAAAAAAATCAGGTGAGTCACTTTTATTGAACAGCTCTGTATTATTTTTAGAAGGCAGACAGGTTTGAATTGAGATTGAATTTTTTTTATTATTATTTCTCTGATGGCAAATGGGTATACAGGTAGAATTCAGGTAAGAAAAAATTTTTCTTTAGAAGGATGTCTCAATCTAAGCCGGTTGACATTTATTTCATGGTCCAAACCTAAGTGTATCAATAATTGTAAACACCTCGTAAAAACACCAACCTCCGAGTAAAAAAATGCTTTTGTGTAATATTTTAAACTTTAAATCAGCTAATCTTCCTCAAGTAAAATTTCAGAAATATACACTTCATTTTTGAAAGATTTTTAATAAAGAGAATTGTGTTAGATTCAGAAACTTGCAATTATGGCTAGGGTGAACCACACTGTAAAAAAAAGCTGAGAACAGATATGAAAAGAACAAATCTACAACTGTCAGAGAACAAAAGACTTGTATCTAAAATATCTCTGCCGAAATAACTGAATGTAAGTCAGATACCCCTCATAAACCAGTGGATAACTCTGAAATTCATACTCCCATGCTTAGTGACTTTAAGAATTCACCTTCTCCTTTGATTCCAAGAAATACAGTAACACTAAGATGATCTTCAAGGATGCTTGGGACCGTCACAGTTGCATGCTACTGGGTGATAGGCAAATGTTCTACTGCTTGGGAAGAAAAGTAAATAATAAATAAACAGATGAATTTTTCTTTTTTTTTAAACAGAATATTTTATTTAATTCAAAATTTTATCTATTAATACAGATATTATTTTCAGTGGGCAGACATGTTTGAATTCAGATTGATGGGTGATTTTTTTTTATTTCTTTGATGGCAAAAGGGTAAACAGGTAGAAATCAGGTGAGAATCATTATTTTTTTAGAAAGATATTCATAGGCAGATGTCCTCAAGGACACATGGCACAGTGGATAAAGGCATTAGATCCAGTGACATGTATATGAATTTCTGGGTATTATAAATCTAATGTCTTAATTTTTTTACCAGTGCTCATATTGCAATTTTTTGCTGTTATCATTGCATATTTTGCCAGAGCTCATATTGCAATTTTTGTTGTTATTAACACTTTTCTCTGGCACTCCTTATTACTGGTTCCTATCTAGTGATAAAGGCGTTAATTAGATCCAGTGACAGGACCCAAAGAGTGTGAGTTCAATACCTGGTTAAGGCAGTGGAGAACTTGGAGAGGGGAATTAACAGGAGACAACTGACATCCATTAAACATGGCACATAGAAATAGAACATTCTACCCCAGTGATTGAAATAAAGGGTTCTGTTCAACATTCCAACCTCCTGAAGAAGGTCAGGGCTTACAACGGCCGAAACGTAATAAATATGGTGACAAAGATGAGGACAATAGTCCGAATAATGTATATAGGTAATTTTTTTTATTGAAACATTTGAACTGATTTTGCTATGGATTTTTATTTTTAAATTCATTTGCTGTGATTGTCTCCATTTAGAAACTCATCCAAAATTATTTCAGTCTCAAAAGATCCTTTAAGAATATATGTATCAAATTATATATATATATATATATATATATATATATATATATTTCTGTATCTAATAATTAGAGATATTTATTTAAAATGGTACGTAGATGTTCATTGACATATCCACTTGATTACAGATCAGAAATCCTCTCAGTCTTAGTCAGCTGTCCGTCATCCAAAGAGAAAGATTTTCTAAATTGTCCACCAAGGTGGAAATGAGGTAGGGCTGTCATTGGTTTATTTATTGACCAATCAAATAACTTATTACATGCTGATTAGAGCAATACTGTTAAAAAGAACTATAGACTGGCTGTCATTGGTTGATTTATTGACCAATCAAATAACTCATTACATGCTGATTACAGCAATACTGTTAAAAAGAACTATGGACTGACCATTGCCTTTATTTTTTTTTAAGAGGAGCCATTGGAGATGCCATCACCTCTGAGCAGAATGTGCTAATCACAAAAATACTCATTCTAATTCTTCCATAAATCTCTATTACCTGATTTAGTTTTTAGGTTTACTGGAAGTGTGATCTATGTTATCTTTTTCGTTTGGTGTAGGGGGGGGATTTGTTGCTTATCATGTTTCTCTCTAACATGCTTCCTTAGTATCTGGCTATATTTCTGAGATGAGGCATTATGTACATTATTTACATTTTTCGGACTATTGTCCTCATCTTTGTCACCATGTTTATCACAACATTTCGGCCGTTGTACACTCCGGTCTTCTTCAGGGGGTGGAATGTCGAACTGAACCCTTTATTTTGCTCACCAAATTTATTTTTCTATCCAGTGTGTATCAATGTGTCTTTTGAAACTTCCATTGTCAAAAGCTTTCAATCCGCAGATTTTGCAATGGAAAGGTTTCTCTCCAGTGTGTTATCATATGCTGTTTGAGATTTCCACTCTGAGAAAATTTTGATCCACAGATCTCACAGTGTTCGTTAATATGTGTGATTTGAGACCAGAATTTTGGGAACACTTAAAACCATTTTGTCTCCAGTGTGTGTTAACATGTATTGGTTGAGGCTTGAACTTTGGGAACACTTATCTCCACAGATTTCACAATCATGAGAGTAAATTTATGGCAAAACTTCTCCAATGTGTGTCAACATGTGACTTGAGGGAAGAATTTCGGGGACACTTGTATCCACAGATTTCACACCCATGCGTGTTAACATGTGTTTTTTGAGAACTCCATTCTGGGAGAATTTCAATCAGCAGATTTTACAGTGGAATGGGTTGTCTTTAGCATGTGTTAACATATATCTTCAGATTTGGACTGTGGGAAAATTTAAATCCACAGATTTCACCACGGAAATGTTTCACCCCGTGAGAATATTCATGGTTCATTTCCACAGATTACATACAATATTACAAGACTTATTTTCATTTCTATAAAACTTCATTGTAAACACTAAAATCTTTTAAAATTCTGTATTAATTTGCATCGTCAAGTGGTATTGTTATTAAATCTTTATTAAATTGTTATTCATTTGAAATGGAAATGCTAATTACAGTTCAACAGTCAACATTATTTTAGAAACAATTCAGAATTTTTTCTTTCTTGTCTGTAAACGTGACAATTTTTTTATCAGAATATAACAGAGGTACTGATAATAATTTAGTTAAAATTTATTGGTACCAATAATAAATTTAAAATTTATTGGTACCAATAATAAATTTAAAATTCATTGCAAATTTAGAACATTTTCCCAACAAGCATCTTCATAAACAAGGCTATAAAATTCAATGACATTTCCACTTGATTACAGATCAGAAATTATTTCAGTGCATTTTACTGGTCAGCTGTCCATTGTCAAAAGAGGAAGATTTTCTAAATTGCCTGTCAAGGTGGAAAAAAGGCAGGGCTCTCATTGATTCCTCTATTGACCTATCAGATTCTGTGTATTTTAATCCAAACTTTGATGCAAGTTTCAAGTTTGACTAGAATATATGCATTGTGTATATTGGTAACATTTTCTCAGTTGATCTTTGATATTGTTTGTTTAGCTCTCAGCTGGACTATTGGGTTACATTTTTGTCTGTAGCATTTTCACCCATGTGAGCTAAGAGATTGTTTAACATTTGAATTTTGTGAAAATTTAAATCCACAGATATCACAGTAAAACTGTCTCGCTCCAGTGTGTGTTTTGAGATTTGATTTGTGGGAAAATTTATACCCACAGTTTTCACAGTGGAATCATTTCTCTACAGTATGTAACAACATGTGTATTTTGAGATATGAATTTTGAGAACACTTAAATTCACAGATTTCACAGTGGAATGGTTTCTCTCCAGTGTGTGTTAATATATGTTTTTTGAGATTTGACTTTACGGAACACTTAAATCCACAGATTTCACAGTGGAATGGTTTCTCTCCAGTGTGTGTTAACATGTGCGTTTTGAGATTTGAATTTTTGGACAACTTGTATCCACAGATTTCACAGTGGAATGGTTTCCCTCCAGTGTGTGTTAACATGTGTTTTTTGTGATTTGAATTTTGGGTCGACTTGTATCCACAGATTTCACAGTGGAATGGTTTATCTCCAGTATGTGTTAACATGTGTGTATGGAGATAAAAATTGCGGGTGCACTTATATCCACAAATATCACAGTGGAATTTTTTCACTCCGGCGTGTGTTAACATATGTTGTTTGAGATGTGAATTTTCAGAACACTTATATCCACAGATTTCACAGTGGAATGGTTTCTCTGCAGTGTGTGTTAACATGTGCTTTTTGAGATTTGAATTTTGGGAACACTTATATCCACAGATTTCACAGTGGAATGGTTTCTCTCCAGTGTGTGTTAACATGTGTCTTTTTAGGTTTGGATATTGGGAACACTTGTATCCACAGATTTCACATTGGAATGGTTTCTCTCCAGTGTGTGTTAACATGTGTGTTTGGAAAGAAAAATTGTGGGAGCACTTATATTTACAAATTTTACAGTGAAATTGTTTCTTTCCAGTGTGTGTTAACATGTGTGTTTGGAGAGAACAATTATGGGAGCACTTATATTCACAAATATTACAGTGGAATGGTTTCTCTCCAGTGTGTGTTAGCATGTGTATTTTTAGATTTGATTTTTGGGAACACTTGTATCCACAGATTTCACAGGGGAATGGTTTCTCTGCAGTGTGTGTTAACATGTGTTTTTTGAGGTTTGAATTTAGGGAAAACTCATATCCACAGATTTCACAGTGGAATGGTTTCTCTCCAGTGTGTGTTAACATGTGACTTTTTAGATGTGAATTTTGGGAACACTTGTATCCACAGATTTCACAGTGGAATGGTTTCTCTCCAGTGTGTGTTAACATGTGTGTTTTGAGAGCATAATTGCGGGAGCACTTATATTCACAAATTTCACAGTGGAATGGTTTCTCTCCAGTGTGTGTTAACATGTGACTTTTGAGATGTGAATTTTGGGAACACTTATATCCACAGATTTCACAGGCAAAAACTCTCTTGCCTGTGTGAATTTTCTTGTTCATTTTCTGATTTAAATCAATTGACACTCAAACAGATTTCATACAAATCGGTTACTACCCTATGTGTTTTCTGTTATGTCACCTCTGTATAGACTTTTCTACCAATCCACAAACTTCACAGTGTGAGAATGCCTTTTTTCTCATGAATTTTCAGGATTTCAGATACCCTCAATGATGGAAACTGCAAATAAACAAAATATATTAACTGAGCACTGCAATAAAAAAAACACATTATGAAATAGGTTTATAAAAAATGCATCATTATACTTTTAAACAAATAGAAATATGTGTGCTCAATTAGAATTAAAATCCGACATATTACATAGTTTATTTTGTATTAGTGGACATGACCGTGTGGGTGTTGGAATGGGCAATACACTCAAATTTCACATCTGACCATCAAATGAAATCAGGTGCTGGAGTTGATTTAGTGTTACTTATGGCCATTGTTTACTTGAGAAGGATGCAACCTCACACCTGCAAGCAGGCAAGAGAACAAAAAAATATACTAACTGAGCTGTGTAGTAAGAAAACATATTATATAGAGTTATGAAATAAATAGGTTTATAAATGCATTACCAATAAAATATTATAAATGCATTACCAATATTTTCTTAAAGATATTCGTAAAATCATAAAAAATTCTCCATTATATTGTTAAATGTGTCTCAACAGCTGTTGTGATGCATCTAGCGTGGTAGTCTGTAGTGGTAGTGCTTGTTGCTTTCTGCTACCGCTGCTGGCAAGCAGCAATGCGAAAAGGGGAGCCGAGTCTTCCCCTGCCAGTATATAGCCTCTCCATCAGCAAGCCCTATGTAGTGCCTCTTCATGGCGACACATGGCAACTGCGCACCTTGCGGACTCAGGCTAAACTACAGGGAATGGGGGAGGAGTTTGCCCCCCTTAACATGAGGCATGCAGGTCCACCGGTGTGTGGACATACCCTGGTGCCCATGAAACAAACCCCAGCTATGGGATAAATAGCTCCACTGCCTTGTACAAATCTTCGGGAGAAGAAAAGGCTAAGGAGAAAACCCTACACAAATCCAGAGTGGAGCCCCTAAGGTCGATGGATGGCACTCTGTGCTACCTTCCAGCAACTCCTACACCTGCGCTGGTACCAAACTGTATTGGTTTATCCTTTCCTTTGGACTCTACTAGCAAGGCCAAGAGGGGGAACTTGATGTCCTCGCAGCCCTAGTTCTCCATACATCCCGCCCAGGCTCGTAGTGCACTGGAGAGGACACTCCAGCGACGTTGCAGAGGCAATGTAACTCCATCGCCTAGCACCTACAGTGCTACTCCATTCTCTCCCGAGATGGACGGATGCTGATGCGATGCGTGATATTATTAAAAGCATACAAATATATCTGATCAGTTAGAGTTTAAATCTGACATGTACATTTTATTTTGTATCAGTCGATATGCCTGTCTGGGTGTTGGAATGAGCAATAGGACAGAAAAACAAAATCAGCAAACTGAGTTCTAGACAAAGAAAAACTTGGAATTCAGAAGCATGTCTTCTATTATGCCAGATACATTCTACACTCAAATTTCACATGTGATCATCAAATGAAGCCAGGTGCTGGAGTTGATTTAGGGTTAATCATGGCCATAGTCCAGTGGAGAAGGATGTGACCTCACACCTGCATCCAGTACAGCAAGCAAGAGAATATGAATGTTTTCTAGGTAGATATACAAACAACAGTCATAGAGATGATTTGGGCAATCTCTCATATGCAGTAGAGAGAAGATATATCAGCATGCTAAACTTTGGGTGTGGGCTGAAAACAAGACCTACATAACGCAGAGTGCCTTAGAGTAAGTGATGAAATATTGCCAAGGATGAAATGTAAATTAATGAAGATTCAAGTCTTCAGTTATCATTTAATTGGCAAATTCATTTGTGCTAACCACTTCTTATGCATGGAGAAGAAACAAACTGGAAACCTCTAAAATATCTTTATATGTATTTATACATAGAAAATTAAACATAAGCAATGAACCCCATGAATTTGTATTGTCCCTCTGCCATTGAGCATTTGGCACAATTGTAAATATATTTTGGTGTTTTGGGGTTTGACTTCCTCAGTGTTGATTTTTTGGCTATTTAATTCTTGGTTTATAAAAAATGCATTAACTAATATTTTCTTTAAGCTAATCATAAAAAATACACCATTATATTATCTGTTAACCAAATAAGAAAATGTCTGATCAGTTAAAGTTGAAATCTAACATATGATACAGTTTATTCTGTATCAGTGAGAATGGATATATGGGTGCTAGAATGGGCAATGGAACAGAAAAACAAAATCAGCAAGACTAGAAAAAGGATAACTTTGAATTCAAAAGCATGTATGTTATTATGCCAGATATATGCTACACTAATTTCACACCTGACCATCAAATAAAGCCAGGTGGAGTTGATTTACTCATGGATACTCATGGCCATTGTTCACTGGAAAAGGATAATTAAACATGGCACGTGGAACTAGAACAGTCTACCCCAGTGAGCGAAGTAAAGGGTTCAATTCGACATTCCAACCAACTGAAGAAGGCCGGAGTGTACAACGGCCGAAACGTGGTAATAAATATGGTGACAAAGTTGAGGATAATAATCTGAATAACGTAAATGATGTATAAAAACAATTTATTAAACTCAAAAGTATCAATATTATTTAACTAAAAAAACAGTAACTTGAACCAAAATATGTACACTTAATATGTTTTTAAAATTTACTCTCAATTAAGTAAGAACACAAAAGATGCTATTTTCCATTTTTTTTATTAACTTTCCTTTTTTTTTCATTTTAACAAATGTGAGATTATTTTTGGTATGGATGTAACAAAAGGAAATCATTCTGAATTACCACCTCTGACTATGGTTTCCGACTGGAAGAGTAATATGATAACTCTTAAATTGAGAATAATAATAAAAAACATTTGGTGCAATCGGATACTTTTTTTAAATCAAGTTGGCATGAAAAAAATAAAAACAATTTATTAAACTCAAAAGAATCAATATAAAGAAAACAGCGACTTACCTCGTCAAACCAAGCAACATCGCGTCGCGTGTATCCTACAACAGAAAAGAAAAATTACTTAACAAACAAAAGGACACATATTCCACATGACATACTGAAGGCGAAATATTTAGGTGAAAAAACAAAAAGGAAACAAGTATGTCGCAGGAGTCTCTATAAAAGTGCTTTGATATGCAAATTACTTGGCGTCCTCTCCTAGCTGCTCGGCTGATAAGAGCAGTTGGTGTTCTCGAATCAGGAGGTTTTTCGAATTGGTGTATTTTGGCTACTGCGTTCGTCGGAGAGTGAGTTTTTTTTCTGACTAGTTACTTGCATGGTGATTTATGAGATAGTACCTGCGACCCAAGTTTCCGGCATTTCATTCTGCCCCCGATATTTGAGTTGGAACTTACAGTGATTTGTTCTCTGCAGTTTGGATTAAATCTGCGACAAACATTTCCTTTGTTGTCAGAACGCTTAAAGTCAAAATCCCAGAAAAAATGATTTGTCACTTTCAAAATATAATTATTCATTGGAACAGGCATTGGAAAATAAAAATACCCCTTTTCAGGGTCACAAAATATTTCTGAAAATCTTTTCACCATTATGCATAACAACAATTTCTTTTAAATATTGTTTAGGGTATTGGGTTAAGATAATAAAAGTTTAAGCTGTTATGTAATTAATAATAAAATTTGAAGTACTATAAAAATTTAATAAAATAATCCTCATGATAACAATTAATAATAAAGAATAAAAGTAAAAATACATATTAATAATAATTAAAATCCGATAATGTTTCATAAATTACTGAGTTACTGCTATCATGGTATTTCATCACAGTTATTAAATTTTAATATTCATCTAAAAAAATTTTATATTAAATTTTATAATTTTTTCATAAAGCATCTTCAAACTAAAAGTCAATAAAATATTAGATAATTGCTGAAAATATGTTAATTTGTAAAAATTACTAGGTAGTTAAAAACCAAAAAGCCTTCACTTAGATTTTGTAAATTTATGTCAATTCTGATCATCCATACTAGCTTTCAACAGCTCAGAACATATCGATAACATCAATATAGACATGAGAAAAACAGGACCCATCGTTAAAAGAATGCTTGTATACTTTTTTTTTATGCCATAACTAAGTAATGTTTATTGCAAATCAGATTAATTTAACTTTAAATTTGTTAATTTTACTCAAATACCATATCACAAATATTATTTGGAAGATTTTTAAAACCAAAAATTTTGTTTTGTTTACAAATTTTTTAATATTAAAAAAATGGCTGCTTTTAAAATATTTTTCTGAATTCAGCCAAAAATTTGTTATTTCTGTCTATATATTTTCTACTTGAAATACACCAGAATATTTTACTTACTGGAATTAGTAAATTTAATCATTTAGCTTTCAATTACAGCTAAAATGAAAGCTTCAAGAATGCTTATTCATTTTTAAAAAATCCTTTAAATCCTTAGATATCAAAAATTCAGTGGAGGTATCTATATGTATAACCATGAGATCGCTAAAAAAAGATCACAATCTGATGAAAAAGATGCCAAACTTGACAAAAACAAAATTTTATCGCCTAATTGTTTATGTTACTATTAAGAGGAAAGAACAAAGTAATTTTTAATTATTTTTTTAAAAATTTCTGTCTTTATTAGAACATTCTAACTTTCAATTGAAAAACCTTGTTTCTCATCATCACCGGAAATCTAGTAAATACCATGGCAAATTTTTTGTGCATTTTTTTTTTATGACAGACATTAATTTTGAAAATCTTGCAAAAATAGAAATAATTGTCAGATTTTCATGAAACTTTCAGAAAATATTCAGGAATGATGGAAATTATTACAAATATGTTATTTTTTAAAAGTCATTATAAAAATACATTTTATATATATATATATAACCCCCCTAAATAATTTAATGAAAACTCTAAAAATTCAATGTCAAAGCATGCAAATCATTAAAAACACAAGGCTTTGAGGAAAGTAAATCAGGTTTTGTTTTTTTAAAAATCTGACCTTGTCTACCTAAAATCAGCTCTGAATTGTAACATACAAAACGCAATAAAACAAAGATATTATTTAATTTTAAAAGCTTTTATTTGTTTTTATGAATATGCATAATATTGTCTGAAGGCAAAAAACTTTTTCGATGAAAAATGAATTTTTAAAATAATTGTTATTTCATAAAGTATTTTATTATTTTTACATTAAAGTTGTGAAATATTGTAAAATTAGTGGAAATGCCTAATCCTGTATTTTATTTTTTTTAAGTACATATATCTGTACAGATTATAAATTGCACAACCTTTTTACAATCAACGAACTAACAATTACAAAAATCTAACTGTTCCTTGCCTTTGTGTCAATAAAAACAGTTATAATTCAAATGTATGGAAGCCTGGAAGAAACACGATACAATAAAAACATCATGTGACTTGATTTTGCATATAATGACTTGAGTGCTTCATTCAATCATTTAGGTGTGTGTGTGGGGGTGGGGGGGTAATATGTATATATATATATGATCTGCCTAAGTGAAACCTTGGTAGGTTTGTCTGGCTCATTAGGTTTGCTCTACGTTTGTATCGAGCTCTTTAGTTCGTTGTTTACTCGTATCAGAGTTTTTTCTTTGGGCCTTGAACCTGTATCAGTGCGATTATTTTCGACAGACTTTCATGTTCCTGGCTCTTTCTTTTTTAGAACTTTTTTTTCCCTTCGTGATTGATTTGGCTATTGTTAAATCAAGAATTTGAAGGTTTTTCGACACAAGTATAGTTACCTATATATATATATATATATGACCAAAAAAAAAAACATTTATAATAACTGCTATCATTCCTGAATAGTTTCTGAAAGTTTAAAGACAGAAAAAAATTTTTAAATAATTAAAAATTAATTTGTTCTTTCCCCTTAATAATAACAAACATTTTGCCGATAAAATTCTGCTTCCGTCAACTTTAAGGTCATTTTTATTATGCTATGCCGACTTAAAAATGAAGAGGTAAATAAGTTGTTCACGTAAAGATAAACTGTCACTTATGACCTTCCATACTATAACTTACCTCACGTAAGATGTCACTCGTCAATCAAGACCGCTGTTAAGAAGACCAACTTTCTCTAATTTTAAAGAACATTTTTCAGCGCAGAAAATAAGTAATCTTTGTTTCAAAATATATTAAATAAACATTATAATTTCTAATTTTCTTAAATTAATTTTAAAAAAAAATCATAATTGATATATTAAATATATTTTAAACGGAGACTTTCACTTTTTAAAAGTTTAAAAAGTGGCTGACAATCGATTGTCTGTCAATTTTGCTGATAAAAAAATACAAGATTTTTAACGAAAATTTTGGATGTGCTAGAAATTATTAAAAAATGTAAAAAAAATAATCAAAAAATACTTTGATCTTTCCTCATGATAATAACATAACATTTAGATTTGTACCTCCATGAAATCATTAAAAAAATGGCATAGCATGATATAAATGACGCTAAACTTGACTAAAACAAAATTTTATCGTCTAAATGGTTATGTTATTATGAAGACAAAAGACCAAAGTTTTTTTTAAAATTTTTACTTCTTTTTAGAACATTCTAAATTTTGATTGAAAAAAACCTTGTTTCTCTTTGCATCACTGGAACTCCTAAATAACATATACAATTTTTAGTATGTTTTTTTTTTGTATGACACACATTAATTTGGAAAATCTTGCAAAAATAAAAATAATTGTCGGAAGTTAATGAAACTTTCAGAAACTATTCATAGATGATGGAAATTATGTTTTTTTTTTATTGAAGTCATGGCAGAAATATTTTTTTATATTTATTACCCCCCATAACTAATTTTCTGAAAACTTCTAGAAATTCGATCGCATCAGGTTTCATGATTACAATAGTTAAAAGCACAAGGCTTTGAGGAATACAAATCATGTTTTGTTTTTTTTAATTGTTTCAGCAAATAGGCTGTAGTGTAGGTACCTTCATGAGATCGACAGAAAATGAGCATAGCATGATAAAAATTGCCTTAAACTTGATGAAAATAATTTTTATTTGTCTAACTGTTTATGCTATAATAAAGAGGAAAGATCAAAGTATTTTTTGATTATTTTTTTACTTTTTTTTATCATTTCGATCACATCCAAAAGTGTCGTTTAAAATCATGTTTATTTTTTTAAAAAAAAAACGATCGTCAGACATTTTTTTTAAATTTTATAAACAAAAATTTAATTTTTCCGTTTTAAATTCTGCCAAGAAATAGTTAAACTTTTTTTAAAATTTATTTTTACAAAATTTAAAATTTAAATGTTTATTTAACATATTTGGAAAGAAAACATTACTTACTTTACGCGCTGAAAAGTGTACTTTAAAAAAAAAACACAGCGGGTCGGAAAAATAGTGACACATTCGAGGTGTCGATTGATGCTGTCAATCAGTATTGACAGCTTACGCGACCTAATTTCATCGTACGGATGGACGAAAGTGAAATAATTTAGCTTCTTATTGAACCAACTTGCGTAACCAGTTATTAAGGGAAAATTTCAGCGTTTTAATTTTTAATTGTTTCTTAGCTTTCCATCTTTACGTGTACGATGCTTTATGAAAATTTTAAAACTAAGACTGTTGATAGAAAAAAAAATTCATAAGGTGCATACAAATTAATTTAATTATTTTAATTACTTTAATTAGATACCTTTCTTATGAAAGGCTAAGGTGTAAAATATAAACATATACATTTATTTTATTTTATGGTATTATTTCTATTTCCCTTCATTTATTAATTTTGATATTTCATATAGAAAAAAAAATAACTGAGAAAATAAAAAAAAAAAGAAATTTCATAAGATAGGTTAGGTACATAATACTTTTAGGTACCCTTATCATTTGAAATATTACACAATTTTTTTTTGTTAATTTTTCTTCAAAGTAATACGAATATTGAAAAGACTTTATTTCACATAATTACATAATCATATACACTTTATTTTATTTATTCATAACCAAGTAAGAAGAGAGGTCTAGAGATGCAATGCAATTCGTACCAGAGATTTGTGAAATATTTCCTCACAAACTCCAACCTAATGATCAGAGTCCTTGCTGCCAGATGTCACAGGATGGGGTTAACCATTTAAAGAGCAGGTCGTGCATGATATAGTCGGTAGCTATTTCACATTTGTCCAGTTGATAGTCTTCATTATCTTCTTCATAGAAAATGTTGTAATCTGGGTCAGAGAATTCCATGACCCATCCTACAAATATCTTATCAACAGAATCAACTGTCCAGATGTGTTTTATAGTATGGCCAACTATATCACCACGTAAGATTTTGTAAATGTTATCTACAAAATCTTGGGAAAAGTCCGGGAATTCTGCTTTGATGGCAGAATTGGTGTGTTCAAGGTCCTTCAATCTTTTCTGTAGCTGACGCCTTTCCTTTTTTTGATGCTGTCTCTGCTTTTCTTCACTCCTTTTCAGGATCTCCTTCTCTAATACTTCCTTCTTAGATATTCTGATCCTGTGTGGTTCTGTGCTATACTGCATGGCAACATCCAAAAGGATTGTTTAAACTTTAAAGGAAAAGAAAAATATCAAAAATTTCTCCACACGTGTCTAGCACAAACACAGTAAAGGCTGACCAACAGCGGAGGACAACATTTATAGCCAGGCAAGCCACGTGACTTTCTTTTGTTTTCATGACGATTCCGGTCTTCCGTATATTTGAATTTAAGCTATTTTTGACACAAAAAAAAACATGTTATATTAGATTTTTACCTAAAAGCAACTTTCTGATTGTAACCAGGTTTATTTTATAATCTGTAAATGATATTATCTACTTAATAATACATTGACTAACTGCAACACCATTTTGATCAATTTTAAAATATTTAACAACTTTAAGCAATAAACATAAATTTAACAATAAGAAATAACAAATAATTGTTGTAAAAACTTATTTTTCATCGAAAATGTGTTTTGCTTTCAGGAAATGTTATCCATAGTCATACAAATAAGTAAAAGCAACTAAAAGTTTTTGAAATTAAATAATATCTTTGTTTTATTGAGTTTTGTATGTTACAATTAAGAGCTGATTTTAAGGTAGACGGGTCCGAAATAAAAAAAAAAGTAAAATGGATTTGCTTTGGTCAAAGCCTTGTGCTTTTAACTAATTAGTCGCTAAATTGGAACACCTTAGAATTTCATGAGTTTTCATGAAATTACTTATGGGGGGGTGTAATAAATAAAATAAAAAAATTACCATGATTTAAAAAAAAAATAAACACATTTATAATAATTTCCATCATTTGTGAATAGTTACTGAAAGTTTCATGAAAATCCGACAATTATTTTTATTTTTACAAGATTTTCAAAATTAACGGCTCCCATTAAAAAAGAAAATTCAAAAAAAAAAAAAACACGCGCTCATGAAGGTACCTACTGTAGTGTAACAAAATAACTTTTGATATGTTTGTAATGATTTTTACTTGGGATAGAAATGTTTTATCATAGCAGATCTGTATTGACATTAGAGGGCTATAGTTGCCCTCAAAAAGCTGTGCAGCACTTGTAATTTATTTATAGTATTTATAATTTCTACAGATAGTATCAACAAACTTATGGTGAAGGCTACAGTAATTAAAAGAAAAAAAAATTAGAATGCTGAAAGTTTTTTTAAAAATTTTAATAATTACGAGGTACAACATAAGCTGGTTCACGTAAAAAAACGATACATCAATTATGTCCTTCCGTATGATAACTCGAATCTCACGTTAGCTGTCGATATGTGATGACAGCAATCATTCATCACTTGTCAATTGCCAACGATGTTAAGATCGCCTCCTTTCATTTTAAACAACATTTTTCTTCGAAGAAAGTAAGCAAAAGTTTTTTTTCAAAATATATAAATAATCTTTAAATTTGATAATTTTCATCAAGTAAATTTTGAAAAATGTATAATTGAGTTTTGGACGAATTTTAGGATTTTAACTTAGTTTACAAAATTTAAAAAAAATGTCTGATATCGAGTTTTTTTTTTTAGTAATTTCGCTGACAAAAAAAAAAAGAAAAGATTTTTAACTAAAATTTCGGACAAAAAAATTTCATCAAATTTAAGGCCGTTCTTGTCATGCTATGCTCTTTTTGTTTACTTTTTGTGGAGGCACCTATAAATGATTTGAAATCTATTTTTTAGTAAGTCCACTAAAACTAAAACTTACCTTTTATATATAGTGAATCCAAAAGTTTTTCATAGAAAAACGAAATTGAATTGTTGTTGGTCTTGATATTTCTTTATCAACTTCGAGAAGATAAAACTTACTTTTTTCAAAGAAATTTCAATTAAAAAAGCATTCGAAAATTGAACAAAGATACTTTCAGGACAGAACCGAGAATTAGACTAACCGGTGTAAAAGAAGAATTTCTTGCTTGCTCAAAAATTGTCCGAGTAAAGACAATCTGGCAGAAATAGATTTGCTTCTAAAAACAATTAATAAATTAAATATTAATTAACACTATTAATTTTTTTTTTACTGTCACCTCTAATGGTCGCATTTTTATTGTCAGCTCGAATCAAGTCTTTAACTGGAAAATACAAAGGTTCAAATTATCAAATAACGACATGGCTTATTATTTCGTTCCGGATTCACAAAACGTCAATCTAGTTTTTATGTATAACCGCGCATGCGCATCAATTAGTAAAAGTACGCCACGAAACTGTAAAAAATACGAAGAATCAAATTTACAATAATCTAGAAATTGGTTTCGTTTTTATGCTTAAGAAGAAAAACTTATATTTGACACGCTATGACCAAAAGATTTAAGAATATAATTTTCTTATTTGATACGATTTCATGAAACCTAGGTGAAGAAATTTTATTTTACTACAACTAAAACGTAAAGAAAGGAAATTAAGTAGTGTAACCCGGATATAAGAGAGTTGTCGGGACCGGAGACGTAGTCTCTTATATGCGGGTTTCTCTTATATCCGGGTTTGGTCTATTATATTAACACAGGCTCTAATTTGGGACCAGAGAAAATCTCCCTTATATCCGGGTTTCTCTTATATACGGGTCTCTTATATCCGGGTTACACTGTACCTCTATTTTTTCGCGGGAAAACAGCATAGCGTAATGAAAAAGAGACCAAAGTATTTTTTTATTAATTTTTAAAAAAATTTTAATTCCTTCTAACACGTTCGAAATTTTGGTTAAAAATTTTATCTTGTTTACGCCCTCGGGTGGCATAGTAATAACATTGATTTTCTGCATTTTTTTTTCGTTGATCACTGTTGAAAAAAATAGTCAATGGGAACACCACAATATAATAGAATGAATGAATTAATGAAAAACGTCCTTTGTTAATTTTTGGTGGTGTTGGGATAATCCATACACTGCTGACACCACCCAAATTTTAAATGAACCATCATGTGTTGGCGAATCGGATCCGTTGAGGCTAAGTCTATCAATCAGGTCAGTCGGTACATATTCCTGCCAAGACGCGAACTTTGCAACAGGAAGGAACGCTTTAGAAATTTGTGAGATTGCACGAATCTTTGAATCGACACAAACGCACGTTTCGTCGATCAGCGAAAATATGTCTTCAAGTCAACTCGCCACAGCTACCTTTTGAAACTCAGCGAATCTGAATTCTAGAACAAGAAAAACTCCTTTTTCTATAGAAGCAAACTACTCGAAATGAACGTCTGAGATTAATATAATACAAGAGTTGATTTTCCCATTCAACTACGAGAAAAAATATTATCTCACTCAACATAAAGGTACGCTACTTTGTACGACTTATTATTTTTTTTCCTTTCCTGCACACACACATTACGCCTTGAAGCAATCGTTAAATTGTCGTTTGGCAACAATTTAATTTTCTGTAC
Organism: Acanthosepion esculentum; assembly: GCA_964036315.1. Lineage (NCBI taxonomy): Eukaryota > Metazoa > Mollusca > Cephalopoda > Sepiida > Sepiidae > Acanthosepion > Acanthosepion esculentum. The sequence continues at coordinate 1,122,543 of OZ038479.1, read as the reverse complement.
AAACAATGAATCTCGACCGAAGAACAGTTTCAATGGACCTGATATGAACACATGAACTATAAATTTCCCATTCATACATTTAACATATTTACAAATCATAATTTGTATATAGATGTGTATAATAATAATTTGAATTTGTTTCTCGTTCAAATATTGTGTTCATCATTATTTGTTCTTTGTTTTGTATTGCATGATAAATGTTTGAACAATTAACACGCAATTTACCATGGCCTTCTGAATAAAACCCCGTTTATTCATTAATTATCAGAAAATTCACCGACCTTTCCACTACAGTGGTGACTGAACAAACAACATTCATACAAGAAGCAATAACAAACGAGACATTGTTATGGTGTAGTGAACAAAACAAGATCTAGATTTAAAATTCAAATGCTAAGCACCAACTCATTGATTTTGTTAGAAATTAAAAAGACTTGAATTTAAAAACTTTGCTTAACACACATGCAAAAAAAGCGAATCCAAAACAAAATTCGTGAAATTTCACACCTTGATGCAAAATGTTTTTCAGCCAATAGAAAGCTAGGAAACATTTAAAAACAAAATTCAAATAATCTTAAATTCTCAGAAACAAATTCTTTTATGGTCCTTTTCGCGAGCCGTCACGAAGTTTGTTCATCGTCCAGTGGAAAGGTCCAAATGACCTTTTCAAGCCCCACAAACAAAACAAAAGACAGACAAGTTCCCCTGTCATCAGAGAGGGGGAGACGAGCGTATTAAGACATCCCTTGACAAACATCATCTCTACCTTTCTCCCTCACTTCTTTTATACTTGATAAAGGAATAGAACATTTTAAGATTGAGCGATTACTTCAAAGACCCTTCGATAACGCTCATATATACATCCACACATACGTTCCTGCCTACATACATATAAACTCATTCTTGCAAGGACTACTAAAACAATCTAACTAACAAGGCCAAATTAAACTAATCTGTTTCAACACTTATACACTTTGTGATGATGATGATCATCACACACATACATACATACATACTTATGCAAATTCAAATTATACAACCACAAGCATTCATTGGATAATAAATTTTATAATCGCTATATTTTCATGTAGTTGATTTTGTGCACTTTTGGGAGAATCGGATCCCAGAAGCTTTTTGTGAGTCTCCCCAAAGCTCGCTCGCTGATTGGTCAATGCCATCCAATCAGATTGTTTGCACGTGAAGAGTGATTCTTCCCGCACAGTGCTTTCGGAGCCGATGATCACTTATATAAGCAAAGAAAATTCTTAGTAAACCAGTGAGATCTCAGCTGCCACAGAAATCCACGACAGGTGAAACCATGCACCAATCTTCTCACTTACACCACCACTCACATGCTGAATATTCCCTATACTCACAAAATCTTTTTTCTTACACAGCAAAACTGTTGAAAACATTTATTACCAGAAACTATTACAACCTTATTTCTTTCAGTGAACTTTGGAACAATTGATAGTCAAAGAGAGACAACTCTTGTTTTACTCAATGCATGCTTTTCTTTCACATCCTTGTTTGTACATCTTGTTAAATACAAATTTTATGTGTAATGATGTCTTTGGATTATCCTCTTTTTCTTCACGTCAGTTTGGTTTCCTAATCTAAGTGAAATAAATGTGGTGAAGGCTGTCACAACTTCACTATAAATGATAACCCACTATAATGTTTTTAGAACTCGGTAAGTCAGCATGGCTCTCTTACAACAATGGAAAAAGGAGGAAAGATTAACAAAAACGGTCCATGCACCCTCTACAACTTGACAAACAAATGTCTAAGGGAAATAACTAATCCCTTATTTATTAATTTTGTTTTATTTTAAATATTTACAAAGAATGCAATTTTCAACACTCCTTCTCACTCACTGTTAGATAATTAAATTAAATTAGGGGTTTAACATCCAACAATTCTCTGAGCTTCACAAACTGTGCACCAGTGAGTCCTTTTGTTAGCACATCTGCAACCATATCTTTGCTAGGACAATATTGTAGTTGTATTTCTCTTGTTGCCACTTGTTCCCTGATGAAACAAAATTTAATATCTATGTGTTTAGTGTGTCCATGGTACTGCGAATTATTTGCCATGCAGATTGTTGATCGATTGTCCTCATAGATGAACTGAAGTTTCATTGAGATCACTAGCTGTAACCAAACTGCTTCTTGTGCTGCACTTGCTAGTGTCATGTACTCAGCTTCTGCTGTAGATAATGTCACACAGGTTGGCTTTTGACTTTTCCAACTGACAGAAGCTATTTAAACAGTTGTTGATTTGCGATCATTTATATCGACAGTCTAGTCTGCATCTGAATATCCAATGAGGTTAACAGCTGTCAAGTGCTCTTTAGTAGGTTAGGAACAAAATCTTGCTACAATGATGGCTCAAGAAATAGGATAAATGCGATCAAAGCTCTGCTTCGGGTGCATTCTTTGACAGAAAACCACCCCTGTGGGCGTCTCTCACCATAGAGGAACCATACTTTAGCATTGAGTTTGATCATAAAAAGAAAGCATGGACAGAAATTAGTTGAAAATCAGGCACTAACAATGTGACACCGATCCTCTTGCACGGTATCAGTTGTCACGCGATCTGTGGTCAAGGCATCCATGTGACACTGTAACCTAACCTCACTGGGCCGATGTCATCCACAAGACAAGCCATTGGTCCTGTATGGCACAGTATTACTGGTCTCCGGTTTCAAATGTCAATTTGATTCCACTCACTGCCATGTTGTGATTTTTAATCCTGGTGTGTAGTTATCGGGTCGTCGAATTCCAAAAGTTCCCCTGTTGGTCTACCTGCAAGTTTGTTGGACTGACTTGGCCATATTTATTTGCAATTAACCTGATGTTAATTGCAAATAAATATGGCCAAGTCAGTCCAATTTTAGAGGGACAAAAGTTTATATATATATATATATATATATATATATATATATATATATATATATATATATATATATAACATCAACAAAATATATAATAATAAAATTCTTGTGGAAAAAAGTTGAATGTCTCTTGTATATGAATGATGATCAACAAAACAAAAAAATACTTTGTGTAATTTCGTTAAAGGAGAGAGGTGGATTCGTTTTAACCCTTTTTGATTGCTGTAGCTTGTTCGATGCTTCCATTCTCAGTGGTAGTAATGGTAGTAACAGTAGTAGTCTTAGCTGTTAGCGTAAATAATTCGCTTCTTTATACTTATATCAACAGCACATGTTAGTGAGTGTTTTGTTCCAGTCACTGACATCACTTCCTCACTCTCTCTAACCCAACTCTGCTCTTTCTTCCAGTTGGCTCGCCTCTTTATATAGAGAGCTGGTGATGTATTTGTTTTTCTAGTGTGAACGTACAGACATACTTTTATTAGGAACGAAATCAACCTATTTCCTGACACACTTCTAAATTAAAACTTCACACTTGTTTCATTTTTCAGTCCCCTGACCGTATTGCTAGTGTTCTAAGTTTATCTATTAATAGCTCTGAACAATTTTGGTAAACTTTACATGGATTCATACTGTCTTGTTATCGATAAAATTAATCTTTAGATCAAGACATTCTGAATTCTCTTTTCTATTAATAATCTGATATCTTTTGTACACTTGAGGGGAAAAAAGATTGTATTTCGTTTTCTAAATAAAATCTGTAACATTTACATCTCAAAATATTTACAGCATTTTTAACATCTTTGTTCTTTTGAAAACATGTTTTTTGCTGTTTCCAGCATATTCGCCATTATTATTATTATTATTTCAGGACGTGATACCCCGCCCCCCGCCACAACAAGCCTACAAAACAAGATAGCAAAGTATCCTATGTCTGAGCTTGTGTGTAAAGAATATAACCAGGTTGGATAACAGCTGGCTCATGCCATATCTTGAGTGGCAGGTTGGACCTCCCAATGTTCTAGTGCCGCTGAAGGCCATTATCCAAGAAAAAGGTATTATTGAACTGAACCTTTTATAAGGAGAGACATAAAAAGTGCGATGGAAATTGAGAGGTGGGAATAGGTAGCCAACGATTGCTCATGATGGAGACACAATTTACACCCAGGTTTGGAGCAGGGAGAGGAAAAATATAGGCTTGTTGACAGGTAGAAGCATGCTTGACAGAAAATTAACAAGAAGGTGACATCAGGGGAGAGAAATAAGTGAGTGAAATAAAGGGTTCAGTTAGACATTCTAACCACCTGAAGAAGACCGGAGCGTACAATGCCCGAAATGTTATAATAAATATGTTAACAAAGATGAGGACAATAGTCCAAATAATGTAAATAGTGTACATAATACCTCATCTCATAAATATAGACAGATACTGAAGGGCCGACACGTTGTGATAAATATGGCGACAAAGATAAGGACAATAGTCCGAATAATGTAAATAGTGTACATAATACCTCATCTCATAAATATAGGCAGATACTGAAAGGCCGAAACATTGTAATAAATATGGCAACAAAGATAAGGACAATAGTCCGAACAATGTAAATAGTGTACATAATACCTCATATCAGAAATATAGACAGATACTAAAGAAAAATGCTTAGAAAATTTTACTCGTAAAATTATTTTCATCGAACAGAAACCTCAATTACAGAAAATCTTCATTGAATGCTTAAAGATAAAAAATTTTAATCAATTTTTGCATAAAATACATTATGGACATTATTCTCTTAAGAAAAACATCTTTTATATTGCTTCATTAATTTTTAGAAGGATTTATATTATTTTTTTAATTTAATTAGAATTATTTATAAACTTTTAACTCTTTTCAATTTCAAGTCCAGAAAACACAGCTTATTTTCGCTAGAATTCACAAGACCACACAAGAAAATGCCAGTAACATATTTTAAACACTTTCTTAAACTTAATGCAATGAAAAAAAGAAATAAAATCTTTTTCAGTTATTTTAGTTCAAGGAAATTATGTTGGTATATTTTTTTATTTAGTTTTTAAAGGTTAATTCTGGTGAGGAAACATTTTGAATAGGACGTCTCAGTGTATGCCAGTTGACATTAATTTTCATTGTTGCAATAATAAGGTGTACACATGGACCTAATTTAAAAATTTCCAAACATAAGTGTATTGACAGTTGTAAACACCTAATAAAAACAACAACCTCCAAGTTAAAAAAAATGCTTTTCTGCAACTTAAAATTTTAAATTTTAAACTCCCTCAAATAAAGTTTCAGAAAAATACATTTTATTTTTGAAAGATTTTTCATAAAGAGAATTATGTTTTGCTTACAAAACTGTAAATATGTCTATGGTGAACCACACTTTAAAAAGGAAAAAAAAAAGCTGAGAACAGATATGAAAAGAACAAACCTACAACTATCAAAGAACAAAAGAATTGAATAAAAAAATAAATCAACCACTGGATAACTCTGAATCAGATGTTTTGGACTCAACCACATTTATTTAAATTTGATTAGGAATGACATGGAAAACGACAAGCAAAGACGCTGGAGGTCACCATCAAATGTGGTGGTCACATGCAATTTATATTTGACGTAAAATAGCACATAGCATAAAATACAAGAAAGAACATAATGGTTCAAAACATAATATTTGAATTTATTTGTGTTTTGATGTACATGCATATAAGCTAAAGGTTTGATAGAGTTATGTCTCTTAGATTTGGGAATATTTGTTCCGGAGCTCACAAAGTTGAATTAATTATTACACTGTAGTTTTAGAAGAATAGAGTTCCTGTTGCATGTTAGGAAAAGTTGGTAAGAGTTCAGAAGAGTTAAGAGTTCGTACTTGCGTGAATGTTGGTAATGTTCTTTAACGTCTGACCGCAAGATCAAGATGAGAGTTCGTGAAGGTCACATTTTGGCAGCAAGGAAGGAGACAAAAGAGAAAACAGAGAGAGAATGGAGAGAGAAGGCTTAGTCATGTTTTGTTTATATAAGGTGGTGTATCACATGACAGACTCCCAGCTCAGTTCGCGGAAAATATTATTCCTCGAGTGCAGGCAATTTGATTGGTCAGAATTGACCAATCAGCGAACTTGTTTTGAAAGGATTAGCCAATGAATGCTTTTCGTATGATCTGTATGTATGTATGTGTGTGATGGTGATGATAATTACCACAATGTCTCAGTGTATGCCAGTTGACATTAATTTTCATTGTTGCAACAATAAAGAGGTGTACACATGTACGTAATTTAAAAATTTCCAAACGTAAGTGTATTGACAGTTGTAAACACCTAATAAAAACAACAACCTCCAAGTTAAAAATTAAAAAAATGGTTTTCTGCAACTTAAAATTTTAAATTTTAAACTCCCTCAAATAAAGTTTCAGAAAAATACATTTTATTTTTGAAAGATTTTTCATAAAGAGAATTATGTTTTGCTTACAAAACTGTAAATATGGCTACGGTGAACCACACTTTAAAAAGGAAAAAAAAAGCTGAGAACAGATATGAAAAGAACAAACTTACAACTATCAAAGAACAAAAGAATTGAATAAAAAATAAATCAACCACTGGATAACTCTGAGTTACAGAACCCCTGTTTATCTTTCTACACAGTAACAAATTAAGATGAATCGTTGGAAACCATTTTGATATCTGGCAACAAAAAAAAGATTACATTATTTACATTATTCTGACTATGATCCTCATCTTTGTCGCCATATTTATTACAACGTTTCGGCCCTTTTATGTGCCATGTCTAATCGATGTCAGTTATCTCTTGTTAATTTTCCTTTGAAAGTTCTCCACTGCCTTAACCAGGTATTGAACTCACACTCATTGGGTCCTGTCACTGGATCTAACCAACGCCTATATCCACTGTGCTATGTATCTTTTCAGAGGGGAATTAACAGGAGATAACTGATAACTAACATCCATTAAACATGGCACGTGGAACTAGAACAGTCTGCCCCAGTGAGCGAAATAAAGGGTTCAGTTCGACATTCCAACCACCTGAAGAAGGCCGGAGTGTACAACGGACGAAATCTTGTAATGAATATGGCGACAAAGATGAGGAAAATAGTCCAAATAATATAAATAATGTACACAATACCTCATCTCAGAAATATAGATAGATACAAAAAGAAAGAGGAAGAGAAACGTGAGGTGTCACCATAGGCATTACTTCCCTTAACTGGAACTATTCATGTAATTACTACCTAAGTACGCTCTTTGGTATATATTTCTGACATTAGTTTATCAAAGCTTTTGTTACGTCCTGGGTATGACGATAAACTACATCCGCGCCCTGGGTATGATGATAAACTACGTCCAACAGAATGGCTGTTTTTGAAAAAATAATGTTGCTGGCTATACATTTTTGGAAAAATAGTATTACCAGCGATATGTTTTTGAAAGAATAATGTTGCCAGCAGTGCATTTTTGAAAAAATGATATTACCAGCTATACATTTTTGAAAAATGATATTACTGGCTATACATTTTTGAAAAAATAATATTGCCAGCTATATGTTTAAAAAAAATATATTGCTAGCTATACGTTTTTTTTTAAAGAAAATAATATTACCAGCTGTATGTTTTTGGAAAAATAAGCAATATATTTTTGAAAGAAGAAGAGAAAAATATATATTACCAGCTAAACATTTTTTGAAAAGAAGAAAAATGTTACCAGTGATACATATTTGAAATAAAATTATTGCTGGAAATAGATGTTTTGAAGGGAAAATTTTGCCAGAAATAGATTAAAAAAAAAATATTACCAACAATAAAAATTTTGTCGGCATTAAATGACCCATTGAGTTTGATATGTCGTAAAACCAAAACAAACCAAATTTTGTTTGATTTGGTTTTACGGTATATCAACCTCAATGGGTATATATATTAGTATATATTGGTATATATATATATATATATATTAGAATATATATTGGTATATATATATATATATATTAGTATATATTGATATATCTATTAGTATATACTGGTATATATATTAGTTTATCAAAGCTTTTGTTACTTATCTTCTGGTTCTGTTCTTATAACAGGTTTGTTAAATTTAATATGTTTTTTTAAATTTGAATAAATACTATTTTTCTGTTGAGTCTTGAAAAATAAAACCTTGATGAAAATATTTGAAAAATAATTTCCTTGTTTAATCTGAATGAAGTCATTCTAAAATGGTTCAAAATAAAGTGTCATTTGATACTCATTCTACAACATTAAACTCTCATTTGATTTGATTTTAAAGGTAAATCAAAAACTATAGTTTATAAATATACTTTCTTCTAAAGTTAAAGAACTGAACCAAACAGTTAAACATTTTAAAACTTCAAAGAAACATAAGTTCATTTGTAGTAAATGTATTTCAGTGAATGTCTTGTATTTTGCCCAATCAGTTTTTCTAAATATTTCAAATGCCAAAGTGAAATATAAATTAACCATTTCTTTTTTCTTCACTTTGCCTTTTCACATATCATCAATTAATAGTGTCCAAAGGGAGACTGTTTTTCAAAAAAAAGTAACGAATGGTTATTCTTTATGATTCCAACTGTACAGGATCCTTGTTCTCTAATGACATCTTGATTGCCATCAATTGAGTGTTCATGCTTACATCCACATCTGAAATGAGTTTCAATTTAACAGGAGCCAAAGCATTATTTTCTAAACTGAAAATGAAATTATTTTACTCTTTAAAGCAATTCTGTTGTTAATTTATCAAAGATTCTTCTTGGAAAAAAAAACATGAACTGAATATTCATCCAAATATCAGACAGAAATGGAAAATAATAACAAGCAACAGGAACATGCAACTCTGATCATCAATGTGGTTGAAATTTGTGCTAGTGTTGTCATATCCTACTATGGCAACAGGAAAATGATTAACTGACAATCAAAGCTGATGCTACTGCAGCTGACTGGCTAATTATACCAAATGGATGAAATATTAATGAATAATGCAGAGTGTTAAAGGTTAAATAATTTCACTTAAAATCATGACAAATACACACAAATAGGGTACTTTCAAAATCTATACTTACTAAAACTGATTTCAGAAGGGAGCTTATTACACTGTTTATCAGAAATACCAACCACCCAGTGGTAAGACATTAGTCACAATGGTCTCTTCATCTGGCTTGTGTCTTACCATTATGTGGGAGGTACCTCTGCTGCACCAATGTACAAACAGATGTGTTTCTGGGCTTGAATGATAGAATACAAGATTCAAGCAAGTTGCTTCTGGAATTCAAGAGAATCTAAAAAGATCTCATGACTTTTTTTTATCAATTTACCACAAGAAAAGTGATAATGCCACTAAGATGCAAGGGGCTACTTTATGTGAAAGAGAATGAAAAGATTTTAGAAGAACTGGAAAACCAATCCTAAACAGAAAACAATGTATAAACTTCTACTCCTATACAAAAGACTGGGGAAGGCGATAGCAGTCACGTGCAGAGATTTAGTGATGCCCAGGACGAATTCCTTGATTCTACACCCCTAAGATTCACATAGATCCACATTCGCAATGGCTTGTGTGAATGTAGGGAAATTGTACAACAATGTTAATAATTTCAAAAACTCAATTTTTATTTCCCTCTTTGATTGGATGCCATGGACAGTCAAACATTCTGCGTGTTACTGGACGATAGCCAAACACTTGACTTGGATGGAGGAAAAGTAAATAGAAAATAAACACAGGAATTTTTCTTTTTTAAATAGAAATAATTTCTAAATGGATTTTATTTAATCCAAAATTTATTCTATTAATACAAATATTATTTTTAGTGGTAAGACATGTTTGAAGTGAGATTCCTGTTTTTTTTTTATTTTCTTGATGGCAAAAGATTATACAGATTGAATTCCAAGAAGGAAACTTTTTTTTGGTAGGATGTCTCAATCTAGGCTGATTGATATTAATAATAACAAGCAAAAAATATTTTAGCAAAGATTAAAGGCTAAAAATTTCTAAGATTAAAACAATCATTAATAGAAGAACTGTCATTCTCAATTTTTTCTTTGCATATCTGGGCACACAGAAACAGTTTTCACTTGAGCAGTTTTCCTGTATATAAATTATTAAAGATCAGCTCGGTACATTCAACCATCCTCAGGTATGGAAATAATTTTGTTTTTTTAGTAGATCGAGGTAATAGTGGGCGCGAAAAATTAAATGCGAATCGAAATATGTTTTTGTTAGAAATGTGTTATTGTTAACGGATAAAAACTTATGGAGCATGTAGTCGCAACGATAAGGTTGAATTTCTGAAAATTTAAGAGAGAATTTTTCATGCCTGGATCTACTAAAAAAAACAAAATAATTTCCTCTTCCTTCATGAAGTCAATAAATTCAAAATAACAAAAGTTGTTCTAAATTCACAAAGTTCAACTTTATTAATAAATGTAATTTTGAAAATATTAACAGGAATACAGGTAGAAACAAAATCAGATTTCTGGACACAGAAGTAAAGAAAATCTATTTTAAAATGATGTGGCCTTTTTTTATGTAAATGTTCATTTCCCAAATTTTCTCAAGAGGCAAAAGATAATTATGAATGATGATAATTATATTGAAAGTTGTAGAAGAGGAGGAAGAAATAAAAAAAATGTTTTCTCGGTGGAAACATTCCTTGAGTCATAGTGAAAACACAGCTTAACCATTTTTCTTTTTAATACTAAATGAAATTAAAAGTGGTTTTATTGCATCGGTTCATTTTATATTTTTCCTCCACTTTCATCTTTTAGAAATCACAGTAAAAATATTTTTTCTCTTTTATAGTTTATATAAACATAAATAAAAATAACGAATTTTTTTCCAGCAATTATTAATGTTATTTCTTTCAGTTTTTAATACTTAAAAAAAAGTTGTGTGGAAATATAGTATTTTTGGTCATTTTGGATTTTACAAGATAGAGAAAGATCAAGTATAAGCAACTGCTTAACTAAATATTTGGGCAGGAATTAAACCACTTTTACACTTCTGGTCACATAAAAAAATATTGAAGGATAAACAGTGAACAGAGCAAAGTAAACTTGTTGAGATTGTGATGTTGGAGAAACTCAAGATCAAAAATATCAGTCAAGGAAGCTTTGCAGGATTCTAAAATCAAGAGACATGAGTAATTGAGTGAAATGAAGGAAGTTTACATATCTTCTATTCAACCAAAGTGTGAAGAGTTGAAGCAAAAGGTTTTAAATTGGAATTAGAAACCAAAAAGACTTCTTCCCTGGGTACGTCTAGAAACCATGAGAATATTTTCACACACTGGATGAATTATGTAAAATTGCTAGTTTCTTAAAATAAAGAGGAAACCATATACCTTAAGTTTTTTTTTCTGCAAATAAGTAAGACTGTGAAAACTAGAATTTTGCAAGGAGATAAAACAAATTAATGAGAGAAAATGCCTAATCTATCACAGTCAGAACCCTATCATTTCCTTAGAAAGGGATCACTTGGATTGAAGACAAGTTGCCTTTAGCCAAAATGCTCTTTATAAGCACCGGTTTTCATTAGTTTCACCAGCTGCTTACCTAGGAAAGAAATTTATTCAAAATCTTAATCTCTAACCAAAAATTTGCAACAATTAACAATTCATGCCCAGATTGAAGAACTATGACTGGTTGGAAAAACCCACTGTCCACAGAAATCATGGCATGACAAACTGTTTCCTTATAGTATGACCAGACACATTTCCAAAACGACTCAGTAGATGAATAGAATTATATACAATTAAGTGTCATTTCAGATGTTGTCAAAAATTATCAAATTTAGCAGAACAATGACTTGCTTTATTTTGATGGCATATTTATTGCTCTTTTCAAAAAATGCCGTCAAGTATTCGTCCCACCCCAAAAATCATGGTGGTGGTGCTGATGGTCATGGATAAGGGAATGTATCTAAATGCTCACAATTGTTATTTGATCACTGGATGAAAACCAAAAAAAGTTTTTTACTTGAAATCAGTATTTAATGTTTTCATTCTATAAACTTCATTGAAGAAAATCAACAATAACTTTCCATTGAGGACAGATCCCATAAATTTTACATAGAGAAATATCTATCTATATCTCTGAGATGAGGTATTATGATTACTTACTTTATTTACATTATTCGGAATTTTATCCTCATATTCATTGGCATATCCACAATGTTTTGGCCAGTGGATGAAATAAAGTGTCCAGTTCGAAATTTCAATCACCTGAAGAAGGCTGGAGCGTACAACAGCCGAAATGGTATGAATATGGCAATGAAGATGAGGATAACAGTCTGAATAATGCAAGAGAAATATTCATTGAAAACAAAATTTGCTTTCCTATGCACATTCGAACATGATCATATTTGGAGAATTCAAACTGAAAATTATAAAACTTTATGGACACCCTATATATATATATATATATATATATATATATGTCTTATAATTAGAGATATATATTCAAATTGATACAGACATGTTCATTAAAATTTCTACTTGATTATAGATTAGAAAGCCCATATTTTACTGTCCATTGTCAAAAGATGAAGATTTTATAAATTTTCTGCCAAAGCTATCATTGGTTCAGCTATTGACCAATCAGATAAGACATTTCATGCTGATTACAGCAATGCTATTAAAGAGAATTCTGGATTGGCCATGTCCTTCATTTTCATAAGAGGATCCATTAGAGAAACACCCACCCTTGAGCAGAACATGCAGATCATAATGAAGAGTCTTAATCTATGAATGAATACTTGGGTCAAAAGGACTTGTATACGATGCTTCTAATGGCTTATGGTTTCTGTCAAATCTAATTCAAGCTTTGCTGCAAATTTCAAGTTTTTCTGGAATATATGCATGTTGTCTATTGGTATATTTATTAGCAAAATTTTCTCAGTTAATTCTTTGTGCGGCTCTCGGTTGAACTATTGAGTTGCATTTGCATAACTAGTATTCTCTCCAGTGTGTGTTAACATGTGTTGTTTAAGACATGAAGCTTGGGAAAATCTAAATTCACCTATCTCTCAGTAGTATGTTTTACTCCACTCTTCATGTGCCTTTTGAGATTTCCACTATCAGAAAATTTCAGTCCACAGATTACACAGTGGAATGGTTTCTCTCCAGTGTGTGTTACCATATGTCTTTTGAGATTTCCATTCAGGGAAAATTTCAATCCACAGATTACACATTGGAATGGTTTCTCTCTAGTGTGTGTCAACATATGTCTTTTGAGACTTCTATTCTGGGAAAACTTATATCCACAGATTTCACAGTGAAAACGTTTCTCTCCAGTATGTGTCAACATATGTGATTTGAGATGTGAATTTTGGGAACATTTAAATCCACAGATTACACAGTGGTATGGTTTCTCTCCAGTGTGGGTTGCCATATGTCTCTTGAGATGTTCATCCTGGGAAAATTTCAATCCACACATGTCACAGTCAAAGTGTTTCCCGCCAGTGTGTGTCAACATATGTGCATTGATACTTAATTTCCAGGAAGATTTATATCCACAGATTTCACAGTGGAATGTTTCCTCTCTAGTGTGTATTACCATGTGCCTTTTGAGACTTGAATTCTCAGAAAATGTTGATCCACAGATTCCACAGTGGAATGGTTTTTTTCCAGTGTGGGTTACCATATGTCTTTTGAGATTTCCATTCTGGGAAAAGTTCAGCCCACAGATTTTACAGTGGAATGGTTTCTCTCTAGTGTGTGTCAACATATGTGTTTTGAGATGTGAATTTAGGGAAAACTTATACCCACAGATTTCACAGTGGAATGGTTTCTCTCCAGTGTGTGTCAACATGTGTTTTTTGACACTTGATTGCCAGGAAGATTTATATCCACAGACTTCACAGTGGAATGGTTTCTCTCCTGTATGTTTCAACATGTGACTTCTGAGATATCCATTGAAGGAAAATTTTAATCCGCAGATTTCACAATGGAATGGTTTCTCTCCAGTGTGTCTAAACATGTGTCTTTTGAGAGCAGAATTTTGGAAACACTTATATTCACAAATTTCACAGTGGAATGGTTTCTCTCCAGTGTATGTAAACATGTTTGTTCTGAGATGTGAATTTTTGGAATACTTCCATCCAGAGATTTAACAATGGAAATGTTTCTCTGCAGCGTGTGTTAACATGTGTGATTTGAGAGCTGACTTTCAAGAAGACTTGAATCAACAGATTGCTCAGTGGAATGATTTCTCTCCAGTGTGTGGCTTTTGAGAGTTGATTTAATGGAAAATGTTACTTCATAGATATCACAGTGAGAAGGTTTTTGTGAATTTTCCTGTTCATTTTCAGATTTAAATTCACTGAAAATCTAAGACCACAGATTTCATATACTGTGCTTTATCCCTTATACGGGTTTGGTTGTGTTTCTTCTGTGTGAACTTAACTACCGATCCACAATATTCACAGTGTGAGAATGCCTTCTTTCTCATGTCTTTTCACCAGGGTTTCAGAAACTCTCAAAAATGGTAACTGAAAATAAAAAATATACGGACTGAGCATTGCGTCACAGAAAATACATTATATGGAGTTATGAAACAGGTTTATAAAAAATGCATTTAAAAATATTTTGTCAAAGCTACTCACAAAACAAAAAAGAATACATCATTATACAATCTGTTGAACAAACAGAAAAATGTCTGATCAATTAGAGTTTAAAACTAACATATGATACAGTTTAATTTGTATCCGTGGAAAGGGATGTATGTGTACTAGAATGGGCAATGGAACATAAAAATAAAACCAGCAAGCTGAGTTCAAGACTAGGAAAAGAAAAATTTTGAATTCAAAAGTACGTACGCTATTATGCCAGATATATACAACTCTCAAATTATACAGTTGGTCATCGAATGTAGGCAGGTGCTGTAGTTGATGTAAGGTTACTTATGGCCATTGTGCAGAGGTGAAGATGTCACCTGACATCTGCATCCAGAACAGCAGGCAAGAGAACACGAATGTTGTAGATGTGGATATACAGCAGAGAGAGAATAACATATCGCCATGCCAGACTTTGGATGTGGGATGAAATAAGCTCTGCCTATTACAGAGTAAGTGATGAAATATTAGTATGGATAAAATGTAAATTAATGGAGATTCAACTCTTGTGTTATCATTTAATTGGTAACCCGGATTCATTAATTACTAACCACTTATTTTACATGGAAAAGGAAAATCCCTGGAAACCTCTCAAATACAGGGGTTGGACAAAATAATTGGAACAGGTGCAAATTCCACTCCTATATTTCAAAAACCTATTATATTAAGAACGTTAACTAAAACTTTGTAATTGCAGGTTATATCTGTTGTAAATACATTTATTTATCTAATTTACTGTTTGTCTTATTTATTTTTAGAATTTAGTAAAATTTAAGCTAAATGCATGACCTCTCCGAGTTCGCAAAAGGGCAAATTGTTGGAGCTTGCATGGCAGGAGCCTCAATCACTAAGGTTGCTAAACTGTTTTTTCAAGAGCTACCATATCAAGAACTATGGCACAATTTAAGAAACAGGGCGAAACCCCTAGCAATCATAGCAATTCAGGCCGGACTTGAAAACTTACTGACAGGGACCAACATGCATTGAAACGCAATGTGACAAAAAAAATCATCGGACTACTGCGGCCAAAGTGACTGCTGAGTTGAATAATCATCTGAATAGTCCAGTTACTATTAAAATTGTTTGTTGTGAGCTCTATAAGGCTGGATATCATGGAAGAACCGCTGTAAGGAAACCTTTTCTATCCACTCACAACATTGACTGCATCTTCCAAGACGATAATGCTCCAATACATACTGCTCGAGTGGTTAAGAATTGATATGAAGAGCATGAAAGTGAGCTAGAACATATGGAGTGGCCTCCCCAATCTCCAGATATCAATATTATTGAACATTTGTGGTGCATTTTGGAGCGACAAGTTAGGAGCCGCTATCTTCCACCGTTGTGTCTTAAAGAGCTGGAGCTGGTGTTAATCGAAGAATGGCTGAAAATTCCTCTGGATGAAGTCAGGAAGCTGTAGGATTCCATTCCTAGATGTCTTAAAACTTATGTGAGGCTAAAGGAGGACCAACTCCATATTAAATAAATATTCTTTAAATTTAACAAGTGTTTCAATTCTTTTGTCCAGTCCCTGTATCTAAAATATGTCATAACCATTATACACAGAAAATGAACAGTGAACCTCGTGATTTTGCATTATTCCTCTGCCATTGATCATGTGACACAATTGTTAATATATTCTGGTGTCTTGGGGTTTGTATTCATGACCATCAAATCGACAATTTCATATTTAATATCTGCTCTCATATAACATCATGATGCAGACAAACATGTATAAATGCTCATATATCACTGAACAGCACAGTACCAAAAGCCTGAAGACAGTGTAGAGTGTGAAAGTAACTGTTAATCATGGTCAGTCATGTGTACACCAGATTATTATGATACATATAAATGTGATCTATGCTCATTTTTCTCATCACTTTTTTCTGACTCAATTTCTAGATACTTCAGATACTTCTATTTTAACATTAATACCCAGAAATTCATACACAGATGCCCTCAAGATTATGGCACAGTGGATAAAGGTGTTAGTTAGATCCAGTGATAGGACCCAAAGCGTGTGAGTTCAAGTTAAGGCAGTGGAGAACTTTCAGAGGGTAATTAACAGGAGATAACTGACATCCATTAGACATGACACATGGAACTAGAACAGTCTACCCCAGTGAGGGAAATAAAGGATTCAGTTCGACATACCAACCACCTGAAGAAGGCCGGAGCATACAACGGCCAAAACAGTATGATAAACATGGTGACAAAGATGAGGATAATAGTCCGAATAATGTAAATAGTGTACATAATACCTCATCTCAGAAATATAAACAGTTAATAAATGCCAATGTCTAGATTATTTCACTGTTGGTGTTCCATATATTTTTTTATTTTAATCTAAACCCGTAGTCTATCATGTGCAAATGAATGTCATTAATTTTCATTTCATGAAGTTTCAAATAAAAAGTAAACATTACTTTTATATAGGTATCTCCACTAATTTTTCATACTTAGGTTTTAAATGAATTTTGAAAAATGAAAACGCATTTTTGAAGCTTTCTTTTTAGATTTAATTGAAAGCTAAATGATTAAATTCACTATTTCCAATCAACAAAATACTTGATGCATTTCAAAGAGAAATTACATTGATTGAAATTGAATCTTTTTTAGTTGCTGTCAATTGAAATTGGACATTTTCACATTTTGAGACATTTATAAACACAGGTAATTTTTGGTTTTCAAAATCTCCCCAAAATAAAATATACTTTTGTGAAACCTTATTTAGAAATATAAGCAGATTTAAAGTATAATTAATCTGATTTGAAAAAAAAATTTAAGTTGAAAATAACAGAGAAATGGATTTTTAAAACAAACAGTAGTAATAATTATGTCCTTATGATCTTATCACTCATCAGAAGAAGAACTGAAAGGAAAGGTAGTGTATATTTTCACGGAGACTTTATCTGTTAGGATGTAATTTTAGAAAATGATAAGTGAGCCCCCTTTTTTATATCCTTCTTAAGAACTCAGTAATCTTAAAAATGTTTGAAAATATTCTTCATAATCTAATTTCGGGAAATATATTTTTTGATAATATCATGTATAGTCTACCATACTTTCAAAAAAAGGGGGATTTATATAACATTTTATATAAATAAAAAATTATTTTAAAAATCTTGGTGCAAAATGATTTGTATTGAGTTTTTCAATTTCTGACTAGTAGATATAGTTTTCAATTAATAACAATATCACCTAACTGGATGAAAGTGATACAGAATTTTTAAGATAACATTTTTTTATTCAAATTTTTTTAAAAATTAGATAAAAACAATTCATGTAAAATTTATTATGCCCTGAAAGATTTTTTCATCAGACAATCGTGTCTGCAATAAATCTTAATTATAAAAGCAATTAAAAGCTTTTCTCATTAAATAATGTAGTTTTATTTCATTAAATAATATTGTAGATTTTTGGGAAATGAAACATAGTTTTAAAAAATGAAATTATGATTTATATTATACAAGGAGTCCTCCTTTTAATGGATGAAAATTTAATTTTCCAAAATTTCATGAAATTAAGTTGGGCATGGGAGGTAACATATGGAAAAGAAAAAAAAATCTTAATCAAGATTTTCCAAAAATAAATATAAAAATATTTTAAATTTCTCTGATAATTTATACTGTTTAGCAGACATTGTTCTTAAAACACTATCTTCTAATCATGAATGGAAAAGCAAAGTACAATTGAAAAAATTAGATAAGTTCCACCTATCAAAATGGCAATGCCTGAAACCCCTACTTACATGTTAAATGCATTTCTGCAATATTTGCAAGCAAAAGTAACTAAAAAAGTGTATTTGTTTCAAATCAGATAATATTCCACAAACAAAGTTTCAGGAAAGGATTTTTTGTTTGCAAGATTGTTTTTAATACAGAGAATTACATTGCTGACAGATGGCCAAAATTAGGTATCTTCACTACAGGGTGTTGCAGCAAAATCTGACACTTGACAAAAAGAAAACAAAATAGGCAATAAAAACAAAAGCTGTACATGCAGATACCTGACAGTTTAATAACTAACTAACGTTTTTCTCTCTATCCTTTTCCAGGATGGAACATGAGTGCAGAGCAGCAGTAGTAGCTTCTTTTTGCATCAGGAAGAAGCCTGCAGAAGTGAGGGCCTGGTTTGGGTTCAAGAGGACCATGGTCATGGACATTTGGAGGAAGTGGAAGGCATGTGAGAACAAGGACGAGTTTGCTGCCAAACGAAAGGCCCACATTGTTCGTTCTTCAGCTGTTAGGACCGACGAGTTCATCGCTGCTGTCAAGGAGACAGTCAACAATGATGGAATCCAGAGCTACACCAAGATCGCCGCTGACATGGGCTGTCCCAAGTTGACGATCTGCCAAACAATCAAGAAGGACATTGGTTACTCCTCCTACCGCAAGTCTCACCGCATGTTCATCATGAATGCTTCCAAGAAGTCAAGGAATGTCAAGGTAGCGGCTTTGCTGAACGTGCTCAAGCATGGGTCTGCCGGGATGCTGCGGTTCTTCTCAGATGAAAAGAATTTCATCCAGGGCCAGACGAGCAACAGGCAGGACAACAGATGGCTCTACAAAGACATTGAGGAGTTTCTCGTCGTGAAGCATACAAAATTTCCCTCCTCCGTCATGGTCCTTGGCATCATCTCCAGCGAGGGGGATGTCATGGCTCCGTTCTTCTTTCAAAAGGGCCTGAGAGTCATCACTAAGATCTACCAGGAGGTGCTGAGGAGTGTAGTGAAGCCCTGGAGTGACGAGATCGTCGCCGGATGCCCCTACCTCTTCCAGCAGGACTCCGCTCCTGCACACAAGGTGAAGACAACTTAGGCATGGCTGCTCAACAATGTTCCTCAACACTGATCACCATACTTGTGGATGCCCTCCTTACCCAACTGCAACCCCCTTGACTATTTCTTCTGGGGCGTGATCGAGGCCAAGAACAACAAGCATGCCCACAACACAGTCGACTCTCTGAAGGCTGCCATCATGGAGGTGTTTGCCACTATAGACAATGGGACATGGTCACCAAAGCATGTGACTCATTTTGAGCTCACCTGGAGATGGCTGTCGCTGTCACTGTTGGTTACATTGAAAAATCATGTAGTATGTACCTCTAACTGTTGCTAAATAAACTGTTGGGTCTCTGCATATACACCTTTTGTTTTTATTGCCTATTTTGTTTTCATTTTGTCAAGTGTTGGATTTTGCTGCAACACTCTGTACTTTGCTAAAAAAGAGCATACCCTGATGAAAAAAGGCCCTAAAATTACTAAACAATTATTTTATCATCTAAATGTTTGTTAATATTAAGACAAAAGACCAAAGTATTTTTCAAAATTTTTTTTTTACATTCATTAATCCTTCCGAGCATGTCTGAAATTTTAGTTCAAAATCCTTTTTTGAGTCATCAAAATTGATATCAAAGTGATTTTTGACAACTTTGTCAACAAAAGTGAAAGTCTGTTTAAAAAGCTTGTAAAATTCAATTATGCTTTTTTGAAATGTTATTTTATGAAAATTTTAAGTATACTTAATGTAATTGGAAACAAAGATTACTTGATTTTTTAGCAGAAAACATTTAGTTGAACATAAGAGAAGAATGTCTAACCATGGTGGTTTGTCTTTGGTGATGTGAATTGATGTTTGCATCAATGTATTGACAACTAATGACAGGGCAATTTATTGGACAGAAGTGACAGTTTTTTCGAATTTTAAGTGAACCAGCTTATTTAACTATAAAATAATTTTTAAAAATTAAATACTTTCAAAAGTCTCATATTTCATTGATATTTTTGATACTTTATTAAAGTAAGCTATGTCAACTGACTGCACTGTTTCTATTTCTAGAATTGAATCTAAAAAAAGAAAATAATTAATAATTATAGTATGTCTTTCACTGGAAAAAAATATATTATATTCAAAAAATGAAATTAAAATATTTAGTGAAATAGGATATAATAAAGATAATTTAAAATTTTGTCAAAGCACTTTCATAACAACTTTCTTTTAAAACACATGACTTATTTTTGAACTGTGCATCCATAGTTTTTTTTAGCGAAAGCGTTTTTAATACATTTTCCACATTTTCAAAATTTTTGAATTAAAACAAAAGCTACGAATAACAAGTAATAATTTAAATAACATAACCTCACCTAGGATTGTGTTAAATTCGACTTGGATAAGCAAATTCAACGGATAACTTGCAGTTTAGGACCCGCGATCGTTTTCATTTAAAATTTTGAACTCATTTGCATCGCGGCAGTCGTTACTAGCGTTGTTTGCATATATTTGCTGCGGAATAGTCTTGATTAATGCGCACGCAATGAGTCCTCAGCAACGCAGTAAAACCGAGTCAAGTAAGAACCGTAAAAAGGCCGTTAACAATGTAATCTTCCGCGCAAATCTAAAGAGCAGCGAATCTATGTAAACAACGCCAGTAATGGATGCCGTGCCGTAACGCGAATGAGTGCCAAATTTTATTGTCGATAACTTTTAAACGGTAGATTTTATCAAAATTTCTTTGCTATTTTCGAATTAAGCATGTAAATTTACACCTAAATATTAGAAAATTTTTATTATATATTTAACGCGGGGCTTAAAAAGCAAATTACCCGACAAGAAAAAAAAACGTGTCATGGTTTTAAAAAGGCTTAATAAAAGCTTTGTTTTTATAGACGAAAATAAATGTTTCTTTTTTTTAAATTCACATCAGTTTTACTTTTATTAACTTTCAAATAAAACCGAAATTTCAGTTCAAAGAAGATTATTTAAATGATTTGAAATCCTTTTTTTAGCAAGTCCTTCACAGTAGCTCGTCTAAAAACTTACCTTTTTAGTTTTTAAGGTGAATCCAAAAGTTTTTCATAGAAAAACAAACAAAATTAAGTTCTTCTTGGACTTTATATTTCTTTCAAAACCTCGGGAAGATTTTATAATCAATAAAAATTAAAAGAGCAACTTAAAAAGGATTTGAAAACTGAATACATGTTTTTTTTTTAACTGAATCACGAATTAGAAATAACCGGTGTACAAGAAAAATTTGTTCCTTGCTCAAAAATAGTCCGGGTACAGACAACATGGCAGAACATTGCGTTGCCCATTCTTCAAACTGTTTTTCCTGACTTTTCATAAAATTTAGAAAGCAAAAAATAATAAAATTAATCAACTTCTTAACATCAAATATTTTTCCAAGTGTTACGAACCCTAACATTGTTTGAAAAAAAATTATTAATTTTTTTTTCGTAAGAGAGTGAGTAATGTCTTTAATAAATCTTATTTATAAAAAAGCATTTAAAAAGCTTTCCTAATTAAATAATGTCATAGATTTATTGAATGTTTTAAAAAAATTACGTTTAATAGCAGATTCCCATGAAATGAGTTCTCCAAGGTTCCTGCTTTTGGTTTTTTAATTAAAAACAAAATTTCGGATAAAAATACAATTTCTCAAAATTTCATGTAATTAAGTTAGTGTATGTGTGTGGCAGGGCAAGTTTAACATATGTGAAAAACATATTTTTAACAAGATTTTCTAAAAAGATATTTAAAAAATAATTTCATTAATTTGTGATTAATGGAAAAAAAAACCCAAAGACGATGTTTCTCTTACGGCAATCATCATCACATACACCCTTACAAATTCAAATGTCCAACAGCATTCATTCATTGGACAGGAAGCAGCGCTGTTATCTTATGCGACAATTTTGAAATCGAATTATTTTCATATAGTAGATATTGTTCACTTTCGGGAGAATCGGCTCCCAGAAGACACCCGAAAGCTCATGCACTGATTGGTCAATATCGACCAATCAGATTCCCTGCATGTGGAAAATGATTCTTGCAGCGCAGCACTCCTGATTCAATGATCACCTGTAAAAGCAAAAGAAAAGGGGAGACGCACTACTGAGACTTTAGCTACCACAGAAATCCACGACAGTTGAAGCTATGCGTTCATCTTCTCACTCAACTCACAAACTGCATATTCTTTCACACTTACATACTTTTCCTCTTGCACGGCAGAACTGTTTAAAAACATTTATAAGAAACTAATAACTCTTTCTTTTCAGAGAACTTTAATAGACTTTGATAGTCAAAGAGAGACAACTCTCATCTTACTCATTGCATGCTTTTTCTTATACATTCTTTATTGTATGCATTGTTGAATACAATTTTTATATATAATGATACCTTTGCCTTGTCTTTTCGTCACATCAGTTTGGTTTCCTGATCAAAATTAAATAGATATGGTGGATGTCCGACACACCCTAACTATAATCTGACATTGTGCCTATGAGTAAGCATTTGTCCTACTTAAATTTATGTGCACCGCTGCCTTTCTGGTTAGCCAGCGAAATCCGTCAATTTCTCGCCGTCATTCCGCTTAAGTTCCTCTCAACTGAGATGTTGAAAAATTGTCATCTGGCTGCTGTGGGTCGCTAGAACGTATGTTTTCATCTGTTCAAAACCGTACGTAATGTGTTGAGAGTCCACCATTTATTGAAATATACCTTCCGATAATGAACTCCTCTACATTCCCAGGGTGGTTGGCTAGTTATGACTTGACAGGGATCGTGTATGACTTGTTTAAGTATGTGAAGGTTTTTATATCCCTCATTGCGTCATGAAGAGATTGTAGCCGCATTAATGGGATCATGGATTTCTGTTGTAGTGGCAGATTTTATAGCACCCAACATGTTGTTTCGGTCTGTTTGACGTTCCTCATTAAGTGTCTCGTCTGGGCATGGATTTTATTTTTAGTAGTGCTGATTTCTGTTCTCTGATGTGGCTGAAAAGTTCGGTGCTTCTGGGGGCTGAATTTTCCTTCGTGCAATAAGAAGCGTGCAGCATTGCTCTTGCAAGTTTAAGCGTTTTGTAGCAAGAAAAAGGATGGATATCAGAGTAAAGTTGAATGTATATACCGAGAAAAGAAAACAAGGAAGATACAGTGCTGTTCGATAAAAGAGACACACCTGATTTTTTTACTAAATGTTCTCTTCTCCGATGAAAAGAAAGTTGAGCTAAATTCAAAGGATAAGCGATCTAAAATCCGAAGAAGAAGCTTTGAAAGCTCTTTGAATTTAGCAGTAAGTACTGTCAAGCATCCGTTCAGTATAATGTTCTGGGGATACTTTTCTTTTCATGGAACTGGTTTCTTAAAACCTATTGAAAAGACCCTCAGAAAGGAGCAGTACAAGAGAATTTTAGAGTCTTGTCTGCTCCCTTCTGCTGAAAGGGTGCAAATCAACCCCACCAAGCTCATTTTTATGTAGGATAATGCTCCCTGTCACAAATCAAAATTGATGAAGGAATACTTTGATGAGAAACAGGTGAGTGTTATGACATGGCCGCCCCAATCTCCTGACCTCAATCCCATAGAAAACTTATGGAGCATTATAAAGTACAGGCTCTCGAGAAAGCAGTTGAGCAACAAAGAGGATTTGATTGTGAATTTCATATCCGAATGACTTTCAATGCTTGGAGATGAGATTTGCCAGAAGAAGTCAGTGCCAAAAAGGGTTGAAAAGGTTATTCAAAATAAAGGAGAACCCATAGATTATTGAATATTTCGAACTATATTACCTATTATAAATAGATTATACCTCTATTATTCTTTATTTAAAGCTGTTCGGTTATGTTTCTATTGATTACTAGTTGCAGGAAATAAGTGAATCACTTTTTTTGCACAGAGTTTTTCCCTAAATCTCATTTATATCCAAAATTATAATTATCAGTAGAATACCTTAGGGTAAGTAAACTTTTTTACTAGGTGGTCGGGAAGGGGGTCTTTATATTAGCAAGATTAAAAATTAGTTTGCCCCCAAAAACAATAGGCGAATATTTTTTTAAGTAAAAAAATATCAGGTGAGTCACTTTTATCGAACAGCACTGTATATACACAAGGAGTCAATGCATAGGACTCCGTTAGTCAATGCAAAATAGGAGTGTGTTCGATAAAGAGTTCTGTGGGTTGTGGTTGAAATTCGTTTGGACGAAGGTCGGAGTCGGGGGATGGTAACTGATGCTCATGTTTGGCTTCGTCTGAGTGGTGGACAGGAAGTTGTGGAATCTTCCACATTAGTCTTCCACCCCTTAAGGAAAGATGTATTCTTCCCTAAAAAATAAGCCTTAACCAATCACCACTTCCTTTCTGTAAATTCAATCTTCTATTGCTTAAGAAACACTAAACTGTAGCAAAGTCAAAACAAATCCTTTTTCCCGCCAAGATCCCTGGAGCCGATTTTGAAACACCAAAGTCTATAAAAACGAACGCATGACTCAATTCAAGTCAGTCAGTCATCGAGTTTCGTGAGATGCGACCAAACTCCACGCGTGTCAATTCACTGACTCAGCATCACTTCAAAATTCTTAACAAACTCAACACAGCATTCAATCACCCATTGTCCACGTGGTATTCAGCTTACAAGTGACTGAAACACGAACAGTAATTGTATAATTCAGCAATTTAGCCTATCAGTTAAAGGCAAACGACTCTTCACAATTTAAATTCTAACAAGTAACACACGCATACACACTAGTATTTGAACGAACACATTTGCTGTTATCATTGCATAGTTTTTAGCAGTGCTCATATTGCAATTTTCCTTGTTATTATTGCTTTTCTCTGGCACTCCTTATTTCTGGTTCCCATATTGTATTCATTTCTATGCGTGGTCGGCTCAGGAGATTTTTGTGGTCTAGCATATGTGCTGATTCCTTAAGTTTACGAATTTTCCAATGATGTTCTTTGTCAGTGATTTCAACCTGATCCCACAGAGGGCGGTGATCTTCTTTTTCTCTTCATATGTGGTCAGCCACGCCTTATTTTTCCACTTCCTCTCGTGTTTTTGGTGTTCTTAAAGCCTTACCTTAAGGGGGCGCCCGGAAGATTATTATTATTATTATTATTATTATTATTATTATTATTATTCGTGTATTTAGCTACCGCGGCAGTCGTCGGTGGATGAGTTATTTTCTGGCTAGTTACGTGCCTTGTGATTTGTGACATGAAACCTGCAAATCGAGATGTCGACATTTCTTTCTGTCCCTTATATTCGAGTCTGAACTTACAGTGATTAGTTTTCGACGCTCCCTTTGCACTCGGAGAACTCTTACACCCCCGCCCGGTTGACCTCTATTTGACATTCTTTCAAGCCTCCCACTTGACCAAGAAAACTCATAAATATGAAAGTTCGACGCGATTTGGTGAGTCCTTAAAATAACTCGTCACACGAATCCATGAAACCCAATTTCCTCGCTCAAAGTTAATTTTTATTAACATCAACCCGGCTTGTGGAATTCAGTTTCATTTCAACATCAACTCATCTAGTGACCAATTCAACTAAGACGAGATTCAGAAACCAACTCACTCAATATCTTGATAACATAAAGGAAATCGTGACTATATCAATTGAAGCGAGACAACTCTACAGTAAGTCAAGCAATCTATTTCATTCAATTTCACCATCAACATAAAATGTTTAATTTCTTACCAGATCTGTAGCATAACACCTTTTATATTACCCTTCATCACACAACCAAGAACTCTAAAGTATATTATATCGTGCCATATTATACTGTGCTATATGTCCAAAAAATGCGTTAGTTAGATCCAGTAACAGGACCCAAAGAGTGTGAGTTCAATACCCAGTTAAGGCAGTGGAGAACTTTCAGATGGGAATTAACAAGATATAACTGATAAATGACCCCCATTAAAAACATGGCACGTGGAACTAGAAAGGTCTACCGCAGTGAGCGAAATAAAGAGTTCCGTTTGACATTCCAACCACCTGAAGAAGGCCGGAGCGTAAAACGGCTGAAACGTTGTAATAAATATGGCGATAAAGATGAGGACAATAGTCCGAATAATGTAAATAGTGTACATAATACCTCATCTCAGAAATATAGACAGATACTGAAGAAGGCCGGATGTTGAGCATTTTGGAAACTATCTACAGTCAGCACTCTGATGTACAGCGGAGAGAAAAGTGAGCTGGAGAAGATGCAACACCAAGGAATCAAATAAATTGGTAGAAGGGTCAAAGCTAAGGATGTGCAGTTTGAAAAAAAAGAAGAGTGTAGCATCCCGCTACTACTTTCTTATCAATGTTGAATTTTGTACAATTTTGTGCAAAAAGTGGATCAGGGAGCATATTCAGCTTAGTAAATATTTTCAGGAAATATCAGCTTCTAGTTCGTCAATAAACACACAAGTGGGCGTTGCAATCCACCGACGTACAAATATTTTTCCAGCGCGTTACCAAGTCAAGTTTCACGCCAATTTGCTGCGATCCTGTCACGTGATTACAATAATTATGAATAGCAGACACAAGCTTGATTTCTCTCTCTCTCCTTTCTTCATTCGCCTAAGATGTGATCTTAAGGACTCTCGTCTCGACCATGGGCGGTCAGACGTTAAATGCATATTCACGCATGCACGTACGTACAAACTTTTCCAACCTACATTGCAAACACACAGAACATTTCCAAACATACAACAAGAACTTTTCTCTTTGAAATATTCTTCTAAATCTACAGTTTATTCAGCATTTCTCAGCTTTGTAATAATTCAACATTTGTGAGTTCAGATAAAAATATTCAGTCTCAGAGACATAACTCCAACAGATCTTTAACTTCTACGCATGTACATCAATATACACAAATAAATACAAATGTTATATTTTAAAACCATTTTGTTCCTTCTTGTATTTCATGTTTTGTGATATTTTATGTCAAATATAAATTGTGTGGTCATATTACTCACGCAGCCATGAACAGACATCTACAATTGTCCATTCTTATTAACAGTACCACTACATATGGTAACCCCAACATTTGACATGCGACAAGAAAACAATTAGACCACTACAAGAGCCTTGGTCCAGAAGAATCTGAAGAAATGGAAAGATCTGTCTATTTCTTTTTTGCTTCTTGCGTATCCAGATTTTGCACAAGTGTTGCATGAAATATTCACTGCAAACTTAATTGAGCGTACAGACATATTTAAACAATTGGTGGTGTCGTTGTGGTATTGTTAATAAGAATGAACCATTTGTAGGTGTCTGCTTATGGCTGCGTGAATAACATGACCACACAATTTATAGTTAACGTAAAACATCACATAATATGAAATACAAGAAGGAATAAAAAGTTTTATAACAAACAACATTATATTTATTTTTGTATAAATGTTGTAGATGCATAGAGTTTTGTGTTATGTCCCTTTGACTGTGAAATATTTTTATCTGAACTCACAAAATTTGAATGAATTATAAAGCTGAAAAATTCTGAATAAACTGTTGGGGACGAGTGGATGTATTTTGTTTTCTTTATCAGAAGGAAAGAAATTATCAGAAGGAATCTTTTTCGGCTGACGTGTTCGTAACATTCATCCTCAACAATAATAAAATATTTCACACAATTGAAATATAAACAAGGCAAAGGGTCATTTAAAACAACACAAATATTTATATACAATTCAAGAAATATTTACAGATATTAATCAGTGATGTGAATGTTTATGTGTTTGTGTTTATATTATGCGATCGAGCTTATCTGAATGTTTAAGTTTGTTATATTCGTGATTTGTTGCGAAAATTAAAGTCTGATGAATTTTACAAAATAAATGTTCGTTCACAATGTAACGTGAGGGTGTATGTATTTTACCGGAGATGCTTGTTGTGGAACAGAATATTTTGTGGGAGTGAGCGTTCCTTCGCAAGCTGGATTTATGTTAATTTTAGTAATTAACATTAAGCCTGGAATTGGTTGACAAGGTTCGTTTTCGTGTTGAAGAATTGGGTTCATCTCCTTTGTTGTTGTGTCGATTTCCAATGATGTTGTTGGGAAACGGGCCCTGTGTATGATGGCGTGTGTAATGGTGTAACCATGTTTGTTGCGTGTTGAAGGGCTGTTCCCCACAATTATTTATTTTTGTTTAGGAAAGGTGTGGAAATCATTAGCAATGGTGAAATACAAAAAGGAACATAGAGTTAAAAACATAACAATTGAATTTATTACGTATTGAAATTACATGCATGTTAACTGAAAAGTGAGACTGAGTTGCGTCCCTTTGATTAGGTATTTGTACCTAGACTCATAACGAAAGAGTTGATTATTAAAATGCAGTTTAATAGAATAAGTGAATTGTGTATTATGCAAGTTGGATAAATGATGCTGGAATTATACTTGCCTGAATTGTTGTAAAGTTCTTTAACGTCTGACTGCGTTAGTCAAGACGGGAGTTCTTTGAGAGTCACATTTTGAAGCTTGGAGTGAGCGGTCGAAATTGTCTGCTGCTGTTGTGGTCGCCTCTCGCGGATGTCGGACTCTGCTGTCGGTCTCTGCTCTCTGTCACACGTGTTTTGGGGTTTATATAAGGTCGTAGTCACGTGGGGCGGCTCCGGAACGAATTGCGCCAAAATTTGATTGTGCACGTGCGGGTGACTTGATTGGTCGAAAAGGACCAATCAGTGAGCTAGATTTGCGGAGAATAACCAGTAGTAGCTCGCTGACATTGCTTGTATGAAAGTTGATGTAATGGAATAGTGCATTATACGAAGAGGGTACAACTGGGCTATGGACGAGCCCACAGAGTCAAGTGAACAAGTTCAATATTTTAAGGGCCCACTGACCAAGTCGCGTCGAGGCTTCGTTTTTATTAGTTCTCTTGGTCACGTGGGGAGATCGTGAACATGTTTACATTTTGTGGCGTGAACTAGAGGTCAAAATTTGGATCGGTACCTTCGGACGTAGTTGACCACACCTAATTAATCATTTTCAACCAATCAGAATGCATCAGTTGTTATACTTGGTTGGGAGCCTCTATGTGTTTAACTTGGACAAAATTTGAGATTTAAAAAAATGTAGGAATCTGATTCTACAAAGGTAATGGAAGATAAAAACGGCCCTTTTCACGGTCACAAAAAATTCTCGAAAGACTTTTCATTGTTACACATAGTAGCAATTTATTTTAAATATTGTTTATGGTATTGGAGTTAAAATAATAAAAGATTAAACGATTACTTAATTAATAATAAAAGTAAACATACTATAAAAATCCAATAAATAAAATTGCTTTAATATTCCATAACCCTGATAACAATTAATAATAATGAAAAAAGTATTAAAAATATAAATTAATAGTAACTAAAATACCATAATATTTCATAAATTATTGAGTTATCTCTGTATTTCATCTCAGTTATTAAATTTTAAAATTCATTTAAGAAAATTTATAGTATTTTTTCAGAAAGCATCTTCAAACGTAAAACTATAAAACTAAAAGTAAGTAAAAGTCAATAAAATATAAAATAATTGCTGAAAATATTATGTTAATTTGTAAAAATTATTAGGTAGTTAAAAACAGTAAAAATGCATTCACGCATGTCAATTCTGGTCATCCATACTACCTGTCAACATCTCGAGCACGGCGATACGTCAATCATTGCCTCAGAAAAACAGACATACTTGTATATTACTTTTTATGCTATAAGTAAGTAATATTTGTTTCAAATAAGATTAATTTAACTTTAAATTTGCTAATTTTAATCAAATAACGTGTCACAAATATTTATTTTATTTTTGGAAGATTTTTAAAACCGTCCTATAAATTTTGTTTACAAATTTATTAAAATGTGGAAAATAGCCGATTTTGTGAAAGCGAGAAAAAAAATTGACATTCCAATCAATATAATTTCTATTTGAAATACACCAGAATATTTTACTGACTAGAAATAGTAAATTTAATCATTTAGATTTCAATTTAAGCTAAAATGAAATCATCAAGAATGCTTTTTCATTTTAAAAATTCATTTTAAATCTTAGGTATCGAAAATTTATGCCGAAATAATGGAGGTACCTAAATTTCTAGATTTTAGTCCTTTTGATCATTCGTATTTTTTACAATTTCATAGCGTTGCTTTAATTGATGCGCATGCGTGTTTATATATAAAAACTTGATTGACGTTTAGATCTGGAACAAAATAATAAGCAATATCGTTATATATTTGAAGGTTCGCATGTTTTATAATTTCACGCGAGATTTGAGATGAATAAAAAACACGTCTATTGTGTGTGAAAGTAAAAAAACAAAAAAAACATGGGTTGCTAATTTCGCTATTTTTTAAGTAAAAAAAACAAGTAAGCATTTTTACAATTTTGTTAATTAATACTTAAACAGAATAATTTTCTTTGAAGCAAATCTCTTGGGAAAATATTTCATCTTTAAAAGGTTTATAATTTTGTTGTTGTTTTTATTTTTCGTCAATAATTTTAAAGACAATTAGAGAAAAAATACATTGAAGAACAAGCGATGCAATGCTCTGACATATTGTACGCGGACTATTTTTTAGAAAGGAACATATTCTTCTTTTACACCGGTTATTCTTATTCTGTTCAGAAACTACATGTGTTCAAATTCTTTTCTAATTACAATTTCTTTGAAAAAAGGAAATCTTATTGATTATGAAATATTCCCGAAGTTGAGAAAGAAATATCAACAAGTCCAACAACAACTTAATTTTGTTTGTTTTTCTATAAACATTTGGATTCAACCTACAAGGTAAGTTTTAGACGAGCAACTGAGACAGACTTGCTAAAAAAAAAAATGATTTCAAGGTACCTTCATCAGATCGCTAAAAGA
The DNA here is from genome assembly GCA_964036315.1 of Acanthosepion esculentum. NCBI lineage: Eukaryota > Metazoa > Mollusca > Cephalopoda > Sepiida > Sepiidae > Acanthosepion > Acanthosepion esculentum. The sequence continues at coordinate 1,091,378 of OZ038479.1, read as the reverse complement.
AAATAGCATAGCATGATGAAAAAGACGCCAAACTTGACGAAAACAAAATTTTATCGTCTAAATGTTTATGTTATTATTAATTAAGATGAAAGATCAAAGTAATTTGGGGGTATTTAAAAAAGATTTTCCTTCTTTTTAGAACATTATGAATTTTAATAAAAAAAATCCTTGTTTCTCCAGAACTACTAAAATAACATACAATTTTTAGCACGTTTTTTTTTGTATGACACACATTAATTTGGAAAATCTTGCAAAAATAAAAATAATTGTCGGATGTTAATGAAGCTTTAAGAAACTATTCACAGATGATCGAAATTATTATAAATGTGCCTTTTTTTTTTATTAAATTCAAGGCAGAAATATTTTTTTTTATATTTATTACCCCCCCCCAACTAATTTTATGAAAACACTACACATTCGATCGAATCTAGTTTAGTGATTACAATAGTTAAAAGCACAAGATTTTGAGGAATGCAAATGTTTTTTTTGTTTTTTAATTGGACCCCCACCCCGAAAATCAGCTCTGAATTGTAACATACAAAACTCAATAAAACAGATATTATTTAATTTCAAATGCTTTTATTTGCTTTCAGTTGTTTTTATGAATATGGACAATATTTTCTGAAAGCAAAACATTTTTTGAATGAAAAATGAATTTTTAATACAATTATTTGTTTGCGTTATTTGAGTTAAGCATTGTTCTCCGCTGTTAAGGCCTTTACTTTTGCAAAACACGTGAAGAAGTTAATTTGATTTTTCAATTTCAGTTGAGAAGGTTACCTACAAGTATCAGTATCATCTTATGAAATTTATATGATCTGATTTTTATATTAATCTCAGTTATGACATTTTTCCATAAATGAAATATCAAAATTAATAATAAAATGAATGGAAATACAAATAACACAGTAAAATGTAATAAATGTACATAAAATTATAGTATTTTATGTACACTTCTGATAAAATTTCATAAGAAAGGTACCTATAAATTAATTAGATACCTTTCTTATGAAATTTAATCTCACTCTTAACAGTCTTATTTTTTCATTTCTTTATAACATATTTTCCATAAAGTATCGTAAACGTAAAGGTGAAAGCTAAGTACAAAAGAAAAAATTAGAGCGTTGAAAGTTTTCCTTAAAAATAACGAGGTAAATAATTTGTTCACTTAAATCTAAATAATTATGTCACTTCTGTCATTCCGTACAATAAATTTTCCTTGTGTAAGCTGTCAATACATGATGAAATCATCACTCATCACCTGTCAAATTACGCAAAATGTTATGACCTGCTTTGTTTTATTTTTAAACTACATCTTTTTGGCATAGAAACTAAGTAATGCTTGTTTCAAAATATTTTAAATAAACATAGCTTCTAATTTTCTTAAAATAAGTTTATAAAAAATTATTTTCATTTTTTTTATAAAATGGAAAAAATGGTTGACATGATTATCTGTCAATTTTGCTGACTCAAAAAACAAGATTTTTAACGAAAATTTCGGATGTGCAAGGAATGATTAAAAAATGTAAAAAAAATACCCCAAAAATACTTTGATCTCTCCTCTTAATAATAACATCAACATTTAGACGATAAAATTTTGTTTTTGTCAAGTTTGGCGTCTTTTTCATCATGTTATGCTTTTTTTAGCGATCTCATGGAGGTACCTATGTGAACTAAAAGAAACATTTATTTTCATCTATAAAAACGAAGCTTTTAAGCCTTTTAAAAACCTTGACACATTTTATTGTCTTTCCTTGAAGTGCCCTTATAGAGGAAAAATTGAAAGAAATGAAAATTGAATTTGCTTATTGAAGTCGAACCAAACACAATATTAGATGAGGTTATCTTATTTAAATTATTAGTACTTCGCTACAGTAATTAGAAAGTCTCTTTATCAATTCCATATTGTCAACTGTCTTCTTATTTTTAAAATAATTGTCTTCCTCCATGATCGTGAATGGTAGCCAAGCCGATAATTGTTTTCAAATTATTAAATTACAAGCCCCCCCTTTTTATATAATTTTTAATTACTCAGTAATCATAAAAATGTTGGAAAATATTCTCTGCAATCTAACTTTAGAAATGCTGACTTTAAATTTACTATAGCCATCACTCTTATTTTTTAATAATATCGTTTATAGTCTACCATACTTTTTTTTTTTAAATGGGGTGGGGAATGTGTGTATGTGTGTGTGTAAAAAAAGAAATAATTAAATTTTTGCTACAATTATATTTTTTGGATTTCAAGATGTTTGAAAATTTAAACAATTGAAAAACAATTCAAAACTGAAGACAGAAATGTAAACAAAAAAAAAATTAAAAAATCTGAAACGTTACTTTCATAAAATTAGAAAATTTAAAATTCAATTAATCTGTTCTGAAACAAATATTACTTACTAATAGCATTTATTTTTCTAGACAAGCATTTTTTCAACACAGGGTTTTGAAAGAAATATCAAGTGCAAGAAGAACTTAATTTTGTTTGTTTTTCTATGAAACATTTTTGGATTCACCTTAAAAGGTAAGTTTTTAGACGAGCTACTGTGAGGTACTTGCTAAAATAATGGATTTCACATCATTTAAATAATCTTCTTTGAATTTTGGTTTTATTAATAGCCTAAAACTGATGTGAATTAAAAGAAACATTCATTTTCCTCTATAAAAACAAATCTTTTAAGCCTTTTTAAAACCTTGACCCATTTTCTCGTTTTTCCTCGGGCCATTATTGAGAACAAAATTGAAAGATATGAAACTTTGCTTATTGAAAAGTCGAACCTAACACAATATTAGATGAGGTTATCTTATTGAAATTATTAATTGTTATTCTTATCTTTTCTTTCAATTCAGTCTTCACCACAGTAATTATAAAGTGTCTTTATCAATTCCATATTGTCAACTGTCTTCTTATTTTTAAAATAATTGTCTTCCTCCATGACCGTGAATGGTAGCCAAGCCGATAATTGTTTTCAAATTATTAAATTACGAGCCCCCCTTTTTATATAATTTTTAATTACTCAGTAATCTTAAAAATATTGAAAAATATTCTCTGTAATTTAATTTTAGGAATGCTGACTTCCACTCTTCTTATTTTTTAATATCATCCTGTATAGCCAAGCCTATAGTTTTTCAATTAAAAAAAGTCTTTCTTAAAGCTTTCATTTTGGCTTTAATTAAAAGCAGTAAAATATTCTGGTGTATTTTAAATAGAAAGTACATAAATTGGAACCACAATTGTTTGGCCAAATTTAGAAAATTTTCTTAAAAGCAGCCATTTTCTTAATTTTAAGAAATTTGTAAACAAAACAAAAGTATCAGTTTTAAAAATCTTCCAAAATTAAAACATAATTGTGACAGGTTATTTGAGTAAAATTAACAAAATTTAAAGTTAAATTAATCTGATTTGATATAAACATTACTTATAGCATTAAATGTAATATACAAGCATTTCGTATCATTGGGTCCTGTTTTTTTTTCTATCTTTATAAAGTGAATACTTTTTTTTTGTTTTTAATTACCTAGTAATTTTTACAAATTAACATATTTTCAGCAATTATTTAATATTTTATTGACTTTTAGTTACATTTGGAGATGTTTTATGAAGTTTGGGTTTTGTCTCTAGGTTCTTAAGTTTACTAAGTTAAACAAAAAATTACTTAATCCATGTGTGAACCTTATTAAAATGAATAAAATAAAAATATTTAGTGAAATAGTAATTAGAAAAAGTAAAACTTACTTTGAAATTTTGAAGGGATGATTTGCAAAGATGTTAATGATGAAACAGAACTGAATAATGAAAGTGAAAGAATTGCAGAGTGCCAGAGAACTCTTAAATCACATGACCTTTTAAAGGATATCATTTATGGCTTACCATAGTTAAAAATTGAGAACAATTCTACATTAAAAAATTTTATTTTTAATTCTTTTAAAAATTTTGGGTACAAATGACTTATGTGCTTTCAATTTTTGATTCTTAAATGTAGTTTTCACTTAATAACAATATCACATAACTGCGTTGAAATAATATTAAATATTTCAATAAATATTTTCTTTTCATTTTCTGATGGTGTCTGATTTTTTTTTTTTAAGCATGATTTAAATTCTTCAAGGACTTCTGCTTTTAACTAATATAATCACTCGGCATTGAATTTCTAGAATTTTTATAAAATTAGTTATGGATTGGGGTAACAGACATAAAAAAAAATATTTTTGCTATGACTTCCAAAAAAATAAACATTTAAAATAATTTCAATCATTTGTGAATAGTTTCCGAAAGTTTCATTAAAATCCAACATATTTTTTTGCAAGATTTTCTAAATTAATATCTGTCACTGCAATAAAATTTGCTGTTATTTAGTACTTCCACTGATACAAAGAGAAACAAGATTTTTTAATGAAAAGTTAGAATGTTCTAAGAAGGATGGAAAACTTTAATAAAATAAACAAAAAATACTTTGGTCTTTCCTGTTAATAATACCATAAATATTTAGATAATAAAACTCTGTTTTCATCAAGTTTAAGGCTGTTTTTATCATGCTATGCTCTTTTTTTTTTAGTGATTTTGTGGAGATACTGATACTGGCCCATTAAGAAATGCTTGCATACTACTATTTTTTTTTATACTATAAGTAATATTTATTTCAAATCCGATTAGTTTAACTTTAAATTTGCTAATTTTCCTCAAATAACATGTCGCAAATATTTTGGAACATTTTTAAATTCAAGAATTGTTTATAAATTTGCTAAAATTTAATCAATTTTGTGAAAGCAAAAAAAGTAATTGACATTCCACTCTGTATAATTTTTATTTGAAATACACCAGAGTATTTTGCTTACCAGAAATATTAAATTTAGGTATACTTCATTTCAGGGTGATTCAGAGAAAACTTTTTTCTTTCAATGTCCCAAGGACTTGTGCATATGACTAATATAAACATGGAGCAATATAAAAATGAATTTCTCAGAATTTACATATGTTGGGAGAGAGTGTTAAATATGAAAAAATATATGTATAGTGGTTTTAAGATTTGGGGTAAGAAGTCCTTGCAGACTTGGTAAGTTTTAAGTACTTTGACTTATAGTCTTACTTACAAAGACACTTGCTGATGAAATGTTAGAGAATTCTCAATGAATTTTTTAAAAATTGTTGCTCTTTTCTGATAATTTCATGTATGGATGCCTATATTTACAAAATTCGGCATGTTTATACACATAAAAAAATTCAAGATTCTTTTTAAAATACTGTACTTGCTGAATTACACTAAGCTTTTCAGTTTATGATTAGCAAATTCAGTTTTTACGTAATAACAATATCAAGTAACCAATGCAAATTAATACAGAATTTTAAAAGATATAAAATTTATAAAATGTACTAAAAAATAAAATCTTTCAATAATGAAGACAGATATAAAATTTCATTCTTTACCAAAAAGATTTCACTGCAAAAAGACACTCAAGTTTCCCATATTAATTTCATTTTAGATGCAAGAAAAACAAAATTTTAACCAAGAATCATAATTTCAATACTAATAGTCAAAAAATCTGTTGGTCTTCCATCTTAATAATATATTTTTTCCATTCCACATAATAATTATTGCCCTGTTGACTGGGGCATCCTGGGTATGACAAAATACATCCGGCAGCAAGGCCTCTGACCAGGTTTTAAGTAGCATAGAACCACCTCTTAATAGATATATTTTTCCCTTTCACATAATATATAATTATTGCCCTGTCAACTGGGCATTCAGGGTATGACAAAATACATCTGGCAGCAAGGCCTCTGACCAGGTTTTAAGTAGCATAGAACCACCTCTTAATAGATATATTTTTTCCCTTTCACAATATATAATTAAAGCAAAAAGAAAATCACAGATTGCTTATGGAAATTATTTCATTATCTCTGTGATTTATTTTCTACAAATGATAACTAATATTTTTTATAAATAGAAGGTGGTATTAATAAAAGATCTCATCTTCCTGTCATTGATGAAAATAATGGTTTGTTTTTATTCAGCGGGACAACTATCACCTCTTCTATTTCTGATGTTACTGGCTTGGCTCCGGAAGAATTTGAAAGTTGGTCTTTGACATTTTACACTGTAAATATTTTTAGTGCTTTCTTCCTTTTCTCTTTGTATCATTACATGTGAAAATATTAAACATTTTGAAGTTGAAGTAAATCTCATCAAATCTTTCATACACTTATAATTTCTTCAGTCTAAATAAAATTATTTTTCCTGTAATATATAATTAATTTGAGCAGATCATTATAAAAATTAATTCATTTTTATTATAGGTTTTACATTCTAGTTGTTAACTGTTAGTTTAATAAATACTTCTTTTGCTTTCCCAGATCCAATTTCATGTAGGAGGACTTATCAGATAGCGATGCCTGCAGCAGATAATCTTGCACCAGATGGTGCTGGCTATGGAGTTGGTCATGTTGCCAGTGAGTTTAGTCCAAGATAAAGTAAAAGAAAACTTAATCAACAAATATTTGTCAAGATCCATATTTGAATTGTTTCTGAATTAAAAATGTTCTGATTCTAATTGCATAATTTTCATAAGATATGATGGTGAACAATCTTGTTTCATTACAAAATGTTTGATCTTCACTGGCGGTGGCTGCGACTCCATTATTGAAATTGTAATTCCTTGTATCTCTCATAATCTAGATGACTTTCATATAATATTCACTGCCCTATTAAAATATTATGCCTTTTTTTCTTCACAGATGCTTTGACTGTACAGTGATTATTATTGAGAATATCAATGACGAAAAAGACATTTCACTTTCTATTAAAACGAAGGCATATATGCTACATGGTTCATGTGAAAGTAATGGATCTACATTGTCAAAAGCATGACAATGAACTTTACCTGGCAAGATGTAATGTAATTTGAAATGTATAGTATATGTTTATACAAAAAAAAATTAGTGTTGTGTATGAATAAACAGGAAAGATAGTCTGTATTCATGTGACATCTGCTAAACTGTTGTGAAGTCAGGCATAATAGGCCAGATGGAAAAACATAATACAAAAAACACATATTCTTGTGGAGTTTGTGGATCTCCTTTTTCACAGAAATCTCATTTCGTGAGCCATATGCGTACACACACTGGAGAGAAACCATATTCTTGTGATGTTTGTGGATCTACATTTTCACAGAAGTCGCATTTAATGACACATATTCGTACACACACTGGAGAGAAGCCATATACTTGCAAAATTTGTGGATCTGCATTTTCACAGAAGTCTCATTTAGTGACACATATGCGTACACATACTGGAGAGAAACCATATTCTTGTGAAGTTTGTGGATCTGCATTTACAATGAAGTCACTTTTAGTGATACATATGCATACACACACTGGTGAGAAACCATATTCTTGTGAAGTTTGTGGATCTTCATTTACAGTGAAGTCACTTTTAGTGACACATACACGTACACACACTGGAGAGAAACCATATTCTTGTGAAATTTGTGGATCTGCATTTTCACAGAATTATGATTTGGTCAAACATATGCGTACACACACTGGAGATAAACCATATTCTTGTGAAGTCTGTGGATCTGCATTTACAGTAAAGTCGAATTTAGTGAGACATATGCGTACACACACCGGAGACAAACCATATTCTTGTGAAGTTTGTGGATTTGCATTTTCATGGAAATCCCAGTTAGTGATACACAGGCATTCACACATTAGAGAGAAACCATATTCTTGTGAAGTTTGTGGATCTGCATTTACAATGAAGTCACTTTTAGTGACACATATGCATACACACACTGGTGAGAAACCATATTCTTGTGAAATTTGTGGATATTCATTTACAGTGAAGTCACTTTTAGTGATACATACACGTACACACACTGGAGAGAAACCATATTCTTGTGAAATTTGTGGATCTGCATTTTCACAGAATTATGATTTGGTCAAACATATGCGTACACACACTGGAGATAAACCATATACTTGTGAGGTTTGTGGATCTACATTTTCACAGAAGTCGCATTTAATAACACATACTCGTACACACACTGGAGAGAAGCCATATACTTGCAAAATTTGTGGATCTGCATTTTCACAGAAGTCTCATTTAGTGACACATATGCGTACACATACTGGAGAGAAACCCTATTCTTGTGAACTTTGTGGATCTGCATTTACAATGAAGTCGCTTTTAGTGATACATATGCATACACACACTGGTGAGAAACCATATTCTTGTGGAGTTTGTGGATCTTCATTTACAGTGAAGTCACTTTTAGTGACACATACACGTACACACACTGGAGAGAAACCATATTCTTGTGAAATTTGTGGATCTGCATTTTCACAGAATTATGATTTGGTCAAACATATGCGTACACACACTGGAGATAAACCATATTCTTGTGAAGTCTGTGGATCTGCATTTACAGTGAAGTCAAATTTAGTGAGACATATGCGTACACACCGGAAACAAACCATATTCTTGTGAAGTTTGTGGATTTGCATTTTCATGGAAGTCCCAGTTAGTGATACATATGCATTCACACATTGGAGAGAAACCATATTCTTGTGAAGTTTGTGGATCTTCAGTTTCACTGAAGTCACAATTAATTAGTCATATGTGCACTCACACTGTTGGGAAATCATATCCTTGTGTGGATTGTGGATCTGTATTTTCACAGAAGTCACATTTAGTGATACACATGCGTACACACTCTGGTGGGAACCATAGTCTTATGAAGTCTGTAGATCTGTATTTTTATGATAGAATTAATCAGTTATATGTGTACGAACACTGGAGAGAAACCATATTCTTGTGAAGTTTGTAAATCTGTATTTTCACAGAAGTTTCATTTAGTGAGACATGAATACACCCGCTGGAGAGAAACCACATTGTGATGTTTGTGGATCTGCATTTTCAATCAAGATTGTGTGTCAGTAACCAATATTTTTGTCGTAAAAAACAAGTTACTTTTCAAAATAAGTGAATGTTTTATGTTTGATTAGGCAATAAAAATGTATTCACCTATCATATCCGTTCTGCCTCTTTGATCTTTACTGCAATTTGTGAATTTCTGTCCTGCCTCAATATTCCTACTTTGCTAAACAGCTTAAAACAAAGTTATTTTGAAATTGAACAGTCAAGAAGTTAATACTGGTGCTGTTAGACGCAACTCACCAGATGGACCAGGTGATACTCCCCTTGACAAATTTTGAGTCATTATACAGATTTCTGGAAGAGATTGGAGTCTGAGATCTCTTACTTCTAGAGCAGTATGTCTTTTGCTTTTCTGTGCAATCAAAACAGAATTGTCCATTATTTATGAGGTATTAGCAGATGTTAAACGCATCGATCACCTCCCTTCATTTTTCCCAGCTCAATTCCCATTTAACAAACATTTCTCTTAATAATGATTTTGAAAATGCTTTTGGAGAAATAATAAAATTTAGGATACTATAAGAATAAAATAAACTAAATTTCATAAGAGAGATACGTTTTATGTACATCTCTTATGAAATATTATTTTTATTTTTGAGAAAGAGATTCTAGGCTCACATACATGATCCAGAATCTTAGAAGAGTCACCTCTCTTTGTCAGGCAGTCACCAACTTGGCTTGAGCCGGAAATCTGTTCAAGTTTTTGCATAAAAAAAACTACTGCCATTGCTTAAAACATATCCATTAAACTGAGGAATAGGAGTCTAATTTGTTAGCCAAGGAGGTGAGTTCAATCCTAGGTAGGAGTCAGCATAGTTAATGGCTTTTCACCTTTTCATGTAGATCATAGTGGCGGCTTATTTATCACACATGTTTAAATGTACAATTTTTTAAATTTTTGTTTGGGTATCAACCAATAGAAACAAAACAAATTGTGTACCAACTCTAAGTTCAATCGCCAATCAACAGTCCAACAGGCAATGTAGTAATGAAAACAGGGTCAAAAATCCGACCTTCCCTTCACAACAGCAGATATGCACTTTCGCTCACCTAGCTCAAAAATCATTGTCCTTGGTATGTAAAAGCAACGGCCTTTATTCACCAAGCGATTTTTCTGATTGGCCACACGATTCAGGGAGGAAAGAACATTAGCATAGTTTCTCTGATACTTAAAGTAGCAGGTTTTTGTTAACAATTTTCTTTAATTATCCTTCAGCACACCACACACAAAACAGAAACTCTTTTTCACGGCAGGTCATTTTCTCTTTTGTTACAATTTTTAAAGAAGAGAGATTCTAGGCCCACATGCATGATCCAGAATCTTGTTAGAAGAGAGATTCTAGGCCCACATGCATGATCCAGAATCTTGTTAGAGGAGACACCTCTCTTCATCAGTCATTCTTACACAAGATTTGAATAGTCCACTTTTTCAGTTTAATTGGAAAATTGTAAGTGTTTAATTTTTTTCCGACGTTTGTCCCTGTTTTGTCTTGATTTGTACAACTGTTTTCTTGTGTCATCTTTGTTTTGATCTTTTTGTATGTGTTGTGATGTGGTCCAACCACAGTGGTGGAGTTACCCAGCCACTGAGTATTCAGCTGAAGTCACCTTCACTGACTAAATCTGAATGGGCCTCCAACAGGCCAAATAAAGGATGCCTTATTTTGACCGGATTTGGAAGAATTATAAGGACTTCCTCAAAGGAAATGAATGAATAACCTTCTCCGAAGCTTTTAATGTAGTCACAACTAGAACCATCTCCCTGCTGATAATGGACATGGAAACCTGTAAATTGACTAACATCAGCAAGAAAGAAGATACAACTGCGTGCTCTTAGCAAAAATGCATCCTGGTCGGAATCAAACACTGCAACCAAGTACATCGAAAGGTGCAGTAGGGGAGGACGAAACCACCAAAACCCACAATGACTGCAAGGTGGTGTGGAGGAGGGGATCTAAAGTGGATACCCCTTCACTCTCTGCCCATCAGAATTTTCCACAGACCAAAATGCAGCAGCAGCTGCAACAGTTGCAGCTGAATGAACAATAATCTGTTTCTCATATGGAGGTGGAGGAATATCCTTCACGACGGTTCAACTCATGAAAAAGGGGAAGGGTGGATGAAGAAGAATGTGAAAAAAGAGAAAAGGTTTGGATTAAGCAGGATGGAACGGGACATAGAAGAAGCCAACGCCCAATCACCCCCACTGCTTCGCCAACCAGAAATCATGATGTGACTACTTTCAGAAGGTTTTCACTATGAAGCCCAGTATGAGAGCAGCTCAGTTCAATAACTGTTTGACTAGTTACTAGGGTTGGAGATTACTATTTGCCCATATCTGGGTCCCCCTCAAGAAAAAGAGGGAGGGTAGATGAAGAAGAACAGGAAAAGAATGTGAAAAAAAACTCAGAATCAGTCGAGAGGTGTCAGGTGTCCTTGAAGCCATTCTTCAGTCCAGTGTGAAGAATGCAAAAAAAAAGGAGAAAACTGAGGGAAGTTGATCCACTTCAAAAAGTTGGGTTCAAATTAGGCGGCCTGCAGGACAGCAGCCAGGTACTTGAAAATAAGCATGAATGGCAAAATAAAACTCAACCACTGCATAAAACTTATAAGGCATAACATTTATTACAAAGGTAAAGATACAAAAAAACATCACAAAAGTAAAGATACAAAAAACACTTATTACAAAAGTAAAGATACAAAAAAAAATTTATTACAAAGGTAAAGATACAAAAAAGATATAAATAAAAAATTTCCTTTTGTAGGTCTCTTAAGGCAGGATAACATATTTCTGATGTTTCTAAAAAGAATTACCTTCAAAAAATTCTTTTTATACTTTTTTTCTAACTGCAGGAGATATTTCACTTGTGAAATTCGAGTCTCTGCAGCTGACTGGTAACTGATGCCTTTTCGCTTGTCTCTTTCTGGATGTCAGCTTGCCACCATTTAATAAATAAAACATGTTTGAAAATAATTTTGAGATTTAAGCAAATAAAATTTTCTAGAGGGAAAATTTAGGAAGCAAACTGGTTTCATTTTAAAAATATATTATGCACAAATAATTTTTATGGTCAATATACATACATATATATATATATGGTATAAAATGACAATTGGAAAAATCTTACATTTTGCTGACGCGTTTCATCTTCCAACTTTTTCAAGGCAAAAATGAAATCGAAATATCTCTTGTTATAGTTACATTAAAAATAAATATGGTGAAGTTTTCGGTATAAGGACTTCTAATACAGATAGAATCGTACTTTTTTTTAATTTTTCAACGTAGTCTCCCAGCACTGTCACACATTTTTCCCATCTGTGCACAAGCTTCCATATTCCCTCAGCGTAAAAATCTTTGGACTGATGTCTCACCCAGTCGCTCACAACACTTTTGACTTCATCGTCACTTTTAAACTTCGTGCTTCTCGTGAGCACTTTCAAGGGACCAAACAGGTGAAAGTCTGAAGGGGCAACATCTGGGCTGTAAGGGGGATGAGGAAGCAGTTCCCAGCCCAGCTGTGTGGGGCCTTGCGTTGTCATGATGTAAGATGACTCCTTCTGACTGATGACCCCTGCGTTTGTCCCAACAGATAAGCTCAAAGTCCTTGCAATGTCATCCACTGTCACCCTTCTGTCAGACTGAATGAGATCATTGACTGATTCGATCACCTCAGGAGACCTCACTTCTGTCTGCCTCCCAGGCCTGTCTTCACCCTCAACACTGCTCCGTCCTTCTTTAAACAATTTATCCCACTTGTAGACATTTTTTGGCTGAAACATGTGGCACCATACACAGTTGACATTTTCCTATGAATTTCAACTGGTTTGCACCCTTCAGCAACCAAAAACTTGATAACTGACCGCTGTTCAATCCTGGAGCATGCTTCTTGGTCGGCCATCTTTGTTAATCACCCCAAAAAAAAATCTACAAAAGAAATTAAATCCATGTGAAAAAGAAGTAAAACAAAAAAAATAAAAAAGAGTAAGCTTCTATCTGTATTAGAAGTCCTTATACCGAAAAATTCACCTTATTTATTGAATGACCCTCGTACAATTTGCTTTGTTCCACCACATTCTATAGGTACCTCCAGCATAATGGCATAGTCCTTTCCACACCTTTCCTAAACAAAATAAAATAATTGTGGCGAATAGCCCTTCACAACACGCAACAAACATGACTAAACCATCACACTTCATCATACACAGGGCCCGCCCACTACAATATTATATGGACTACTGTCATGAAAGAGTTCTTTCATGTTGGTTGTTTATTAGTATTTTAAACATATTTGGCTGAAGTTTGTCAGTATGTGTTTTCTTGTGTATGTAGCTGCCTTCTTTGCCGATCCATCTGATTTCCAATACCCAGAGCTGATCAATATCAATGAGTTGATCACTTTGATCGAAGCCTTGCCCTATCCCACGTCGTGTTTGATTTATTATTTAGCATTATTTATACTGTTTATTTTCAGACTGTTGTCATATTGGTTAATAACAACATCAGGACAATAATTTGAATACAGTGTAAGTAATGATAACACCTCATCACAGAAATTATTATTTATCATTTTATAAAGAAATAAATTTGAAAAGAAATCTTTTTATTCAAAAATTTATAAAAAATTACAAAATTTTCATCAAATTGGCAAAACATTGGCATATTGACAATCTATTCAAACTTTATAAAACAGTAAATAATAAGAGGTTATCTCCTGTTAATTCCCCTCTCCAAGTTCTCCACGGCCTTAACCAGGTATTGAAGTCACACTCTGGGTCCTGTCACTGGATCTAACTAATGCCTTTATCCACTGTGCCCTAGGAGATAACTGACATTCATTAGACATGCCACAGGGAACTAGAACAGTCTACCCCAGTGAGCAAATTAAAGGTTTTAGTTCAACATTCCAACCACCTGAAGAAGGCCAGACCGTACAATGGCCGAAACGTTGTGATAAATATAGTGACAAAGATGAGGACAATAGACCGAATAATGTAAATAGTGTACATAATACCTCATCTCAGAAATATAGACAGATACTGAAAGGCCGAAACTTTGTAATAAATATGGCGACAAAGATGAGGACAATAGTCTGAATAAAGTCAATAGTGTACATAATATCTCAGAAATATAGACAGATACTGAAAGGCCAAAACTTTGTAATAAATATGGCGACAAAGATGAGGACAATAGTCTGAATAAAGTCAATAGTGTACATAATATCTCAGAAATAAGGACAGATACTAAAGGGCCGAAACGTTGTAATATGGCGACAAAGATGAGAACAATAGTCCGAATAATTGAAATAGTATTTTATTTTTGCAAAGTTTTTTAAATCGAGAATTATCTTTTGTTTACAAATCGATCAAAAAACTTAAAAATGGTTGTCTCGATTGTTTTTTCTGAAAAACAAATAAGTGAATCGACTAAAAATCATTCCAATTAATCATTTACCTTTCAATTTAAAGCTTCAAGGAAGATTTTTCAAGTAATTTGCTTTGTAAGCCCTGCGCTAAGTATCTAATAAAAATTTCCCAAATAGTTATATTTAGGTGTGAATTTGCATACTTAATTCGAAATTAAGAAAGAAACTTTGATAAAATGTACTGTTTTGGAGTTATCAACAATAACATTTCAAACTCATTTGCATCGCAGCAGCCTTTATTTGCATTGTTTGCATATATTTGGTGCAAAATAGTCTTGATTATTGTGCATGCATTGAGTCCTCAGTTGCGTAGTAATTGAGTCAAGTAAAACCATAAAAATGCAGTTAATAAGGTAATCTTCCACGCAAATCTAATCAGCAGCGAATGTATGCAAACAACGCAAACTTTTATTGCCGATAACTTGTAAATGGCAGATTTTATCAAAATGTATTTGTTATTTTTGAATTAAGCATGTACATTTACACCTAAATATAACTATTCGGGAAATTTTTATTGGATATTTAGTGCGGGGCTTAAAAAGCAAATTACCCGATTTTTCATTCATGAAAATTTATTTAAACCTCAGAGACTCCATAATTTCAAAGTATAAAAATGCGCAAAAATACTTCAATGTAAAAATTTCATACATCGCAGACGTAAAAATAACAAACAAAACAGCATTTTTATTTTATTTTTAACCAAAATTTTGAACGTGTCAAAAGTCTTAAATTAAAAAAAAAAAATAATCAAAAATACTTTCGTCTTAAATAATAACACATTTTGACAATAAAACTTTGTTTTTGTTTAGTTTTTTGGGCCTAAATGTTGCTGGTTTCCGAATTTAAAGATGTGATTTTTTTATTTAATTTACAGCTTTCTTTTGTCATGTGTCCCTTGAAGTGGACTTTTCGTTCCTTCCTTTTTGAAGAGCGACGTTGAAATGAAAAATGAAATTAAATATATAAAAAGAAAAACAAACATCAGTCACGATGGTTCCATTATCTATTTTCTAAGAAAAAAAAGTGACAATTGAGACTGACAGAAGAATTTTTCACAGACAAAGAAAAATAAATCGGGGTTCGAATTCAGCCTTACATATTTAAATAAAGAATGAACAATAATAGATTAAAATTAAAAAGCTTTTCACATTTGTTTCTATGTAAATAATGTACATTTCAAGACTAAAATTCCTTCTCCTTATTTTGATTGTGTAAAAATTATTTGAAAACTATTTTCTTTACAATAAAAAAGTCGACACAGTTTTAATTTGTATACTTCTTTTTTATTTTAATAGTGTGGCGGACTTCCACCACATTTATTTAACTTTGCTTAGGAAACCAAACTGATGTGAAGAAACTACAAGGCAAAGGTATAGTGGACGCCTACGCACACCACGCCCACAAATTACTCAACAGTAATTGGACAATAAATAAACAGAACTTTCCTTAAAGACAATTTATGCATCGCACGAGCCGCATAAAAATTTCTCGTGTTTTGTTTCACCAAACTTGCTATAGTAAAAAATCAACAATTTTTGGCCAATCACATAAATTGACACTTTCTTCAATATTCTTCTTGCACTCGCTCTTGGAGCCTACCTTACTTGTATATAAAGCAGAAATTTAAGGAAGAAACTTTAGTAGATTATAACCATAATCACGTACGTGTATTTCTCCATCTTCTACTCAAACACACACACAGAGACATTCTACATTCGCACAACACAGTGAACTGTCTGTTATCAAAGCCAAGCAAACTATTCAGAACTTTAACATTCTTCTGCACAAACATCTAGCTTTCAAATTCAAACATCAAACATTCTTAAACACTAAAATATCAGCAAAGAAACTCTTTACAACATATACTTGTATTTCTACACGGTACAAGGGAAATCACTTTTTACGACTTAATCTTTATTGTCATTGTATATGTATGTTTCAATATACATTTTACTTGTTGATCTTTCAATCATCTCATTGTTCTTTTCTGTGCAAATTGAATGTGGAGTGTTAAATTTCAAAACGCAACCTTCGACAAAAACCTTTCTTACCAACACCATTAGCGCCCTACAAAGGTATCATTATATATAAAAATTGTATTCAACGATGTATACAATAAAGAACGTGTAAGAAAAAGCATGCAATGAGTAAGACAAGAGATGTCTCTCTTTGACTATCATTGTCTATCAAAGTTCTCTGAAAAGAAAGAGTTAATAGTTTTTTATAAATGTTTTTAAACAGTTTTGCTGTGCAAGAGGAAAAATTATGTAAGTGTAAAGGAATATGCAATTTGTGAGTGTTGAGTGAGAAGATCAGTGCATAGCATCAACTGTCATGGATTTCAGTGGCAGCTAAAGTCTCACTGGTGTGTCTACACTTTTTTTCTTGCTTTTATAGGTGATCATTGGATCAGAAGTGCTGCATGAGAAGAATCACTCTTCACGGGCAGACAATCCGATTGGTCGACACTGACCATTCAGTGACTGAGGTTTGGGGAGATTTCTGAGAGCCGATTCTCCCAAAAGTGCACAAAATGTACTATACGAAAATATAGCGATTTCAAAATTGTCGCATAAGACAGTAGCGTTGATTTCTATCCAATGAATGATTGTTATTGAAATTTGAATTTGTATAGGTACATATGTGTGTGTGATGATAATGAATAATAGTAAAGTTATAATATTGACATTATTGGTGTGTAGAAAATAAAAGACAAATTTTAAATAATTGTAAAAAAAGAATGTTACATAGCGATATGGGAAATTTGCCTGAAGTTTTCTTTTGGTTAACTTGTTTCTAGTAATATTATTTTTTCCAGCACAAAAATTATTCAAAAGAACGACTGAAGAGTTCCAGACAAGCATTCTTTCTAATTACTCACTTGTTAACAGAAAAGAATGAATTTGGCAAAGCTGAATCACCAATAGATATTGTAGCAGCTGCTATGTTTTTCCACGCCCACATTTTATTCATTTGTGATTGGCTAATAAATCAATACTACCTTTCTATAGGACAATTTAGCCATCGCAGTAGTTTCCTTGAATTTTTCGATTTTGAGCTTGCTTGCTTGTTTCGTTAGTATGAATGTAGTGATTGGTTAATTTTTAACCAATCACATATTTTTTAATGCAAGATTAACTTGTCCCGCACTTTCCCTGGGAGCCTATCCTTTTTCCTTAAAAGAGGCGACTTTTTCACAAGTTGCCAGTAAAATTCGCCTGTCTACACAAACCTATGACCTTGCCCACAACATTTCAAATGCACACACTGACACAGAATTTTGTAATATAAACCTACATTTCTCTCTGTACTTAGCTAACTTCAATCAATCGGAACTCTGTTAATTTCTCTAACACAACACACTTTTTGATCAATTGTATTCTTGTGTTATCTATTCTAACAGATAGTTCCTCGTTCTAATCTTGATTCCTGAACATTTTTTCTCAAGAGGACTTTTTTCGGACAATCAATTACAAATCAAAATACAGTTAAAGGGGAACAACTTCTCTCCCTTAATCTATACATTGAATACAATTTTATTGCATGTTTGTCCTTGTATGTTATTCCAATATATACTTGTTGATTCACATTTGGAGTTTTGTTGTTTACTTGAATCCTGTACGTTGATAGTATAATAATATAAATAGTAGTGTTCCATCTAAACCCTGGTCCATTACAATATCATTGTTTAAAAGGCAAATCTGGGTTAGGAAATTGTCCACAGACCATGAAAAAATCTGTCATAGGCGAATCTGTTTTGATTAGAACAAAAAAAAAGAAGGAATATATTTTCTCAGGGGCAGAGGAACGAAGAGCCATATTGTAAATTTCAAACGTTGCTGAATTTTGAGAAAGTGCATTCCAGCTATTAATGAAACACAATCCAAAGGTAGATAAAGGATTTGTCCTCACAGAACAATCATTACAGGTAAAACAAGCATAGGGAACATTAAAATACAAAAACAATCTCATGAAAATGAATGAAGACCCGATGCCAGGTTGACTGTCCCAATGATAGGAGTGGAGAGGGAGTTAATTCTTCCCAACTAGGAATCATAACAGATGAAAGGTGGGGCAAAGGAGTGATGGATGTTTAGCATCCTGCTACCACTTTTTTTTTATCAATATGAATTTTTGTACAAAAAGTGGATCACAGAGCTTATTGAGCTTAATAAATATTTTCAGAAAACCTTAACTTCTGATTGGTCACTTTATATTTAAATCATGCCCGGATATCAATTTTTGTACAAAAAGTGGATCACAGAGCTTATTGAGCTTAATAAATATTTTCAGAAAACCTCAACTTCTGATTGGTCACTTAGGACAGAATTCTCTAGTTTAATTTTTCTGATGACTCTCTAGAGGGGGGTTAGTGAAGATAAATAGGAGGGACAGTTCGGTAAAATTCTAGGGATTGCACCTACATGAAGAATTGCTTTCATAAGGCAAACAATAATAGTGGTGTCAGTTTTCTTATTGAATGTTGATATTTCTCACCTGATGTATTCAAGTTGAAAATGCAGTTCACATAACTTAATGAATTAAAAAGGAAATTACAGCCTATCTTAGGATGTGCTGTATTGAGTACAATCGACAAATTTGATGCAAGCTTTTTTCTCCTTTATTGTTTTCAGTTCAGATAGAATGTATTCCTGGGCATGACAATATACTACATCTAGCAGCCAGGCTTTAAAGTTTTTGAAGATCATGATAACACATGTCAATTGCTGTTGTTCCCAGCCTGACCTAGGGTGGTAGCACCTGTTATTGTCCCAGCTATAGGCAAATAGTGACCCCCCCCAACAAAAACAAAACACTATGAACTATCGTCCTCATCGTTTGTCGCCATATTTATTACATTTCCAGCCTTCTTCAGGTAGTTGAAGCGTTGAACTGAACACTTTATTTCACTCACCTGGGTAGACTGTTCTAGTTCCACATGCCATGTTTAATAGATGTCAGTTATCTCCAGTTAATTCCCCTCTCCAAGTTGTCCACTGCCTTAACCGGGTATTGAACTCACACACTTTGGGTACAGTCACTGGATCTAACTAACGCCTTTATCCACTGTGTCATGTGTCCTTGAGGACATCTGTGTATGAATTTCTGAGTATTATCAACCTAATATCCTCCTGCCAATATTTACCAGTGCTCATACTGCAATTTTTTTATTATCATTGCATGTTTTACCAGAGCTCATATTGCAATTTTTGTTGTTATTATCGCTTTTCTCTGGCACTCCTTATTACTGGTTCCCATATTTTATTCATTTCTATGCTTGGTCGGCTCAGGAGATATTTGTGGCCTAGCATATGTGCTGATTCCTTAAGTTTACAAATTTTCCAATGGTGTTTGGGGAGATTTCTGAGATGATTTCTATGATCTCAACCTGATCCCAGTGGCCTTTTTAATTATTCTAAATTTAAGAATTATATTATTCTGATATAGCAACATAGTCAATCAAAGGCAGTAATTCAGAATTGTTTTCCTTTTGAACATCCATACAAAAAATAGTTTAACAGTTGCATTGCTAAAATGAAAACCAATCAAACCATTGTCCCTAATGTGGCCTTTTTAATTATTCTAAATTTAAGAATTATATTATTCTGATATAGCAACATAGTCAATCAAAGGCAGTAATTCAGAATTGTTTTCCTTTTGAACATCCATACAAAAAATAGTTTAACAGTTGCATTGCTAAAATGAAAACCAATCAAACCATTGTCCCTAATGTGGCCTTTTTAATTATTCTAAATTTAAGAATTATATTATTCTGATATAGCAACATAGTCAATCAAAGGCAGTAATTCAGAATTGTTTTCCTTTTGAACATCCATACAAAAAATAGTTTAACAGTTGCATTGCTAAAATGAAAACCAATCAAACCATTGTCCCTAATGTGGCCTTTTTAATTATTCTAAATTTAAGAATTATATTATTCTGAAATGGCAACAGTCAATCAAAGGCGGTAATTCAGAATTGTTTCCCTTTTGAACATCCATACCAAAATAATCTAACAGTTGCATTGCTAAAATGAAAAACATTAAAATTTTCATATATTAGTAACATGTTTTGTTAGAAAAATGCATGCTCACTTTAGCTTCCTCAGGTTAAAATGAAGGAAAGACAAAACTGTGTGTGAAGAAAATGTCTTTAAATGTTGATAACATAAATAAAATTATCAAGGTTATTACGGTGGAGTTATGGATAGCAATTCAGAGAGCCAAGTTCAAATTCCAGTCAAATCCATTACATTCACTTACATGCTAAAACCCTTGGGAAAGGTTTGAATCCTTCTCTTATTCCTCCAGCGAGCAGGATATACTGGATTCTATAGCCTTGAGTGGCAACCAGTCTAGAAGTAAAAACTCTGAATTCAAAACCAACCTGGAGAAGGTTAGGCTCTGTCAGTCTATCTTGCTCAAGAAACACCACTTCTAATGAGGCTGCAGTACTCATAGTGGCTCTATAACACCATGGGTCACAGGATAAGAAAAGATCACCTTCTAATGTTCACACAGTAAATTTGATTAAAAACTGTATTTACACTTAATCAGAATTGGATGTGTTCACTTAATCAGAGATGCCCCCACCCAAATGGTAATTGTCGAGTGTTAGTAGCACCAAAATAATAAATGTATTGAATAAAATATTCTCATGATATTGACGGTGTCTACAAACTGTTACTAAGTTACTAGTCTGAAAACAACTAATTATATCAACTGGGATTTTGATTGATGAGAAAATTCATCCACACAATCACGATGAAATATTTAGCATTGCTACCGCCATTGATTTGCTAAAAAATAAGCAGACTGCGATGAAGAAAATGGCCTAAATGTAAAACAAAGTTTTATTGCCATAATCTTTGTTATTATTAAGAGGAAAGACCAATAAATTCAATAAAAAATAGTATTTACACTTAATTACATTTTAATTAAGAAATTTTATTTTTTTAGAATTATTACAGATCAATTGTTTTTTTTCAATTGATTCAATAAATTTAAAATAATATTTAAAATAAAATCAGTATTTACACTTGAATTTTTCAATTAAAATCTCAATTCAATTTAAAAATATATATTTCAGAATCTTGACAAATCAGATATGTAAATTTAATTAATCAGTGATGTTCCCAATAATCTTTTATTTAACAACGTAAATAGCACTAAAATAGGTTATCAAATAAAATAGAGGTGAGTCTACTGCATGTGAACAAAACATTGCAGAAATCCACATAAGAACAAAATGGTGAGTAGCCCCAAAATAATAAGGGTATTGAATAAAATATTCTCATCACCTCAACAATGTCTATAAACTCTTACTCAGGTCTTTTAGTTTGAAGATAATCAATTACATCAACTGTGATTTTAACTGATAAGAAAATTAATTCACTCAATCACTGTGAAACATTTAGCATTGGTGCCTCCACTGATTTGAAGAATGTGAAGAAAAAAATAATCCAAATGTAATGAAAACAATGATTTATTGTCAAAATTAATGTTATTATTAAGAAGAAAGACCAAAGGATCTTTTGATTATTAAATTATATTTGTAGAGTGAGTGGCCATGGTTAAATGTAAATAAATGAGAGAACTGCCCAAGTTTGCAATAAACAATAAAAAGAACAGGACAAAAAGAAATTACATAATGAAAGCAAACAATATATGCAACATAGTAAAAGGTTCACAAACTAATAATTGGGGGTGACACAGAAGAGCAAATGAAACAGAGAACTAGTCTATTTTATTACTGAGGAAAAAATCCCAGTGTGCATTTGGGTGCTTCTGTCCATAAATTGGGGAGGAGAAAGTATTTTTTAATCATTCTAATACAGACTGGAATCAACCAATCAAATCAATCTAATGAGAGGATTCATTTATCTTCCTGAAGTGTTTGTATGCATATGTTTCACGAAATGAGTTCCGTGAAAATTATGATGTAAAAACTTAACAAGAATTTGATTTCTCACCAGTGTGTGTACACATATGTCTGACCATACTTGACTTATCTGAAAATGCAGATCCACAAAATTCACAAGAAAATGGTTTCTCTCCAGTGTGTGTACGCATATGATTGACCAAATTTGGCTTCTGAGAAAATGCCGATCCACAAACTTCACAAGTATATGGTTTCTCTCCAGTGTGTGTACGCATGTGTATGACCATACTTGACTTATCTGAAAATGCAGATCCACAATCTTCACAAGAATATGGTTTCTCTCCAGTGTGTGTATGCATATGTTTGACCATACTTGACTTCCATGAAAATTCAGATCCACAAACATCACAAGAATATGGTTTCTCTCCAGTGTGTGTACGCTTATGTGTTACTAAATTAGACTTCTGTGAAAATGCTGATCCACAAACCTCACAACGATAAAGTTTTTCTCCTGTGTGTGTACACATATGTTTGACCAAACTTGATTTCTCTAAAAATGAAGATCCACAAACTTTGCAAGAATATGGTTTCTCTCCAAGGTGTGTACGCATATGTTTGATTATAATTGTCTTCCGTGAAAATGCAGACCCACAAATTTCACAAGAATAGGGTTTTTCTCCAGTGTGTGTACGCATATGTGTTACTAAATTAGACTTCTCTGAAAATGCAGATCCACAAACATCACAAGAAAATGGTTTCTCCCCAGTGTGTGTACGCATATGATTGATCAAATTTGGCTTCTGAGAAAATGCAGATCCACAAACTTCACAAGAATATGGTTTCTCTCCAGTGTGTGTACGCATATGTGTGACCATACTTGACTTCCATGAAAATACAGATCCACAAACATCACAAGAATATGGTTTCTCTCCAGTGTGTGTACGCATATGTTTGACCATACTTGACTTCCATGAAAATGCAGAATCACAAAAATCACAAGAATATGGTTTCTCTCCAGTATGTGTACGCTTATGTGTTACTAAATTAGACTTCTGTGAAAATGCTGATCCACAAACTTCACAAGTATGTACTTTTTCTCCTGTGTGTGTAAACATATGTTTGACCAAACTTGATTTCTCTGAAAATGAAGATCCACAAACTTCGCAAGAATATGGCTTCTCTCCAAGGTGTGTATGCATATGTTTGATCATATTTGTCTTCCGTGAAAATGCAGATCCACAAATTTCACAAGCATATGGTTT
Organism: Acanthosepion esculentum; assembly: GCA_964036315.1. NCBI lineage: Eukaryota > Metazoa > Mollusca > Cephalopoda > Sepiida > Sepiidae > Acanthosepion > Acanthosepion esculentum. The sequence continues at coordinate 1,067,879 of OZ038479.1, read as the reverse complement.
TTCTCCAGTGTGTGTACGCATATGTGTTACTAAATTAGACTTCTCTGAAAATGCAGATCCACAAACTTCACAAGAATATGATTTCTCACCAGTGTGTGTACGCATATGTCTGACCATATGTGATTTCTCTGAAAATGCAGATCCACAAAATTCACAAGAAAATGGTTTCTCTCCAGTGTGTGTACGCATATGATTGACCAAATTTGGCTTCTGAGAAAATGCCGATCCACAAACTTCACAAGTATATGGTTTCTCTCCAGTGTGTGTACGCATGTGTATGACCATACTTGACTTATCTGAAAATGCAGATCCACAATCTTCACAAGAATATGGTTTCTCTCCAGTGTGTGTATGCATATGTTTGACCATACTTGACTTCCATGAAAATTCAGATCCACAAACATCACAAGAATATGGTTTCTCTCCAGTGTGTGTACGCTTATGTGTTACTAAATTAGACTTCTGTGAAAATGCTGATCCACAAACCTCACAACGATAAAGTTTTTCTCCTGTGTGTGTACACATATGTTTGACCAAACTTGATTTCTCTAAAAATGAAGATCCACAAACTTTGCAAGAATATGGTTTCTCTCCAAGGTGTGTACGCATATGTTTGATTATAATTGTCTTCCGTGAAAATGCAGACCCACAAATTTCACAAGAATAGGGTTTTTCTCCAGTGTGTGTACGCATATGTGTTACTAAATTAGACTTCTCTGAAAATGCAGATCCACAAACATCACAAGAAAATGGTTTCTCCCCAGTGTGTGTACGCATATGATTGATCAAATTTGGCTTCTGAGAAAATGCAGATCCACAAACTTCACAAGAATATGGTTTATCTCCAGTGTGTGTACGCATATGTGTGACCATACTTGACTTCCATGAAAATACAGATCCACAAACATCACAAGAATATGGTTTCTCTCCAGTGTGTGTACGCATATGTTTGACCATACTTGACTTCCATGAAAATGCAGAATCACAAAAATCACAAGAATATGGTTTCTCTCCAGTATGTGTACGCTTATGTGTTACTAAATTAGACTTCTGTGAAAATGCTGATCCACAAACTTCACAAGTATGTACTTTTTCTCCTGTGTGTGTAAACATATGTTTGACCAAACTTGATTTCTCTGAAAATGAAGATCCACAAACTTCGCAAGAATATGGCTTCTCTCCAAGGTGTGTATGCATATGTTTGATCATATTTGTCTTCCGTGAAAATGCAGATCCACAAATTTCACAAGCATATGGTTTTTCTCCAGTGTGTGTACGCATATGTGTTACTAAATTAGACTTCTCTGAAAATGCAGATCCACAAACTTCACAAGAATATGATTTCTCACCAGTGTGTGTACGCATATGTCTGACCATATGTGATTTCTCTGAAAATGCAGATCCACAAACTTCACAAGAATACGGTTTCTGTCCAGTGTGTGTATGCGTATGGTTGATCATATGTGTCTTCCGTGAAAATGTAGATCCACAAATTTCACAAGAATATGGTTTCTCTCCATGGTGTGTACGCATATGTCTGACTAAATCTGATTTCCTTGAAAAACGAAATCGACAAACATCACAAGAATACGGTTTCTCTCCAGTGTGTGTACGCATATGTGTGACCATACTTGACTTCTGTGAAAATGCAGATCTACAAACTTCACAAGAATATGGTTTCTCTCCAGTGTGTGTACGCATATGTTTGACCAAGACTGGCTTCAGTGAAAATGCAGATCCACAAACTTCACAAGAATATGGTTTCTCACCTGTGTGTGTAAGCATGTGTGTCACTAAATGTGACTTCCGTGAAAATGACGAACCACAAACTTCACAAAAATATGGTTTCTCTCCAGTGTGTGTACGCATATGTATTACTAAATGTGATTGATATGAAAATGCCGATCCACAAACTTCACAAGAATATGGTTTCTCTCCAGTGTGTGTACACATATGACTGACCAAATTTGACTTCTGTGAAAATGTACATCCACAAACTTCACAAGAATATAATTTATTCATAATATGTGTAGCCATCCGGCCTATTATGTCCAACTTTGCCTTTAATGAATTTCTCAATAATAACCAATACAGTTTTTGTACAGCCCAATCATCTGTAAAAAAAAAAAGGCATAAATGATATATTAATAGGGGAGTGAATAATACATGAAAGAAGTCTATATTGTGAGAGATACATGGAATTACTATTTCAATAATACAGCAGTAGCTACCACCAGCGAAAACCCAACATTTTGCAGTGAAACAAGATTGCTTCACCATCCCATCATATTTTATGAAATGTATGTGACTGATATCAGAAGATAATCAATTCAAAAACAATTTAAATATAGACCTTGAAAAATGTTTGTTGCTCTTTAAGTTATTTTAGACACTGTCTTGGACTAATATCACTGACAAAATCTATAGCCTATACTGCCTGTTGTAGGATTATCTGCTGCAGGCTTCTCTGGAACACAATCAATAATAAAAATGAAATAATTTTCATAAATGTCTGCTCAAATTATATATTATAGGAAAAATGTTTTTATTTAAACTGCAGAAAACAAATGTGTATGAAAAATTTGATGAGAAGATTTATTTCAACTTCAAAATGTTTAATATTTTCACATGTATTGAAACAAAAAAAAAAAAAAAAAGCACTAAAAATACTTATAGTGCAAGATGTCAAACCCCAACTTTCAAATTGAGTGCAATACCATGGTTCCAAAATGAGAGCTGATAGTTGATCTGTAAGAAAACAATCATTTTCATCAGGCCCAAGAAGAGAAGATCCTCCGCTAAGAATCTCTTCTGTGACTTGTTAGCAATACCACAAACATTAGAGCTGATAGTTGATCTGTCTAATAAAAACATCATTTTCATCACAACCAAGGAGAAGAAATCCTCTGCAAAGAACTTCTTCTTGGACTTGTCAGCAACACCACAAAGATGAGAGCTGATAGTTGATCTAATAAAAACAGACCTTCATTTTCATCAGAGTCAAGAAAAGATCCTCAGCTATAAACTTCTGTTTAGGGTTGCCAGCAACATCACAAACATGTGAGCTGATAGATGATCTGCCTAAGTAAAACAAACCATTATTTTCATCAGTGCCCAAATACTGCAAACTGTAACCTTGTTGTTCTTAATCTAGGTAACTCAGTAATTTAATAAATTTTTATAGTATTTTAAAAAAATCAAAATTACCTAAAAAAATTCAGTAAAAAGTCACAGAAATGTATATTTTATTTTGTAGGATTTTTTAAAGTTGTTTTCAAATTTGCTTACATTTCTCTGAAAAAATTAAAAATGGTTGTTTCAGTTGGTTTTTCGGAAGAATCAGCTAAAAATCATTGCAATTTCTATTTGAAATATACCACAGTATTTTGCTTCAAAAAGGATTTCTCATTTATGAAAAATACATTTAAACCTTAGGTATACTTAATTTTTGGAGGTACCTAAACATAAACAGTTTTCTATAAACCTGATTAGACTATTTTATCATATATTAGTGGAGGGACCATGAAGGATCCTATCTGTGACCGGCTCGGCCTGTCGGCATCAGAGTAGCGCTGTTTGTGGTCTTAGGCGCCAGCAGTGGATTATCTCAGCAACTAAGTTTTCACTTGGCTGGCAATTGATTCAGAACATGCTACCTCTCAATGATGTTCTTTTCAGATGGGGTGAGGCAGATTTGCCAGACTGTCATTTGTGTGACATTTGGTTTTGAGGAAACAGCTTTGCACACCTTCTACCACTATCCTCAGGTGCACCTGGGATTATGTTGGCGAGCTGACAGCTCGTCTCGCTCCCGATCAGCTTGTGTCCATCAATCTCATGTACCCTTGTGACAATGTGTTGTCCCTGATCTCCAGGGTAAAACGGATGGTGTTTTTTACGTTGCTACCTGTGGCTAGAATGGTGGTGTAGACATCGCAAAAGGAGGGAATCTTGTGAGATAAACATTATTCGCATCAGGATCTGGTTGTTTTCTTTAAGCATCAGCTTAGGGTAAAAATCAGATGTGACAGAAAGTGTTTGATTTTGACAGATTTCAGCGAAAGGTGAGTGACTGAGTTGAACCTGGTTCATGTCGATGAGGCTAGCTTTGATTTTCTATTTTAAGTCCCCTTAATGCAACGGGGTAGTTTCTTGTGAACCCTCCCCTGATTAAGTTAGACAATGTTTCATTTTCCTTGTTAATATGAATAAGTGGTGTTCCCAGGATTCTCTTTTGTTATGACCCCTGCTGAGATTCCCAACCTCCCAAGTTTGTTTTTGTTCCCTATACTTCATCTTGACTGGGTCAGCCTTTGAGTTTCCCATTCCCTCATTTATTTTTATCCTTCCTACTCTGTCTATTGGCAGAAGACGGTTCCTACTAACATTGTTTTGTTTTAGTTTATCTTTGTGTTACATTTTTAGTTTGTTTTCTGGGTTCATATCCCCTCCCCAATCATTTCATAAATCATGAAATTTTTATATATTTTTGCACATTATGAACTTTCAAACTTTTATGTCATGGGGTGTTTTGTACATTCCTGGTGAATATGCGGTATTGTCTTAGGATTAAGAGGTGATTGATGAGGTTTTGTGGTGAATGAGTAATTGTAATGAATGAATGGGTCATAAGTCGAATCTTGACCTTGTAACAAAATTTTTGTATAATCAGAAATAAATACAATGTATTAAGTTATAACCCAGTTTATTTTTGTCTGCCAACTGGATGCTAGTTGGGAAGCTCCTCCTCACATTCCTGTTGGGTTAAGGTTATATTAAATATTTGATTCAGAAAAGATTAATTTAACTTTAAATTTGCTAATTTCCCACAAATATCAATTCAGAAATATATATTTTAATTTTACAAAATTTTTAAAACCGAGAATTATATTTTATTTACAAATCGTTCAAAAAAATTAAAAATGTAGTTTGTTGGTTTTTCTGAAAAAATAAATGAATCCATTAAAATTAGAAAAGTAAAATTAACCTAGCAGAAAAGTTATATGCATCCAATTCCCTCATGCAGACAACAATTTTACTCAAATAACATGAAAGAAAAACAGGACCCATCTTTTATTTCAAATCAGATTAATTTAACATTAAATTTGCTAATTTTACTCAAATTTTTGGAAGATTTTTAAAACTGATAATTTTGTTTTGTTTAAAAATCTCTGAAAATTATGCAATGGCCACTTTTAAGAAAATTTTCTGAAACCAGCCAAAAAGCTGAGATTCCAATCTATATAATTTCCATTTGCAATACACCAGAATATTTTTCTTACTGGAAATAGTAAATTTAATCTTTTAGCTTTCAATTAAAATCATCAAGAATGATTTTTCATTTTGAAAAATTTATTTTATTACTGAAGGCATCCAATTTCAACTATATTTTATAGGTATGTTCAATAATTCGCCTGAAATAACAGTGTATCATAAGGAAAAAAAAAGGTTCCAAATTTAACAAAAACGAAGTTTTATTGTGAAAAAATTTGCTATTAATAAGTGGAAGGACCAAATACTTTTAAAAATTTTTATTTCCTTCTCGCACATTTAAAATTTGTTTGAAAATACGTTTTTTTTTTAGGTCAGAGGTCATGTAATATTTAGCTTTTTTTCACACTTTTTTCAGTTGAAACACACATTAATTTGGAAATTCTTGCAAACAGCAAATAACTGTCAGATTTTAAAGAAATTGTCAGAACTTATTAAAAAATGAATGAAATTATTTTAGAAATGTTTGTTCTTGAGAAATTCATGGTAAAAATTTTATTTTTTTACATCTGTTACCCACCCCTTACTTAATTTTATGAAAACTTGAAAATCCCAAATCTGTAACTCGCTGCATTTTTTTAATAAACGCAGAAAACTTTGAAGAAAATAAATTGATTTTTTTTTTGTAAATCGATAAACAATTCTAGCCAAACTTCAGCCCTGAATTGTAAAAAAAACAAAACCCAATAAAACTAAGACATTATTTAATTAAAAATGCTTTTGGTTTGATTTGTTTTGTTTTACGGCATGTCAACCTCCATGGGTTATTTAATGCCAACAAAAATCTAATTCTGGTAATAATTTTTTTCCTTCAAAAATCTATTTCTGGTAATAATTTTCCTTTGCTGGTAATATTTTTTTAAAAATGTATAGCTGGTTATATGTTGTTTTTTTTTTAAAATGTATTGCTGGCAACATTCTTTTTTCAAAAATGCATTGCTGGTAATAATTTTTTACAAAGTATTTCTGGTATTAAAACCTATTTTTACATTTTCATAGTATTTTTGACCCCAGTTTAGGGATTAACTATTTACCCATAGCTGGACCCTAACAGGTGCTACCACCCTGGCTCAGGGTGAACCTGGGAACACCAGCAATTAAGAAATGATTCCATGCACTTCAAAACCTCCTGATCAGAGGTTTTGAAGTGCATAGAATCATTTCAATGTGATCTGTTGGATTTAATATGATTGCTGCCTAATCCTTTGGATCATATTGAAAATATACATTTGAGTTTGGTTGAAATATTTCGTGAGTATGCACCATGAGTCCATAAACACATCAGACTGATGCCTAAAGTTAACCACCTTGCCTGGTTTAATGGACCAATTTTCCATGATGCAAATCTAGAGTCCACCTTACCTCTAGAAATACCCACTGTATATTCATAAAGGAGTCTTTGGTCACAACTAAGGGTATCTGCATTTTCAATTTTAAAAATAGAATCCAGAGGACTGCTAACAGCTGAAAATGATATTTGGGGTAAATTATGGTAATCATTTGTACGTAATGTACCTAGTGGACCATTGAATGTGGCGGGTTTTTTGTGGTACCATCTACATGTCTAAAAAAGCTCTACACGGAAGTTTATTTTGGTGCAAGGAGCAACCAATAGTGTGAAGATTTCTGTTAAGTTTTCTTTCTAGAGGTGCAGTAAATCCGCCTTCACAGCCTGAATTGGCATTAGTGTTTGTCAACAAGGATAGCCTTGATAGTGCTCACACTGTTGAATTTATGCAAAACATCAGCCACTTGCTCGGCAAGAAGCACACCAGTTGCACCAATATTAGGAAAAACCCCTATGTGTCTCATATTCACAGTCAAGTGGCATTCTGTTCGCTAGGTTTTTTTTTATCAGTCTTCTCTCCATTTTCCTCCACTAATTCCTTGTACATTCGTGTGTCTTTTTCAGTTCTCCCATCAACTCAAATACAAAGATTTTCCGCCTTTTCATCATGCTGTTGATGGGCATTTGTTTTCACTTTAGCCTTTGCTCTATCAATTTTACATTTATCTATATAAATATCTTTTTATATTAATATTGGGGATAAGAAGGCTCACAGCCTTCAAATCCAAGAGCAATGCATTGGCAAGGCTGGCTCGAAGATTGGAAGATAATTCACCCCTGATCAACTCAACAGCATACCGTGGACTTTTCATTATCAAAATTACACGGGATGCTTTTTCCTGTCATTTTTATTAAAATATCTGACAAAGAAAATATATGTATTATCAGAAATTACACAAAAATATTTTTCAAAATAAATTGGAAAATAAAGTTTGAAATGCATTATTAAATTATAAAAGTAATGTTTATTTACATAAAAGTAGAGTTAGTTCCGGGATTAGGTTGTAAACAGGCTTTTTAATAAAACACTAATTTTGAAAATATAAACAAATTACAATAATTATAAAAGTTGTATTTTTTTAAATAGTTAAGTATATTTTGATGAAAAATAAAATAGATATTTGTGCTAGTTAAAAGCGTAAACAGTAAGCAAAAATAAATCCAACTTGCAAGAGGAGGCAATTACTACCGGTAAATACCGAAAAAATATCCAGTAAAAAAGACGCCTTTCATAAGTAGTTATTTGTATTCTAAACTAAATATTTTAGTGTGTTTTATTTTTTTATTTTTAGTAATTTCATGTAATTTATTAAGAGAATAGATAATAAACTCAAAAATATCTATTATTAAGCGTTATTTTCTTCTGTTCTTTTTGTTAAGACTCGGTTTTAATTTAACATACACATGTTTCTGGTGACACCGATATGATAAAAATCCCAACTTATTTTGTCTTTAAGTTCAATTCCTCAAATAAATACAAAGTTTTGAAGAAAAATATTTTTTGAGGTAATTTAGGGAGTAACTTTCCGCGAGTTATTCTTTTTACAGTTCCAAAATCGACCTACCCTATTATACATATATATTATTATTATTATTATTATTAGTAGTAGTAGTAGTAGTAGTAGTAATCTTATAAGAAATTATACTCGTTCAGAAAACCTTCAGTGTCTTGATTTGCAAATAATCAAACCAATACCAAAGGGAAAAAAAGGGTATAAACAAGAAAGAACCAAGAACATGTACGTTAGCCGAAAATAATCGTCTAGCATGCAAGTCCAAAGTCCAAAGAAAAAAGCCCTATATAAGTACGCAAAATAACTAAATAAAGTGCTCAATACAGTAAGTATGCAGACCTAGTTAAACCTAGAGAGCCAGACAAACCTACCAAGGCCTTCCCTGATGATCCGTTTAGTTGAAACCTTGGTAGGTTTGTCTGGCTCTCTAGGTTTATATATATATATATATATATATGATTAATTTGCAGTTTAGCACCCGTACTCAGTTTGCAATAAAAATTTCCAGAAGACTTACATTTATGCATAATTGTAAATTCTTCATTTGAATCTGGTTTGATAAATTTGATAAAAATGTACCATTTTGGGGTTATCGATAGTAAAAGTTTGGATTCATTCATGTCAATTACTGGCATTGTTTGTTTACATTTGCTGCAGAATGGCTATGAGTAATATTCACTTGATTATTGCGCACGCAGTGCACAATTGAGCCTGTGTACATGCATAGTTCTCTTGTGCAGTAACTGAGACAAGACCAGTAAAAAAAAGTCTGTTAACTACATTCTTCCGTGTTTAGCTTTGCAGTAGAGTAATACATTTCAGATGCAACAAGGAAGGTCTTCAGTGATGCACTGTCTTCATTGACGATTTCGGGTTTTGCATCATATCGGCTCCAACAGCAACCCCAACCTAATTCCAAAAGATTCAGGCCGCCTCCTTGATAGCGTTTTGCTACGCACTTCGACATTGCAAAAAAAAAAAAAAAATTAAGATATGGCTCGGATTCCGACCGTTCTTATTGACATACGTCAGTCAACATCAGCCAATGAAATAAAGACTTTCCCCTCTTCCCTCCTAAATAGTCTTGTCTTTCGCTTCATCTGGTTTTGATTTGCACTATTTCCCTGGAATTCGTAACGAGGTAAGCTGGACTCGTTCTTGCAAGGTTCAATCCAATGCTTTACATTTAATTAAAATACTAATTCAGTAACTAAAACCCTACCACTTACATTACCCCCCACAAAAAAAACATCAATAATACTTACTATTCTATAACAATCTAACCCTATACACTTAATCAAACTAAATTAGAAAAATGCGATGCTCGTTCAAGCCTCTACATATAAATGTGTTCTCTCATACACTCCTACACACACAGACGCTCACATAAAACCTATCTTCCATTTACTATATTTATGAAACCGTTCATTACAAAGTTATCTTGTACTACTTATTTTGGAATTTCTTTCTAGTTTTGTAATCTATCAATTAAAACAGTACGATGGCCTAATCTAAGCAAGGAAAAATAATAATTAAAAATATTTAACTACTTTAAAAAGACAATCTAAATAACTAAAGTAATATAGACTAATTTATGAAACCGTTCATTGCAAACTTGTCTCGTCGTACTATCTATTTGAGATTTCTTACTAGTTTTGTAATCTATGAATTAAAATAATACGATGGCCTAATCTAAGCAAGGAAAAATAATGATTAAATATATTTAAATTAGTAAAAAGGATCTAAGAAAAGCTAAACTACTCAAATAAGTAACATATTCGCATTTACTTTCTGTTAAATATTATTCGACATGAATCTAGTAAATTAATACTAGTATTGCCACTAACTTTTAAACTATGAACACTACGATCTAATTTTACATACATAAGAATTAGATAGAAATTGAAAAACAAAAAAAAAATGTATGCTAAGAAAACCAGTAATGGCTGCTGCCAATGATGTGAATGAAAACCAAACTTTTACTATTGATAATTCTAAAACAGTAGAGTTTATCAAATTTATCAAGCCAGATTCGAATGAAGCAAGTACAATTATACATAAACATAGATACTGCCACTTTTTCGGTATAAATTTTTGATACCTAAGGTTTAGAATGAATTTTTTAAAATGAAAAATTATTCATGAAGATTTCATTTTAGCTTTAATTGAAAGCTAAAGGATTAAATTTAATATTTCCAGTAAGTAAAATATTCTGGTGTATTTCAGATGGAAATTATATAGATCGGAATGTTAAATATTTGCTCATTAAAATGTTCTTAAAAGAACCCATTTTTCTTAATTTTAAGAAATTTGTAAACAAAACAAATTTATCGATTTTAAAACTCCTCCAAAAAAAAATAAATATATTTCTGACATGTTATTTGAGTAAAATTAGAAAATTTAAATTAATTTGATTTGAAATAAATATTACTTATAGCATTAAAAAGTAATATACAATAATTTCTTAATGATGGGTCCTATCTTTCTTTGATCTTTATTGGAGTTTTGGTTAGCTTTCATGGTGAATACAGGTCTTATGGATGACCAGAATTGACATAAATTTACGAAATCTAAGTGAATGCACTTTTCGTGGCTTTTAACTACCTAGTAATTTTTACAAATGAACATATTTTCTGCATTTATCTAATAATTTATTGACTTTTATTTACCTTTTGATGAATTTAAAATGCTATAAAATTTTCTTAAATTAAAACTCTCTGTAAAGGGACAAAGCTCTTAGATCATGTGACCTTTTCATTAATACATTTTTTAACCTTCCATCGATGAAAAAAGGGAACCAATTAAATAAAAAAAAATTATTTTAAAATTTGAATAGTAAGATAACGTTCATTAATCTTTTTGAGTTTCAATTCATAAATTTCGTTTTCACTTAATTAGTATATAACATCCAGAAAATCGCCTAATACAGAATTTTACACGATTTTTCAACTATTATAAATTATTATAATTAGAACTTTAAAAATATGAAAAAACTCTTGTAAAAATTCATTATTCATCGGAAAAATTTTATTTCGTCAGGCAAGAGTGTCCTTAATAATATAACTTATTTACAAAAGCAATTAAAAGCTTTTCTAATTAAATAATGTCATAGTCTTATTGCGTTATTTATTTTTAAATTCAGAGTAGATTTTCAGTTAGAATAGTGAAAGTCTAAAAAAAAAAATTAGATGATTTACATTCTCCAAGGAGTCCTACTTTTAATGAAAAAAAAAATTCAGGAAATAAAAGGTATTTTGCTTAATTTCAGGAAATTAAATAAGTGGGGAGTAACATATATATATAAAATATTTTTACCAAGATTTTCTAAAAAAAAAAAATTTCAAACAATTTTATTTCATTTGTGAATAAGTCCTGAAAATTTCATTAAAATCGGACAAGTATTTGACTTTTACAAAAATTTCCAAATCAATGTCTTTTCAACGAAAAAAAGCACAAAAATGTTATTATAATTATTACGCCACCCCGAAGACGTAAACAAAACAAGATTTTAACCAAAATTTCAAACGTTTTAGTCTTAATAACATAAACATTTTGATGATAATGCTTTATTTTTATTAAGTTAGTGGCTTTTAAAATATGCTGATGCTGTTTTCTGCGAAAAAGTGGCTGGAAATTTTTATTGCGAACTGATCGCGTGTGCTAAACTACAAATTAACTATAAACTATTATTAATAACAAGCTTTTTCACGATAAAATTTTGTTTTTATTAAGTTTGGGTCCTTTTTTCAGCATGACATGCTGTTGGGGGGGCGAATTATTGAAAGAAAATAATACCATAAAATGTCGTAAGAGTTGTACGTAAAAATTAGTTATCTCTTTTTTATATTTTATCTTTCTCAGTTCTAAAATTTTTAATTCTAAATTTATTTTTTAGCGAAGTATAAAATAAATAATTGCACACGGCACAAATCTGAGGAACGGACAAGAGGTCGACTGTTGAAGAATTTTGTTTCTTTCTCAAGTCTTGTTCGCTATTACAAAACTCATGGCTTATTCAACGGGAAACTAAAAAACAGTTTTCTATAAACCTTGTCAGACATAAAAACAATCATATGAATTGATAGACAGAGAATTTCACAGGATGTGCTTACCTCTTTTTAGCGACGCAGTTGTTGTTACAATGACGCATGCGCTTTAGAGAGGCGGTGTAAAGCGGGTTACGGCCCCTTGTGATAATATATCCACAAACGATAAGGGAGGTAACTCGCACACTTTTACTAAAACAATCAGATTATCTACATCTTTAGGGGGTGTAGTGGTTAGCAAGCTTGTCTCGCGAGAACAATTACGACTGAGTAGTGAGTTCGATCCTCATCTGGGTACCCCATACTTTCGGCCTTGTGCCACATCAAAGCTACGCTTGGAAAATCACTATATCTACATTTTACTTTTCACAGACATAAAACATTATTGATGAAAAAAGAAAAACTGCTTCAGTCTTTTAATATCTGTGGTGGCACGGAGCAAGCGAAGGACCGGATATTAACCCTCAGAGGTTTAGACAGCAAATGACCAATACTGGTCTCTGCGCACCCGGCTCCACGCAGAATTTCCGGTGGAAAACTAAAAAGAAATAAAAAGAATGATAAACAATTTTCCACCAATTAAACAGCTCCGCGCCATACCCAACAGTTTGTTTCAGCAGACTGACTCTGATCCGAAGGGCACACATAAATAGAGCGATAAATTCACTTCTAAGACAGAAAGCTTTGAAGTACCGTCAGTGAATGTCGCTACGCTTTTCTCACCCGTCAAACCCGATGCCTTCAGCCTTCCTTCACCAACGGAGATATCAAAGGACTCCTACCAACCCATTGACCTCACCTTTCATCTCCTGTGACCAGCACGTCATGAACTTAAGTATTAACAAAAGACACTTATATTCTTTTAATAATCGGATTTCTCTTCTATGAATGAACATTTTATAACGGACTTTGTGCGTGTAAATCAAGAAACATTGTACTATTCATTGATGTTGCATTTAAATACAAAGTGTTTTTGATATACCCTTCTCTTTCGTATGTTATTTTGTTTATGTTATGGTGACCTCAATTTGATCGCTTGTTGAACCTTTAGGCCAAACTAGCGACTGTCCCGAAGGACTGCTACTATTTATCTACCTTCTGATACAAGCAACAATTAACAACGAGAACTCTACCCCCCCATCACCATATATCTAAAAAAAAAAATCAAATGAAATTAAAAGAAAGTTAACTTTTCATCTTATGTTGAAGAAGTCTGATTCTTGTGAACTAAAGATAAAAAAAAATTTTACTGATGAAAAAATAGCTAAATATTCTTCTCTTGCTGATAGATTTTTTTTACTCCTATGGCAGTGGAGACTTCAGGGGTTATTGGCCCTCGTTCGATGGCGTTCCTTCGGATGATTGGTGCGATTGCGTCTCGATTAAGGAACGAGCCTCGCGAAACGTAGTGTCTCTTGCAGCGTGTCTCTCTGACGATGGTTCGAGGTAATGCTTTCTCCATCATTGCGGCTGGCAGAGGATAGAAAAAATTGTTTATAGTTACGTTGTTCGGTGATCTTCTTTTTCTCTCCATATGTGGTCAGCCACGCCTTATTTTTCCACTTCCCCTCGTGTTACAGGTTTTTGGTGTTCTAGAAGAAGAAGAAGAAGAAGAAGAAGAAGTCGGTGAATGAGTTATTTTCTGGCTAGTTACGTGCCTTGTGATTTGTGACATGAAACCTGCAAATCGAGATGTCGACATTTCTTTCTGTCCCTTATATTCGAGTCTGAACTTCGAGTGATTAGTTTTCGACGCTCCCTTTGCACTCGGAGAACTCTTACACCCCCGCCCGGTTGACCTCTATTTGACATTCTTTCAAGCCTCCCACTTGATCAAGAAAACTCATAAATATGAAACTTCGACGCGACTTGGTGAGTCCTTAAAATAACACGAATCCATGAAACCCAATTTCCTCGCTCAAAGTTAATTTTTATTAACATCAACCCGGCTTGTGGAATTCAGTTTCTTTTCAACATCAACTCATCTAGTGACCAATTCAACTAAGACGAGATTCAGAAACCAACTCACTCAATATCTTGATAACATAAAGGAAATCGTGACTATATCAATTGAAGCGAGACAACTCTACAGTAAGTCAAGCAATCTATTTCATTCAATTTCACCATCAACATAAAATGTTTAATTTCTTACCAGATCTGTAGCATAACACCTTTTATATTACCCTTCATCACACAACCAAGAACTCTAAAGTATATTATATCGTGCCATATTATACTGTGCTATGTGTCCAAAAAATGCGTTAGTTAGATCCAGTGACAGGACCCAAAGAGTGTGAGTTCAACACCCAGTTAAGGCAGTGGAGAACTTTCAGAGGGGATTTATCAAGTGATAACTGATAAATGACACCCATTAAACATGGCACGTGGAACTAGAACAGTCTACCACAGTTAGCAAAATAAAGGGTTCAGTTTGACATTCCAACCACCTGAAGAAGGCTGGAGAGTAAAACGGCTGAAACGTTGTAATAAATATGGCGACAAAGATGAGGACAATAGTCCGAATAATGTAAATAGTGTACATAATACCTCATCTCAGAAATATAGACAGATACTGAAGAAGGCCGGATGTTGAGCATTTTCGAAACTATCTACAGTCAGCACTCTGATGTACAGCGGAGAGAAAAGTGAGCTGGAGAAGATGCAACACCAAGGAATCAAATAAATTGGTAGAAGGGTCAAAGCTAAGGATGTGCAGTTTGAAAAAAAAGAAGAGTGTAGCATCCCGCTACTACTTTCTTATCAATGTTGAATTTTGTACAATTCTGTGCAAAAAGTGGATCAGAGAGCAAATTCAGCTTAGTAAATATTTTCAGAAAATATCAGCTTCTAGTTCGTCAATAAACACACAAGTGGGCGTTGCAATCCACCGACGTATAAATATTTTTCCAGCGCGTTACCAAGTCAAGTTTCACGCCAAGTTGCTGCGATCCTGTCACGTGATTACAATAATTATAAATATCAAACACAAGCTTGCTTTCTCTCTCTACTTTCTTCATTCGCCTAAGATATGATCTTAAGGATTCTCGTCTAGACCAACTTTTGTGAGTTCAGTTAAAAATATTCAGTCTAAGAGACATAACTCCAACAGATCTTTAACTTCTACGCATGTACATCATGACACAAAAATAAATACAAATGTTATTGTTTTAAAACCATTTTGTTCCTTCTTGTATTTCATGTTTTGTGATATTTTATGTCAAATATAAATTGTGTGGTCATGTTATTCATGTAGCCATGAACACAATTGTCCATTTTTATTAACAGTACCACTCAAGAAAACAATTAGACCACTACAAGAGCCTTGATCCAGAAGAATCTGAAGAAATGGAAAGATCCGTCAATTTCTCTTTTGCTTCTTGAGTATCCAGATTTTATTGGAAAATTCGTAAACTTAAGGAATCAGCACATATGCTAGACCACAAAAATCTCCCGAGCCGACCAAGCATAGAAATGAATACAATATGGGAACCAGAAATAAGGAGTGCCAGAGAAAAGCAATAATAACAAGGAAAATTGCAATATGAGCACTGCTAAAAACCATGCAATGATAACAGCAAATGTGTTCGTTCAAATACTAGTGTGTATGCGTGTGTTACTTGTTAGAATTTAAATTGTGAAGAGTCGTTTGCCTTTAACTGATTGGCTAAATTGCTGAATTATACAATTACTGTTCGTGTTTCAGTCACTTGTAAGCTGAATACCACGCGGACAATGGGTGATTGAATGCTGTGTTGAGTTTGTTAAGAATTTTAAAGTGATGCTGAGTCAGTGAATTGACACGCGTGGAGTTTGGTCGCATCTCACGAAACTCGATGACTGACTGATTTGAATTGTGTCATGCGTTCGTTTTTATAGACTTTGGTGTTTCAAAATCGGCTCCAGGGATCTTGGCGGGAAAAAGGATTTGTTTCGACTTTGCTACAGTTTAGTGTTTCTTAACCAATAGAAGATTGAATTTACAGAAAGGAAGTGGTGATTGGTTAAGGCTTATTTTTTAGGGAAGAATACATCTTTCCTTAAGGGGTGGAAGGCTAATGTGGAAGATTCCACAACTTCCTGTCCACCACTCAGACGAAGCCAAACATGAGCATCAGTTACCATCCCCCGACTCCGACCTTCGTCCAAACGAATTTCAACCACAACCCACAGAACTCTTTATCGAACACACTCCTATTTTGCATTGACTAACGGAGTCCTATGCATTGACTCCTTGTGTATATACAGTGCTGTTCGATATAAGTGACTCACCTGATATTTTTTTACTTAAAAAAATATTCGCCTATTGTTTTTGGGGTCAAACTAATTTTTAATCTTGCTAATATAAAGACCCCCTTCCCGACCACCTAGTAAAAAAGTTTACTTACCCTAAGGTATTCTACTGATAATTATAATTTTGGATATAAATGAGATTTAGGGAAAAACTCTGTGCAAAAAAAGTGATTCACTTATTTCCTGCAACTAGTAATCAATAGAAACATAACCGAACAGCTTTAAATAAAGAATAATAGAGGTATAATCTATTTATAATAGGTAATATAGTTCGAAATATTCAATAATCTATGGGTTCTCCTTTATTTTGAATAACCTTTTCAACCCTTTTTGGCACTGACTTCTTCTGGCAAATCTCATCTCCAAGCATTGAAAGTCATTCGGATATGAAATTCACAATCAAATCCTCTTTGTTGCTCAACTGCTTTCTCGAGAGCCTGTACTTTATAATGCTCCATAAGTTTTCTATGGGATTGAGGTCAGGAGATTGGGGCGGCCATGTCATAACACTCACCTGTTTCTCATCAAAGTATTCCTTCATCAATTTTGATTTGTGACAGGGAGCATTATCCTACATAAAAATGAGCTTGGTGGGGTCGATTTGCACCCTTTCAGCAGAAGGGAGCAGACAAGACTCTAAAATTCTCTTGTACTGCTCCTTCCTGAGGGTCTTTTCAATAGGTTTTAAGAAACCAGTTCCATGAAAAGAAAAGTATCCCCAGAACATTATACTGAACGGATGCTTGACAGTACTTACTGCTAAATTCAAAGAGCTTTCAAAGCTTCTTCTTCGGATTTTAGATCGCTTATCCTTTGAATTTAGCTCAACTTTCTTTTCATCGGAGAAGAGAACATTTAGTAAAAAAATCAGGTGTGTCTCTTTTATCGAACAGCAATGTATCTTCCTTGTTTTCTTTTCTCGGTATATACATTCAACTTTACTCTGATATCCATCCTTTTTCTTGCTACAAAACGCTTAAACTTGCAAGAGAAATGCTGCACGCTTCTTATTGCACGAAGGAAAATTCAGCCCCCAGAAGCACCGAACTTTTCAGCCACGTCAGAGAACAGAAATCAGCACTACTAAAAATAAAATCCATGCCCAGACGAGACACTTAATGAGGAACGTCAAACAGACCGAAACAACATGTTGGGTGCTATAAAATCTGCCACTACAACAGAAACCCATGATCCCATTAATGCGGCTACAATCTCTTCATGACGCAATGAGGGATATAAAAACCTTCACATACTTAAACAAGTCATACACGATCCCTGTCAAGTCATAACTAGCCAACCACCCTGGGAATGTAGAGGAGTTCATTATCGGAAGGTATATTTCAATAAATGGTGGACTCTCAACACATTACGTACGGTTTTGAACAGATGAAAACATACGTTCTAGCGACCCACAGCAGCCAGATGACAAATTTTCAACATCTCAGTTGAGAGGAACTTAAGCGGAATGACGGCGAGAAATTGACGGATTTCGCTGGCCGACTAGAAAGGCAGCGGTGCACATAAATTTAAGTAGGACAAATGCTTACTCATAGGCACAATGTCATATTATAGTTAGGGTGTGGCGGAATTCCACCATATCTATTTAATTTTGATCGGGAAACCAAACTGATGTGAAGAAAGAACAAGGCAAAGGTATCAATATATATAAAAATTGTATTCAACAATGCATACAATAAAGAATGTATAAGAAAAAGCATGCAACGAGTAAGATGAGAGTTTTCTCTCTTTGACTATCAAAGTCTATTAAAGTTCTCTGAAAAGAAAGAGTTATTAGTTTCTTATAAATGTTTTTAAACAGTTCTGCCGTGCAAGAGGAAAAGTATGTAAGTGTGAAAGAATATGCAGTTTGTGAGTTGAGTGAGAAGATGGGCGCATAGCTTCAACTGTCGTGGATTTCTGTGGTAGCTAAAGTCTCACTAGTGCGTCTCCTCTTTTCTCTTGCTTTTACAAGTGATCATTGGATCAGGAGCGCTGTGCTAGAAGAATCATTTTCCACATGCAGGGAATCTGATTGGTCGATTTTGACCAATCAGTGTATGAGCTTTGGGGAGTCTTCTGGGAGCCGATTCTCCCAAAAGTGACAAAATCTACTATATGAAAATATAGCGATTTCAACATTGTCGCATAAGATAACAGCGTTGCTTCCTGTCCAATGAATGAATGCTGTTGGAAATTTGAATTTGTAAGGGTGTATGTGTATGTGATGATGATCGCCATAAGAGAAACATCATCTTTGGTGTGGGGTTCCATTAATCACAAATGAAGGAAATTGTTTTTTAAATAACTTTTTAGAATATCTTGTTAAAAATATGTTTTTCACCTATGTTAAACTTGCCCTGCCACATAAACACTAACTTAATTACATGAAATTTTGAGAAATTATATTTTTATCCGAAATTTTGTTTTTAATTAAAAAACTAAAAGCAGGAACCTTGGAGAATATAAATCATTTTCTTTCAAGCTACAACTCATTTCTTGGGAATCTGCTATTAAACGTAAAATTAAAAAAAAAATTCAATGCTTTTTTATAAATAGGATTTATTAAAGACATTATTGTCTTACGAAAAAAAATCTTACTAATTTTTTTCATTTTTTTAAGCAGCGTTAGGGTTCCTAACACTTGGTAAAATATTTGATTTTAAGAGGTTGATTAATTTTGTTATTTTTTGCTTTCTAAAATTTATGAAAAGTCAAGAAAAACAGATTGAAGAACTGGCAACGCAATGTTCTGGCATGTTGTCTGTACTCGGACTATTTTTGTGCAAGGAACAAATTTTTCTTTTACACCGGTTACTCTAATTCGTGTTTCAGTTTTTAAAAAATACATGTATTCAGTTTTCAAATCCTTTTTAAATTGCAATTTCTTTCATAAAAGGAAATTTTATTGATTATAAAATCTTCCCGAGGTTTTGAAAGAAATATAAAGTCCAGCAAGAACTTAATTTTGTTTGTTTTTCTATGAAAAACTTTTGGATTCAACTTAATAGGTAAGTTTTTAGACGAGCTACTCTACTGTGAGGGACTTGCTAAAAAAAGGATTTCAAATCATTTAAATAATCTTCTTTGAACTGAAATTTCGGTTTTATTTGAAAGTTAATAAAAGTAAAACTGAAGTGAATTAAAAGAAACATTTATTTTCGTCTATAAAAACAAAGCTTTTCAGCCTTTTTAAAACCTTGACACGTTTTTTCTCGTCGGGTAATTTGCTTTTTAAGCCCCGCGTTAAATATGTAATAAAAATTTTCTAATATTTAGGTGTAAATTTACATGCTTAATTCGAAAATAGCAAAGAAATTTTGATAAAATCTACCGTTTAAAAGTTATCGACAGTAAAATTTGGGACTCATTCGCGTTACGGCACGGTATCCATTACTGGCCTTGTTTACATAGATTCGCTGCTCTTTAGATTTGCGCGGAAGATTACATTGTTAACGGCCTTTTACGGTTCTTACTTGACTCAGTATTACTGCGTTGCTGAGGACTCATTGCGTGCGTATTAATCAAGACTATTCCGCAGCAAATATATGCAAACAACGCTAGTAACGACTGCCGCGATGCAAATTAGTCAAAAATTTTAAATGAAAATGATCGCGGGTCCTAAACTGCAAGTTAACCATTGAATTTGCTTGTCCAAGTCGAATTTAACACAATCCTAGGTGAGGTTATCTTATTTAAATTATTACTTGTTATTCTTAGCTTTTGTTTTAATTCAAAAATTTTGAAAATGCGAAAAATGTATTAAAAACGCTTTCGCTAAAAAAACTATGGATGCACAGTTCAAAAATAAGTCATGTGTTACCTCCACGAAATCGCTAAAAAAACAAGATTTTATCGTCTAAATGTTTATGTTATTATGAAGAGGAAAGACCAAAGTTTTTTATAATTATTTTTTAAAATTTTTCCTTCTTTTTAGAACATTCTAAATTTTGATTATAAAACCCTTGTTTCTCTTTGTATCACCGGAACTAGTAAAATAACATATACAATTTTTTTTAGCACTTTTTTTGTTGTATGACATTAATTTGGGAAATCTTGCAAAAATCAAAATAATTGTCGGAAGTTAATGAAACTTTCAGAAAGTATTCACAGATGATGGAAATTATTATAAATATGTTTTTTTTATTAAAGTCATGGCAGAAATATTATTTTTTTATATTTATTACCCCACCCCTAACTAATTTTATGAAAACTCTAGAAATTCGATCGCATCGGGTTTAGTGATTACAATAGTTAAAAGCACAAGGCTTTGAGGAATGCAAATCATGTTTTTTTTTTTAATTGGACCCATTGTACCCGAAAATCAGCCCTGAATTGTAATATACATAACTCAATAAAACAAAATATTATTTAATTTCAAATGCTTTTATTTGCTTTCAGTTGTTTTTATGAATATGGACATGATCAAAATTATTATAAATACGTTTTTTTTTATTAAAGTCATGACTTTTTTTACTTACCTTTACTTGCAAATATTGCAGAAATGCATTTAACATGTAAGTAGGGGTTTCAGGCATTGCCATTTTGATAGGTGGAACTTATCTGATTTTTTCAATTGTACTTTTCTTTTCAATTTATGATTAGAAGATAGTGTTTTAAGAACAATGTCCGCTAAACAGTATAAATTAACAGAAATTTAAAATATTTTTATATTTATTTTTGGAAAATCTTGCTTAAGATTTTTTTTTCTTTTCCATAGGTTACCTCCGACGCCCAACTTAATTTCATGAAATTTTGAAAAATTAAATTTTCATCCATTAAAAGGAGGACTCCTTGTATAATATAAATCATAATTTCATTTTTTAAAACTATGTTTCATTTCCCAAAAATCTACAACATTATTTAATGAAATAAAACTACATTATTTAATGAGAAAAGCTTTTAATTGCTTTTATAATTAAGATTTATTGCAGACATGATTGTCTGATGAAAAAACTTTTCAGGGCAAAATAAATTTTACATGAATTGTTTTTATCTAATTTTTTTTTTAAATTTAAATAAAAAAATGAAATCTTAAAAATTCTGTATCACTTTCATCCAGTTAGGTGATATTGTTATTAATTGAAAACTCTATCTACTAGTCAGAAATTGAAAAACTCAATACAAATCATTTTGCACCAAGATTTTTGAAATAATTTTTTATTTATATAAAATGTTATATAAATTCCCCCCTTTTTGGCAAGTATGGTAGACTATACATGATATTATCAAAAAATATGATTCCTGAAATTAGATTACAAAGAATATTTTCCAGCATTTTTAAGATTACTGAGTTCTTAAGAAGGATATAAAAAAGAGGGCTCACTTGTCATTTTCTAAAATTACATCCTAACAGATAAAGTCTCCGTGAAAATATACAATACCTTTCCTTTCAGTACTTGTTCTGATGGGTGATAAGATCATAAGGACATAATTATTACTACTGTTTGTTTGAAAAATCCATTTCTCTGTTATTTTCAACTTAAATATTTTTTTAAGGTTTCACAAAAGTATATTTTATTTTTGGGAGATTTTGAAAACCAAAAATTACCTGTGTTTATAAATGTGTCAAAATGTGAAAATGTCCAATTTCAATTGACAGCAACTAAAAAAGATTCAATTTCAATCAATGTAATTTCTCTTTGAAATGCATCAAGTATTTTGTTGATTGGAAATAGTGAATTTAATCATTTAGCTTTCAATTAAATCTAAAAAGTAAGCTTCAAGAATGCGTTTTCATTTTTCAAAATTCATTTAAAACCTAAGTATGAAAAATTAGTGGAGATACCTATATAAAAGTAATTTTTACATTTTATTTGAAATTTCATGAAATGAAAATTAATGACATTTATTTGCACATGGTAGACTATGAGTTTAGATTAAAATAAAAAAATATATGAAACACCAACAGTGAAATAATCTAGATTTATTATGTACACTATTTACATTATTCGGACTATTGTCCTCATCTTTGTCAGCATATTTATCACACTGTTTTGGTTGTACGTCGAAATGAACCCTTTATTTTGCTCACTGGGTTAGACTTGTTCTAGTTCCACGTGTCAAATCTAATGGATGTCTTTCTTCTTCTTCGCGTTAACCAGGTATTGAACTCACATTCTTTGGGTCCTGTCACTGGATCTAACCAACGCCTTTATCCACTGTGCCATGTGTCCTGTGTATGAATTTCTAGGTATTTTAAACCTAATGTCTTCAGCAACATTTTTTTACCAGTGCTCATATTGCAATTTTTGCTGTTATCATTGCATAGTTTTTACCAGAGCTCATTTGGCAAATTTTGTTATTATCACTTTTCTCTGGCACTCCTTATTACTGGTTCCCATATTGTATTCATTTCTATGCTCGGTCAACTCAGGAGATTTTTGTGACCTAGCATATGTGCTGATTCCTTAAGTTTACAAATTTTCCAATGGTGTTCTTTGTTTATGATCTCAACCTGAAGAAGGCTCGAGCATACAACAGCCCAAATTGTCATTTATTAACTATATTTCTGAGATGAGGTATTATGTACATTATTTACATTTTTCGGACTATTATCCTGTTTCGTCCGTTGCACGCTCCGGCCTTGTTCAAGTGGTTGGAATGTCGAACTGAACCCTTTATTCCCTCACTGGGGTTGACTGTTCTAGTTCCACGTGTCATGTCTAATGGATGTCAGTTATTTCCTATTAATTCTCCTCTGAAAGTTCTCCACTGCCTTAACTTGAACTCACACTCTTTGGGTCCTGTCACTGGATCTAACTAACGCCTTTATCCACTGTGCCATAATCTTGAGGGCATCTGTGTATGAATTTCTGGGTATTATAAACCTAATGTCTTCAGCAACCTTTTTAACAGTGCTCATATTGCAATTTTTGCTGTTATCATTACATATTTTTACCAGTGCTCATATTGCAATTTTTGTTGTTATTATTGCTTTTCTCTGGCACTCTTTATTACTGGTTCCCATATTGTATTCATTTCTATGCTTGGTCAACTCAGGAGATTTTAGTGGCCTAGCATATGTGCTGATTCCTTAAGTTTACAAATTTTCCAATGGTGTTCTTTGTTTTTGATCTCAACCTGAAGAAGGCTCGAGCATACAACAGCCAAAATGTTGTGACAAACATGGCGAAAAAGATGAGGACAATAGTCTGAATAATGTAAATATTGGCATTTATGTTTAAAAGTATATTTAACTTTATATAACCAATAATAATTTCCGAATGTCTTTTGTAGCATATGATTTTCTGAATAACTTTATTTTTAAATTGTGAATTTAATAAATTTCTTTATTGCTTTAATTCTTTTGCCAGTTTGCATATCTAATGGCACCTGATATGTTTTTGACTTATTCTGAATTTAAGAGTTTTTGAATTATCATTTTATGCTCACGTACTCAAACTTAATAATGCAGAATTATTTCCTTTTTGAACATCCATACAAAAATAATCAAACCTTTTCTAAAATGAAAAAAAATTAAATTTCTTTGAAAAAAAGGGACTCACTCAAAAATAGAGTAAAGTTATATTTCTGATTCATAATTCATGTCTTTATTTCATTACAAGTCATTTTTCTTTTAAATATTAAGTGTAATGTCTTTCTTTTCTGTCTGAAAGAAAATTATGTGCTTTGTTAAATTATGGAAGCACTATCATTTAGAAAAATTTAGATTTTTAATTGAATTAGTTTTTTTGTGGGATTCGCAATACATTTTCTGCATGTTTAAACTTGATATTGCATAATTTTGTTTTCTTTTCTTAATCAATAATTTTTTACAAGAATTGTTATTTTTTTTAAAGATTTAATTATAATAATTGATATACTCTTAAAATTCTGTATTTGTAGCTGTCAAGGGATATTAAATTAAAACTGTCTTAAGCATGAATAGAAAACTCATTACAATCCAATGACCATCATTACTTTAAAAAGGATTTTGAATTTGTATCAATCTATAAGTTTGTCCATAATGATAAATCTGTTGAGACAACATACAGTGCTGTTTGATAAAAGTGACTCACCTGATTTTTTTTACTCAATGTTCTCTTCTCTGATGAAACAAAAGTTGAGCTAAATTCAAAGGATAAGCGATCTAAAATCCAAAGAAGAAGCTTTGAAAGCTCTTTGAATTTAGCAGTAAGTACTGTCAAACATCCGTTCAGTATAATGTTCTGGGGATGCTTTTCTTTTCATGGAACTGGTTTCTTAAAACCTATTGAAAAGACCCTCAGGAGCGAGCAGTACAAGAGAATTTTAGAGTCTTGTCTGCTCCCTTCTGCTGAAAGGGTGCAAATCGACCCCACCAAGCTCATTTTTATGCAGGATAATGCTCCCTGTCACAAATCAAAATTGATGAAGAAATACTTTGATGAGAAGCAGGTGAGTGTTATGACATGACTGCCCTAATCTCCTGACCTCAACCCCATCGAAAACTTATAGAGCATTATAAAGTACAGGCTCTCGAGAAAGCAGTTGAGCAACAAAGAAGATTTGATTGTGAATTTCATATCTGAATGGAATTCAATGTTTGGAGATGAGATTTGCCAGAACCTAATCAAGTCAATGCCAAAAAGGGTTGAAAGGTTATTCAAAATAAAGGAGGACCCAAAGATTATTAAATATTTCGAACTATATTACCTATTATCAATAAATTATACCTCTATTATTCTTTATTTAAAGCTGTTCGGTTATGTTTCTATTAATTACTAGTTGCAGGAAATAAGTGAGTCACTTTTTTTGCACAGAGCTTTTCCCTAAATCTCATTTATATCCAAAATTATAATTATCAATAGAATACTTTAGGGTGAGTAATTTTTTTTTTTTACTAGATGGTCTGAAGGTGTCTTTATATTAGTAAGATTAAAAATTAGTTCAACCCCAAAAACAATAGGTGAAAAAAATTTTAAGTAAAAAAAATCAGGTGGGTCACTTTTATCGAACAGCACTGTATTTTGCTATTTAAACTATTTCCATTATTCAGACTGTTGTCTTCATCTTGGTTGGCACATTGACGATATTTCAACCATTGTACACCCCAACCTCCTTCAGGTGATTGGAATTTCAAACCAAATGCACATGAAAATAGCAACAAAGATGAGGACAACAAACCAAATGTAAATATTGTAAATAATTTCTCAGAAATATAGGCAAACCTAATTCTATTAAAAATAAAATATACTTTTCTGAAATGTTAAGAAAAATTAACTGTTTTCAAGTTTAACTAATCGGAATTATAACAAATATTACTTTTATTTTAAAACATAACACAAAAGTATATTTTTTAACTTGATTTTGTTTTTTTTTTTGGTTGTGTTGAGTGATTTATTGACAACCTGATGTTTAGGAAATTTAAATGACGGAATTGACCTGAAAGAAATTACTTGATGAATACAACATTGAACACCTTATTGTTGTTCAGTGTGTTCCTCCCACGTTTCAGTAGACACTGGTAATTACACTGCTCACACTATCGGTAGGTTCGAAGTTAGCATCTAGCTTCCAGACAAAAATAAACAGAGTCGTAATTTAATATGGAACTCTATAACAGTACACGTCACCATGGCCCCAGCTGCACTACCAGCCAATATCCCAGACCGTTTTTATTGACCAAGAACACAGTCAACACACCAATCATCGCCGTTGGCCTCGTTCCCAATCAGAGTCCCCAGCTTGACCAATCAGCATGCAGACTGCCACTAGACAAATTGTGCCAAGCAGCCTAAAATAAACAAATGCCGGAGAATGTACTTTTCTTGGACCAAACTTGTGAAAGGAAAGGATGCAGCTGATGAAATGACGAACTGTCTAGCTTGGGTTTATGCACGTATCCATCACAAAACAGCAGCCCGACAAGCAAAACTTCTTGGACGCTTCGACGAATATTTATCGTCACAATGACGGAATTGACCTAAAAGAAATTACTTGATGAATACAACATTGAACACCCACCTTATTGTTTGTAAAATACTTTGGACTGTTGAATTTTAATGAGCATTTCCATTTCAGATTAATATATAATTTCATTTTCTAACAATATCACTTGGACTTGCAAATTAATACAGAATTTTATAAGATTTTAAAGTTGATAAATTATCCTAAGGAATTTTTATAGAAAACGAAAACAGTTCTTGTAAACATTCATTATTTATTGAGAAAATATTTTTCTTAAGACAATAGTGTCCATTATATGTCATTATAATATAAGACAATAGTGTCCATTATATGTCATTATAATATTAGACAATAGTGTTCATTATATGTCATTTATAGAATCCGTTGTTTCTAATGAAAAAATGTCTTCTTTATTTTTTTTTCTGTATTTTTAAGATTCTGGGCAAAATTTTCTGCAGCTGCACATCCTGTTTAACCAAAAGATATGATGCTTTAAATTTTAGATTAAGCATGTCTTGATATTCATTTTTTGTGTGTTGACCTTGTTTTAATACAAAGTTAATAAATAAGTGTTGTACATTTTTATGCTAATCGTCTTACATCTCCAATTAATGCCAATTCTACAATTATTTTAACTTACAAGGGAAATTCTTTCAGTGATAATTGTTAACATATTAAACTTTAAACTACAAAATGAAAATATAATTAATCATACTACAGAGATATGAATATATTTACCTGTAGCTAAAAAGATGAGCATCATGGAATGGTTACTTGTCATACCAATCTTAAAATATATTAGAAGTGTCTTGAAATTTAGTCAGAAACAATGGTGATGAGCAAAATGAACATTGTTCTCTTACATATCATAATAATCTGGTGTACACATGGCTGACTATGAATAACAGTTACTGGCACACTCTACACACAGTCTTCAGGCTTTTGGTACTGTGCTGTTCAGTTATTCAGTTATATATGAGCATTTATACGTGTTTGGCTAAGTCACAATGTTAGAATGTGAGTAGCTATTGAATAAGAAAATGTTGATGCTGTGGGAAAGGGTTAATGTTAACCCTAATATTGTTAATATATTTAACTTTATACTAAAAAATGAAATGTTATTAATCATGTAACATGGACATGAATATATTTACCTTTAGCTAAAAAGGTAGTCAGAAGGAAAGGTCATTTGTCTTTCTAATGTTAAAATAGAAGTATCTAGAAATTGAGTCAGAAAAAAGTGATGAGAAAAATGAGCATAGATCACTTTTATATCTATCATAATAATCTGGTGTACACATGACTGACCATGATTAACAGTTACTTTCACACTCTACACTGTCTTCAGGCTTTTGGTACTGTGCTGTTCAGTGATATATGAGCATTTATACATGTTTGTCTGCATCATGATGTTATATGAGAGCAGATATTAAATATGAAATTGTCGATTTGATGGTCATGAATACAAACCCCAAGACACCAGAATATATTAACAATTGTGTCACAGGATCAATGGCAGAGGAATAATGCAAAATCACGAGGTTCACTGTTCATTTTCTGTGTATAATGGTTTTGACGTATTTTAGATACAGGGGCTGGACAAAAGAATTGAAACACTTGTTAAATTTAAAGAAAATTTATTTAATATGGAGTTGGTCCTCCTTTAGCCTCACATAAGTTTTAAGACATCTAGGAATGGAATCCTGCAGCTTCCTGACTTCATCCAGAGGAATTTTCAGCCATTCTTTGATTAACACCTGCTCCAGCTCTTTAAGACACAACGGTGGAAGATAGCGGCTCCTAACTTGTCGCTCCAAAATGCACCACAAATGTTCAATAATATTGATATCTGGAGATTGGGGAGGCCACTCCATATGTTCTAGCTCACTTTCATGCTCTTCATATCAATTCTTAACCACTCGAGCAGTATGTATTGGAGCATTATCGTCTTGGAAGATGCAGTCAATGTTGTGAGTGGATAGAAAAGGTTTCCTTACAGCGGTTCTTCCATGATATCCAGCCTTATAGAGCTCACAACAAACAATTTTAATAGTAACTGGACTATTCAGATGATTATTCAACTCAGCAGTCACTTTGGCTGCAGTAGTCCGATGATTTTTTTTGTCACATTGCGTTTCAATGCATGTTGGTCCCTGTCAGTAAGTTTGCAAGTCCGGCCTGAATTGCTATGATTGCTAGGGGTTTCACCCTGTTTCTCAAATTGTGCCATAGTTCTTGATATGGTAGCTCTTGAAAAAACAGTTTAGCAACCTTAGTGATTGAGGCTCCTGCCATGCAAGCTCCAACAATTTGCCCTTTTGCGAACAGAGAGGTCATGCAATTAGCTTAAATTTTACTAAATTCTAAAAATAAATAAGACAAACACAGTAAATTAGATAAATAAATGTATTTACAACAGATATAACCTGCAATTACAAAGTTTTAGTTAACGTTCTTAATATAATAGGTTTTTGAAATATAGGAGTGGAATTTGCACCTGTTCCAATTATTTTGTCCAACCCCTGTATTTGAGAGGTTTCCAGGGATTTTCTTTTTCCATGTAAAATAAGTGGTTAGTAATTAATGAATCAGGGTTACCAATTAAATGATAACACAAGAGTTGAATCTCCATTAATTTACATTTTATCCATACTAATATTTCATCACTTACTCTGTAATAGGCAGACCTTATTTCATCCCACATCCAAAGTCTGGCATGGCGATATGATATTCTCTCTCTGCTGTATATCCACATCTACAACATTCGTGTTCTCTTGCCTGCTGTTCTGGATGCAGATGTCAGGTGACATCTTCACCTCTGCACAATGGCCATAAGTAACCTTACATCAACTACAGCACCTGCCTACATTCGATGACCAACTGTATAATTTGAGAGTTGTATATATCTGGCATAATAGCGTACGTACTTTTGAATTCAAAATCTTTCTTTTCCTAGTCTTGAACTCAGCTTGCTGGTTTTATTTTTATGTTCCATTGCCCATTCTAGTACACATACATCCCTTTCCACGGATACAAATTAAACTGTATCATATGTTAGTTTTAAACTCTAATTGATCAGACATTTTTCTGTTTGTTCAACAGATTGTATAATGATGTATTCTTTTTTGTTTTGTGAGTAGCTTTGACAAAATATTTTTAAATGCATTTTTTATAAACCTGTTTCATAACTCCATATAATGTATTTTCTGTGACGCAATGCTCAGTCTGTATATTTTTTATTTTCAGTTACCATTTTTGAGAGTTTCTGAAACCCTGGTGAAAAGACATGAGAACGAAGGCATTCTCACACTGCGAATATTGTGGATCGGTAGTTAAGTTCACACAGAAGAAACACAACCAAACCCGTATAAGGGATAAAGCACAGTATATGAAATCTGTGGTCTTAGATTTTCAGTGAATTTAAATCTGAAAAGAAACAGGAAAATTCACACAGGTAAAAACCTTCCCAATGTGATATCTATGAAGTAACATTTTCCATTAAATCAATTCTCAAAAGCCACACACTGGAGAGAAAACATTCCACTGAGCAATCTGTTGATTCATGGAAGTATTCCAAAAATTCATATCTGAAAACAAACATGTTTACATACACTAGAGAGAAACCATTCCACTGTGAAATTTGTGAATATAAGTGTTTCCAAAAATCTGCTCTCAAAAGACACATGTTTAGACACACTGGAGAGAAACCATTCCACTGTGAAATCTGTGGATATAAATCTTCCGTGAAATCAAGTGTCAAGGCACACATGATGACACACACTGGAGAGAAACCATTCCACTGTGAAATCTGTGGATATAAGTTTTCCTATAGTTCACATCTCAAAACACATATGTTGACACACACTAGAGAGAAACCATTCCACTGTAACATCTGTGGACTGAACTTTTCCCAGAATGGAAATCTCAAAAGACATATGAGAACCCACACTGGAGAGAAACGATTCCACTGTGGAATCTGTGGATCAAAATTTTCTGAGAATTCAAGTCTCAAAAAACACATGGTAATACACACTAGAGAAGAAATATTCCACTGTAAAATCTGTGGATATAAATCTTCCTGGAAATTAAGTATCAATGCACATATGTTGACACACACTGGCGGGGAACACTTTGACTGTGACATGTGTGGATTGAAATTTTCCCAGGATGAACATCTCAAGAGACATATGGCAACCCACACTGGAGAGAAACCATACCACTGTGTAATCTGTGGATATAAATGTTCCCGAAATTCACATCTCAAATCACATATGTTGACACATACTGGAGAGAAACGTTTTCACTGTGATATCTGTGGATATAAGTTTTCCCGGAATAGAAGTCTCAAAAGACATATGTTGACACACACTAGAGAGAAACCATTCCAATGTGTAATCTGTGGATTGAAATTTTCCTTGAATGGAAATCTCAAAAGACATATGGTAACACACACTGGAGAGAAACCATTCCACTGTGTAATCTGTGGACTGAAATTTTCTGATAGTGGAAATCTCAAAAGGCACATGAAGAGTGGAGTAAAACATACTACTGAGAAATAGGTGAATTTAAATTTTCCCAAGCTTCATGTCTTAAACAACACATGTTAACACACACTGGAGAGAATACTAGTTATGCAAATGCAACTCAATAGTTCAATCGAGAGCCGCACAAAGAATTAACTGAGAAAATTTTGCTAATAAATATACCAATAGACAGCATGCATATATTCCAGAAAAACTTGAAATTTGCAGCAAAGCTTGAATTAATTTGACAGAATCCATAAGCCATTAGAAGCATCATATACAAGACCTTTTGACCCAAGTATTCATTCATAGATTAAGACTCTTCATTATGATCCGCATGTTCTGCTCAAGGGTGGGTGTTTCTCTAATGGATCCTCTTATGAAAATAAAGGACATGGCCAATCCAGAATTCTCTTTAATAGCATTGCCGTAATCAGCATGAAATGTCTTATCTGAGTGGTCAATAGCTGAACCAATGATAGCTTTGCCATGTTACTGCCTTGGCAAAAAAATTTAGAAAATCTTCATCTTTTGACAATGGACAGTAAAATACGTGTTTTCTAATCTATAATCAAGTGGAAATTTCAATGAACATGTCTGTATCTATTTGAATATATATCTCTAATTATAAGACATATATATATATATACAGGGTGTCCATAAAGTTCGTATGCACTTTAAAAAATTTATAACTTTATTTGTATTTGCGATAGAAATAATTTGTAAAAAGGATTAGAAAGAAGTAAATCTATATTTTTTAAGGATTTATTGAAATTTTATTTAAGTTTCCACATGTCCTCCATCATTAGCAATACAAAGGGTAATACGATTTTGCAGTTCACGGAAAACATTTTGCCAACTGATTTACAGTAATGCCTGAAATCACATTAGTTATTTTAGCTATACTTAAAACTAGGTACAATCTGTGAAAATATTCCCATGCTTTCCAGCACACACTGGAACGAATACTACTGACATAAATGTAACCCAGTAGTTCACCAGAGAGGTACGCAAAGCAATATCAAAGACCAACTCAGAACATTTTACTAGGAAGTATACCAATATACAGTGGTAGTCAGGTTCATAGGTCAGGACATGAATTGTTAATTGTAGCAAATTTTTGGTTAGAGATTAAGATTTTGATTAAAATTTGTTTCCAAGGCCAGCAATTGATTAAATCAATGGAAACCTGAGATTATAAAGAACATTTTGGCTAAAGGTAATTTGTCTTCAGTCTAAGAGGTTGCTTTTCAAAGAATGGCTGTAACTGAATGGCAGTGCTCAGACATTGACAGCTTAGCAATTTTCTCTCATTAATTTGTCTTATCTCCCCCCCCACACACTTCTGCCAGTAAGATTCTTAAGACAGGACGTGAATTGTTAATTGAAGGAAATCTTTGTTTAAAAAGAGATTACGATTTTGAATAAAATGAATTCCCAAGGCCAGCAACTGGTGAAACCAATGAAAACCTGTGCTTATAAAGTGCATTTCGCCTAAAGGTAATTTGTTAATCCCTATTGCAAAAGGCTTATGACTAAATGGCAGGGTTTTGACTTTGAGAGATTAGCAATTTTCTCTCATTAATTCAAAAATTCCAATTTTTGCAATTTCACTTAGTTGCAGAGAAACAATCTTAAGGCATCTGGTTTCCTGACTTAGTTTGACAAACTGGCAATTTTAAATAATTTATCCAAACTGTGAAAATATTCTCAGGGTTTCCAGATGTGCCCAGAAATGTCATTTTGGTTTCTAATTCCAATTTAAAACATTTTATGCTTTTGCTTCAACTCTACACATTTCAGTTGAATCGAAGATAGGCAAACTTTTTTGGTTTCACTCAATCACACAGCCTATGTCTCTTGATTTCAGGATCTGGCCACGCTTCCTCTACAGATATTTTTGATCTTGAGTTTCTCCAACATCACAATCTCAACAAGTTTACTTTACTCTGTTCACTGTTTAGCCATCAATATTTTTTTATGGGATCAGAAGTGTAAAGGTGGTTTAATTCCTTCCCAAATATTTAGTTAAGCAGTTGCTTATACTTGATCTTTCTCTATCTTGTAAAATCCAAAATGACCAAAAATACTATATTTCCACAGAACTTCTTTTTTCTGTGGACAGATATGTGTCTCTGCACGTTGAGTTTTTCCAACCAGTGACAGTTCTTAAATCTGGGCATGAATTGTTAATTGTTGCAAATTTTTGGTTAGAGATTAAGATTTTGAATAAAATTTGTTTCCAAGGTAAGCAACTGGTGAAACTAATGAAAACCGGTGCTTATAAAGAGCATTTTGGCTAAAGGCAACTTGTCTTCAATCCAAGTGATCCCTTTCTAAGGAAATGATAGGGTTCTGACTGTGATAGATTAGACATTTTCTCTCATTAATTTGTTTTATCACCTTGCAAAATTCTAGTTTTCACAGTCTTACTTATTTGCAGAAAAAAAAAACTTAAGGTATATGGTTTCCTCTTTATTTTAAGAAACTAGCAATTTTACATAATTCATCCAATGTGTGAAAATATTCTCATGGTTTCCAGATATACCCAGAAAAGTCTCATTGGTTTCTAATTCCACTTTAAAACCTTTTGCTTCAACTCTGCACACTTCGGTTGAACAGAAGATATGTTTGTTTAAGAAATATGTCTGGTCGTACTATCAGGAAACAATTTTTTATATCAGGATCTCTGTGGACAGATGTGTGTCTCTGCACACAGTTTTTCCAGCCACAGGTACTGAGATTCTTAAGTCAGGACATGAATTGTTAATTCTAGCAAATTTTTGTTAGAGATCAAGATTTTGAATAAAATTTGTTTCCAAGGTAAGCAACTGGCTTATGAAGAGCATTTTGGCTAAAGGTAATTTGTCTTCAATCTGACTGACCCTTTCTAAAGAAATGATAGGGTTCTGACTTCGATAGATTAGACATTTTCTCGTTAATTTGTTTTATCTCCCTGCAAAATTCTAATTTTCACAGTCTTACTTATTTTCAGAAAAAGAAAAACCTTAAGGCATATGGTTTCTTCTTTATTTCGAGAAACTAGCAATTTTACATAATTCATCCAATCTGTGAAAATATTTTCACGGTTTCCAGATATACCCAGAAAAGTCTCATTGGTTTCTAATTCCAATTTAAAACCTTTTGCTTCAACTCTACACATTTCAGTTGAATAGAAGATATGTAAACTTCCTTCATTTCACTCAATCCCACATGCCTCTTGATTTTAGGATCCTGCAAAGCTTCCTTGACTGACATTTTTCATCTTGAATTTCTCCAACATCACAATCTCAACAAATTTACTTTTTTGTGTTCAGTGTTTATCGTTCAATATTTTTTCTGTGATCAGAAGTGTAAAAGTGGTTTAACTCCTGGCCAAATATTTAGTTAAGCAGTTGCTTATACTTGACCTTTCTCTAGCTTTTAAAATCCAAAATGACCAACAATACTATATTTCCACACAACTTTTTTTAAGTATTAAAAACTGAAAGAAAGAACATTAATAATTGCTGGAAAAAAATTAGTTATTTTTATTTATGTTTATATAAACTATTAAAGAGAAAAAATATTTTTACTGTGATTTCTAAAAGATAAAAGTGGAGGAAAAATATAAAATGAACCGATGCAATAAAACCACTTTTAATTTCATTTAGTATTAAAAAGAAAAAAGGTTAAGCTGTGTTTTCACTATGACTCAAGGAATGTTTCCACTGAGAAAACTTTTTTTTTTATTTCTTCCTCCTCTTCTACAACTTTTGTCATAATTATCATCATTCATAATTATCTTTTGCCTCTGAGAAAATCCAGGAAATGAACATTTACATAAAAAAAGGCCACATCATTTTAAAATAGATTATCTCTACTTTTGTGTCCAGAAATCTGATTTTGTTTCTACCTGTATTCCTGTTAATATTTTCAAAATTACATTTATTAATAAAGTTGAACTTTGTGAATTTACTGCTTTGATTTTCAGTTAGTCATTTTCCTGTTGCCATAGTTGGATATGACAACACTAGCACAAAATTCAGCCACATTGATGATCAGAATTGTATGTTCCTGTTGCTTGTTATTATTTTCCATTTCTGTCTGATATTTGGATGAAGTTTATCCATTGTTTTCTGTTTAGGATTGGTTTTCCAGTTCTTCTAAAATCTTTTCATTCTCTTTCACATAAAGTAGCCCCTTGCATCTTAGTGGCATTATCACTTTTCTTGTGGTAAATTGATAAAAAAAAGTCATGAGATCTTTTTAGATTCTCTTGAATTCCAGAAGCAACTTGCTTGAATCTTGTATTCTATCTCTCAAGCCCAGAAACACATCTGTTTGTACATTGGTGCAGCAGAGGTACCTCCCACATAATGGTAAGACACTAGCCAGATGAAGAGACCATTGTGACTAATGTCTTACCACTGGGTGGTTGGTATTTCTGATAAACAGTGTAATAAGCTCCCTTCTGAAATCAGTTTTAGTAAGTATAGATTTTGAAAGTACCCTATTTGTGTGTATTTGTCATGATTTTAAGTGAAATTATTTAACCTTTAACACTCTGCATTATTCATTAATATTTCATCCATTTGGTATAATTAGCCAGTCAGCTGCAGTAGCATCAGCTTTGATTGTCAGTTAATCATTTTCCTGTTGCCATAGTAGGATATGACAACACTAGCACAAATTTAAACCACATTGATGATCAGAGTTGCATGTTCCTGTTGCTTGTTATTATTTTCCATTTCTGTATGATATTTGGATGAATATTCAGTTCATGTTTTTTTTTCCAAGAAGAATCTTTGATAAATTAACAACAGAATTGCTTTAAAGAGTAAAATAATTTCATTTTCAGTTTAGAAAATAATGCTTTGGCTCCTGTTAAATTGAAACTCATTTCAGATGTGGATGTAAGCATGAACACTCAATTGATGGCAATCAAGATGTCATTAGAGAACAAGGATCCTGTACAGTTGGAATCATAAAGAATAACCATTCGTTACTTTTTTTTGAAAAACAGTCTCCCTTTGGACACTATTAGTTGATGATATGTGAAAAGCCAAAGTGAAGAAAAAAGAAATGGTTAATTTATATTTCACTTTGGCATTTGAAATATTTAGAAAAACTGATTGGGCAAAATACAAGACATTCACTGAAATACATTTACTACAAATGAACTTTTGTTTCTTCGAAGTTTTAAAATGTTTAACTGTTTGGTTCAGTTCTTTAACTTTAGAAGAAAGTATATTTATAAACTATAGTTTAAAAAAATTAACTATCAAATGATACTTTATCCACTGTGCCATGTGGATAACTGACATTCATGTATGCATGTGTTACTTGTTAGAATTTAAGTTGTTTGCCTTTAACTGATAGGCTAATTTGATGAATTGTACAATTACTGTTTGTGTCGTGAAAACATTCACTTTTTGAGTCAATTGGAAGCTGATTACCACGCGGAACATGGGTGATTGAGTGCTGTGTTGAGAATTTTGAAGTGATGATGTGTCAGTGAATTGACACGTGTCAAGTTTGGTAGCATCTCATGAAACTCGATGACTGACTGACTTGAATTGAGTCATGCAGTTGTTTTTATAGACTTTGGTGTTTCAAAATCAGCTCCAGGGAGCTTCAGCGGGAAAAAGGATGTGTTTTGACTTTGCTACAGTTTAGTGTTTCTTAACCAATAGAAGATTGAATTTACAGAAACGAAGTGGTGATTGGTTAAGGCTTTTTTTTAGGGAAGAATACATCTTTCTGTAAGGGGTGGAAGGCTAATGTGGAAGATTCCACAACCTTATTGTTGCGAGCAAGTCTTCCACATGCATCCATAAATATCTGAAAAATTTATCTGAGAATTTCAACATGAAGGACATGGGTAAACTATACTCCTTTTTAGGCGTTAAAGTTCTTTATCCAGAATCAGGAAAAATTTTGGATTGGTCAACCCACATACACAGTGGAAGTTTTGTAAAAGTTTCAGATGGAAAACTCGAAACCAACTACAACTCTGTATGATGCTGGAGTGAAACTTACAAAAGCAACCAGTGACAGTGAATTA
This sequence comes from Acanthosepion esculentum, assembly GCA_964036315.1. Classification (NCBI taxonomy): domain Eukaryota; kingdom Metazoa; phylum Mollusca; class Cephalopoda; order Sepiida; family Sepiidae; genus Acanthosepion; species Acanthosepion esculentum. The sequence goes on along the minus strand of OZ038479.1, from coordinate 1,030,953 downwards.
TTTGACAAAGAGGTTTACCAATTGGCAACTGGAGGTCAACTATATCTATCAACGAGGACAAGACCAGATATTGCTTATGCTGTTGGCATTTTAGCAAGATTTTGTTCCCAAACTACTAAAGAACACTGGACAGCTGTTAAGCATATCCCGCGATATTTGAATGGTACGTGGAATTATGGCTTACTTTACAGTAGTGTAAAAACAAGCAACCTGATTGGATATTCAGATGCAGACTGCATCTGAATATCCTATGAGATTGCTTGTGTATGAGCATTATCAAAGGGTAGGAATGTCTTTGAAATAATCACTCAGTCTTAAAATGTTCTGTTCGTTTATCAAATATAAAAGTGGTGGGGGAGAAAGGTAGATATAATAACGGTCGCTTGATGTTTGTCAAGGGAGATGTTAATACGCTCGTCTCCTCTCTGGTGACAAGCGAACTTACCCGTCTTTTATTTTGTTTTTGGGGCTTGAAAAAGTCATTTGGGAATTCACTCCAGGATATGATTCAGGCATTTTCATTGGATGATGAACAAATTTTTGCGGCGGTTCGTGAAAAGGTCTGTAAAAGAATTTATTTCTAAAAATTGAGGATGATTTTAATTTTCTTTTTAAATGTTTCCTAGTTTTCTATTGGCCAAAAAACATTTTGCATCAAGGTGTGAAATTTCACAAATTTTGTTTTGGATTCGCTTTTGCATGTGTGTTAATCAAAGTTTGTAAATTCGAGTCTTTTTAATTTCTAACAAAATCAATGAGTTTGTGCTTAGCATTTGAATTTTAAGATCTTGTTTTGTTTGCTACACCATAACAATGTCTCGTTTGTTATTGCTTCTTCTATGAATGTTGTTTGTTCTGTCACGACCAAAAGTTTACATAGGATGTTTTTCATTCATTCATTTGTTGCGGAATGCGTGAAAGGGGTTACAGTATCAGAAGGTTTGAATGGTGAGAAGGCTTAAAATTGGGTGTGTTCAATAATCTTCCATCCACAACAATTAATACAAGACAGAAAATAATGATTCAAAACATAATTGAATTTATTGGTCTTAGTGTACATGTACATAAGCTAAAGCTTTGATAGAGTTATGTCTCTTAGATTTGGAAATATTTGTACCTGAACTCATAAAGGTTGAATTAATTATTAAACTGTAGTTTAGAAGGATGATTTCGTTAGGAATTGTCTATTGTAAAACTTGGTAAGAGTTCAGAAAAGTTAAGAGTTGTGCTTGCGTGAATGTTGCAATGTTCTTTAACGTCTGACCACATGGTTAAGACGGGAGTCCTTGAAGGTTTCATTTTGGCAGCAAAGAATGAGACGCGAGAGTGACGAAGAGAGAGAGAACCACTCGTGTTTTCTTTATATGAGATGATGTATCATGTGACTACTAAAGAACACTGGACAGCTGTTAAGCATATGCTGCGATATTTGAATGGTACCCAGAATTATGGCTTTTTTTTCAGTAGTGTAAAAACAAGCAACTTCCTAGGATATTCAGATGCAGACTGGGCTAGCGATATAAATGATCGCAAATCAACAACTGTTTAAACTGGGTAGAGCTGCTGTCAGTTGGAAAAGTCAAAAGCCAACCCGTGTGACATTATCTGTAGCAGAAGCTGAGTATATGACACTAGCAAGTGCAGCACAAGAAGCAGTTTGGTTACAGCATCTTGCTAGTGATCTCAATGAAACTTCAGTTCATCTATGAGGACAATCGATCAACAATCTGCATGGCAAATAATTCGCAGTACCATGGACACACTAAACACATAGATATTAAATTTCGTTTCATCAGGGAACAAGTGGCAACAAGAGAAATACAACTACAATACTGTCCTAGCAAAGATATGGTTGCAGATGTGCTAACAAAAGGACTCACTGGTTTGTGAAGCTCAGAGAATTGTTGGATGTTAAAAGCCTAATTTAATTTAATTATCTATCTAACAGCAAGTGAAAAGGAGTGTTGAAAATTGCATTCTTTGTAAATATTTAAAATAAAACAAAATTAATAAATAAGGGATTAGTTATTTCCCTTAGACATTTGTTTTTCAAGTTGTAGAGGGTGCATGGACCGTTTTTGTTAATCTTTCCTCCTTTTTCCATTGTTGTAAGAGAGCCATGCTGACTTACCGAGTTCTAAAAACATTATAGTGGGTTATCATTTGAAGAAAATTTAATGGTATTTTATTTTATTTATGCATCTTCGAAAGGTAAATAAAAGTCAATAAAAATTGCAATAGATATGTTCATTTCTAACAATTACTAGGTAGCTAAAAACAAACAAAAAAAAGCGTTCACTCAGATTTCTAAAAATTGTCATTTATGGTCATCCGTAGTAGCCGCCATCGCTTCCTTTATTCAACACTCCATCAATCGCTGGATCAGATGAACAGGACCGATCGTTAATAATTGGTTGTATATGACTTTTTTATGCTATAAGTAAGTAATATTTCCTTCAAATCACATTAATTTAACTTTAAATCTTCTAATTTTACTAAAATAACGTGTCAGAAATTTTTTTAAATATTTTTAAAATCGATAAATTTGTGTTTGTTTACAAATTGTTTTAAATTAAGAAAATGGCCGCTTTTAAGAAAATTTAAGAATTTGAAATTAAATTTGATATTTCAATGTATATAGTTTCTATCTGAAATACACCAGAATTGTTTACTTAATGAAATAATAGATTTAATTATTAAGCTCTCAATTAAAGCCAAAATGAAATCTTCAAGAATGTTTTTTCGTTTTAAAAAATTCATTTTAAACTTAGGTATCGAAAAATAAATCTGACCTTCCAATGTATACAGTTTCTATCTGAAAAACACCAGAATTTTTACTTAATGGAAATAATCAATTTAATCATTAAGCTTTTAATTAAATCTAAATTTAAGCTGAAATAGTGGAGGTATCTACCTGATTTATATTTTTTTTTATATATTTTTCATTTTATTTTTAATTATTGTTATGACAATTATTATTAAATTTTATTATTACTTTAAATTTTAATATTAATTACATAATTACTAAAACTTTTATTAACTCAATAAACATTATTGAAAAGAAATTGCTACGATGTGCAACACGGAAAAGACTTTCGGGAATATTTTGTGGCCCTTAAAAGGCCCGTTTTTTTTGTTTTCTTCTGCTGCCTCTTCAATCATTGCCAGGCTGATCAAAATGCAAGTCCTGCATGAGATAGTCAGCACCAGTTTCACATTTGTTCAGTTGACAATAGTTAGCTTCAGCATTGAGATATGAAATCGTATAAAAAGGATTTGCATAACTAATGATGTAGCCAACATATTCACGGTTGACACCATCAACTGTCCAAATGTGTTTGACTGTCCTTCCAACTATCTCCCCAGTCAGTACTTCATGCAGGACTTCTGCTACTTCTGGTTGACGATACTCCTCCGGCAAAGTCATTATGGATGCATCTTTCAATCAATTTAAAGATTTCTGTATGGAAGCTCTCCTCTTCCTTTCAGCCTGGACTGCCTTATCATGGCTCTTTTTAGAAAGTTTCTCATCCACCGTGAGCATTTTCTTCCATCCTGTATATTGTCTGCTGTAAATCATTGCCATCCGGAGGTATTTTTTGAATTGCTCAGCATCCAGATCATCGATGAATCTTCTTACTCGATTCCGCTTGGCCTTGATGACATCGCTTATGCTGGAAACATAAGCATTAGGTGCAAGCTTCTTTCTTTCACAAAATTCACCGATGATGCTTTCCGCTAGCATGATGTGTTCCTTCACAGATGTCAACAGTGATGGAGATGAAGCCGCTACAGTGGTGAAAGATTTCTGATACTGCTTGTTTAACACCTCCACAATCCCTTTCAAACAGGCAGTCATCATTTGTCGAAACAGGAGTTCATTTGGGGGAGAAATCAATAAGCAGTTTTTTACAGTCTTTGCTACTGGATTTCCAAAGAAGTCCTCGACACAGGCGAAAATAGATATTGGGTCCTCGCTGAATACCTTCACCTTGTCAATGACCCCTTTGATGATGTTCATTGTGTCAATGGGGTCATTTTGAGTTTCAAGAGATGTATAGAAGGTACTCATCCAAGGACCTGAAAGCAGCTTCCCTGTGATTCCCAGCACTTGCAACTCGACGATAGCGGCTTCTTCTGTGAAAAGTAGCTGCAACCTGGAGATAGTTTCATTTGTTGACAAAAGCCCTGAGACAAATTGCTTGCACTGTGCGAAAATAGGGAAGTAAGTTGCACCCAGATGGAAAATTATATGCAGACGATTCCCTCGAAATCTAGTGATTTGGGACAATGAAAGTCCTTGTTGCTTAATGAAGGTTTTCATATCATTTATTGTCCCTAATTTATCACTAAATCTGAGAGAATTCAATCCCACAATAATTTGCCATGCTAGGCACTCACTCACAACAGATGATGTACAGGCTTCACAATCCCCCAGGGCTTTCCTTGTTTTTCTGGTAATTGATTCTAGTGGGTGCAAATTACAGTACAGCTCCAAAAGTTTAACCTGCCACTCCTTCTCCAGTAGCGAAACTGTTGAATGATTGATGGAAGCTCTGTCCGTTAAGCACCATTCAATTTTAGAAATTATTTATTTCAAACTGGCATCAACACTTTCGCCAGTAGATAGCGAGCCCACTTTGGCTAATCTGTTGATGGAGTCCATAATATGCTGCTTGTAGTCCATGGCAGACACCCCAGGAAGACGTTCCAATGGCACAGGATGAGAGGATGTTGGGGTTGTCAATACTACACAGTTCACGTGCTGTCCATCTTGTGTCATTGAATTGAAAACTAAAGTGCAGTTTTCTCCGCTTTCCACTGCATGGAATGTCATCATATCTGAGAGGAAGCCAAGCTCCTCCACCATTCTATATACTGTTGTCGAACTTTTTGGTACAATCTCATCTTCCAGTGACTATGTCTTCAAAATACTGTTCACAGTTTCTGAAATACTTGAAGAAGGAACTCCAGATAAAATACAATCATAATAGATTTTTCTGCTCAACAATTGATTGGAATGTTTTTTGTTTTTTTTAAATACCTTTATTTTTTTTTTTTTGAAGTAACATTCTTTCTTTTTTTTGTTGTAGTTGTTTTTTCAAAATTTTTATTTTTTGAACTTTTTTTTTCCACTGGAAGATGAAGACTGGGAAGAAGTTTTAGGTAGACTTGGAGTTGCACCTAATTCCGAATTTGAAGAGAGTTCTTGACTTGCAGCAGACAGGGTTTGAGTTGCAGCAGACAAGGATGCATCAGAAATGGTTGCAGCTGCAGCAGAAATGGTTGTACAGGAAGAGAGATTCATACTTACTACATATAAACTTGTGGTATCATCAGACAGGGTTGCATCTGAAGCAGATGTAGTTGCAACTGAGGTGGCGGTTTAAGAGGCAGTAGAAGATGGGACAGACTGAGTCACAACTTTTCTACATTTTGGGGGGAATTCAGCAAAGTTTGTCCCTTTTTAGTAGAATCCCCGAAGACTTCTCACAGAATTACACATTACTGGTGGAAAACCATTCGTGGCTTTCTTCAACGTGGCCCATTCTGCTACTTTCTCGAGTGTTCCATATTTTCTGAAAATCTTTTCAAAAACCAGTGTGTGTACACATATGTTTGACCAAACTGTATGGTTTCAGAATCTTTTCTGTCCTCTCCATCTATAATTAAAAAAATTAAAAATAACGTAAGTAAGCAAGAAAATTAACGCCTTGATTAAGAAATTTTTTTATAATTAAAATATTTAATCAGTAATAGTTAATAAACTTTAAGTCACATTAACTAAATTAAAAAAAATACGTTTTTCTATTTCGAGAAAAGTTGTGAGCACAGTGGAAAGGAAAACTATTCAAAGTTAACAGAAAATGAAAAACCTAATTTCAAATATGCAGGAAATAAAGTTTTAAAATAAATTAATTAAACATTATTTTCAAAAGTAAATTAAATGTCTTTCCTTAACAAAATAACTGTCATTAAAAATAAACTGAAGTGAAAAGATTATGAATAACAAATATTTGTTTCTTCTTAAAGTTTTAAAAAAAAATTCTATTTGAGCATGACCCACACTAATGGAAATGCATAAAATAAAAATATTTAGTGAAATAGTAAATGAAAAAAGGAAAACTTACTTTAAATTTTACACTTTTAAAGCTGAACAGAAAATACAACCTGTTGGAAGGCAACTAAGAAACAAAATGTTATGAAAAGGCTCCATGTTCTCTTAGATCACGTGACCTTTTCATAATAATGGCAATTTCAGTCTACCATACATGGAAATAAGGAACGTATTAAGTAAAAAAAATACAAAATTAAAAAATTATTTTAAAAATATAATAGCTCAACTAAGTTGATTAATCTTTTCAATTTTGGATTTGTAAATTTTGTTTCCATTTAATTACTATATCACATCCAGGAAATAGCCTAATACAGCGTTTTATACGATTTTAAACTATTATAAATTATTATAAATAAAATTTAAAAGAAATGAAAAATTCTTGTAAAACTTAATTATTCATCAGAAAAAATTTATTTCTTCAGACAATAATGTCCTTAATATTACTTATTTACAAAAGCAATTAAAAGTTTTTCTAATTAAGTAATATCATAGTTTTATTGGATTCATTATTTTTCAATTCAGAGCAGATTTTCAGTTAGATAGCTCAAATTTGAAAAAAAAAATTAAATAAGTGGGGGTTAACATATTTAGAAAAAAAAAAAATTTTCTAAAACAAAACATTTAAAAAATAATTTCATTCATTTGTGAATAAATCCTGAAAATTTCATTAAAATCGGACAATTACTTGATTTTTACATGAATTTCCAAATCAATGTGATTTTAACTAAAAAAAAAACGCATAAAAAACAATGTTATTTTTATGTCACCACGAACACGTAAACAAAAGAAGACTTTAACCAAAATTTCAAATGTGTTAGAAAGGATTAAAAAATTTCAAAAAATAATTTTAAAATATGTTGTTCTTTCATCTTAATAATAACATAAACATTTTGACAATAAGTTTGTGGCCTTTTTTCATTACGCTATCTGTTTTCCCACAAAAAAGTGGAGGTACCTAAATTATTATCACAGTTATGACATTTTTCCATTGTGTTTTCTTAAATCCTACAAGCACTGTTAGAAAAAATTATTTTTTGAGTTTTACTGAAATATTCTTTTTAAATTTGTGACAAATTTTCTGTATCTTCACACTTGATATTGCTTAGTTTATCTTTTTACTGAAAAGATTTATAGAACACTTCAAATTTTATAGAACTCTTCAAATTTATAGAACTCTTCAATTTTATAGAACTCTTCAAATTAAGAAGTACATACAATATAACAAAATGGGACAGAGGGCAAACCAACATCATTAAAATATTTCTAATGCCTTCTAATAAAATAACCAATTCTGTATACAATTCATTAATGAAATAACTTACTGACTTTTGGCAAATGTTTAATTTTAGTAGTAGTAATTTTTTTAATTTTCTATTTAGAAATGAAACATCCAAGTCAGTCTGAGTTTGGCCATGACAAAAAACATTTTCTATTTTCATTTATCATAAACCTATTTTGGCTTCATTCTTTTCTTAATAAATAATTTGTTCACCAGAATTTTTATTTTTTAAAGTTTTAGTTAGAATAATTTATAACCTTTGAAAATTCTCTATTAAAACTTTATTAATCATAAATGGAAAACTCATTACAGTGACCACCATTATATTAAAAAGGATTTTGAATTTGCACCAATCAGTTTGTACATATTGACTAATCCATTAATAACATTATTCGCTCTTTACATTTCAATCGTTGTACAACTTCAGGTGATTGAAGCTTCAAACCAAACCTTTTATTTCATCCACATTGTTCTAGTTCCACATGTTTATGAAGATGCTTGTTGGGAAAAGGTTCTAAAATTACAATAAATGTTAAATTTATTATTGGTACCAATAAATTTTAAATTTATTATCAGTAGTGCTATTATATTCTGATAATGTCATATATGGACATCTCTATTAAATAAAATCATTTTGTTTACGGACAAGAGACAAAAAAATTTTAAATTGTTTGTAAAATACTGTGGACTGTTGAATTGTAATAAGCATTTCCATTTCAGATTAATATATACAGTAGTTTCATTTTCATAATATCACTTGGCCATGCAAATACAGAATTTTAAAAGATTTTAAAGTTTATAAATTATCCTAATGTACTTTTATAGAATTAAAAATAATTCCTGTAAATGTTCATTATTTATCGAGAAAATGTTTTCTTAAGACAATAGTGTCCATTCATGTGGTGAGTTAACCTGTTTTCCTGTTCCTAGTCTAGAACTCAGATTGCTGATTTTCTGTTCCATTGCCCATTCCAACACCCATACATCTATGTCCACTGATACAAAATAAACTCTATTATATGTCAGATTTAAACTCTAATTAATCAGGCATATTTCAGTTTGTTCAAGAAATATTGGTGCAGTTTTTATGATTTTGTGAGTAGCTTTAAGAAGATAATTGTAAATGCATTTTTTATAAACCTGTTTCATAACGGCATATATTTTTGTTACTTACTGCCATATAAAGATAGCTGAGAGGTTGCCAGTAATTTTCCTTCTCCATGCATAAGTGGTTTGTGCAAATGAATTTGCCAATTGAATGATAACACAAGGCTTCAATCTTCATTAATTTACATTTTATCTATGTCGATATTTCATCACTTATTCTCAACCAATCTGTGTCATGCAGGTCTTGTTTTCAGCCCACACCCAAAGTCTAGCATGCTGATATATTCTCTCTCTGCTGCATATAAGAGATTGCCCAAATTATCTCTATGACTGTTGTTTGCATATCTACCTAGACAGGTGTGAGAATACATCATTCACTTCTGCACAATAGCCATGAGTGACCCTAAATCAACTCCAGCACCTGGCTTCATTTGGTCGTCAGGTGGGAATTTTAATGTACCATGTATCTGGCATAATAGCATACATGCTTTTGAATTCAAAGTTTTCCTTTTCCTAGTCTAGAACCCAGCTTGCAGATTTTGCTTTTCTGTTCCATTGCCGATTCCAACACCCACAATTCCATATCCACTGATACAAGAAAAACAGGAAATAAGTCAGATTTAAACTCTAATTGGTTAGACATATTTCTTTTTCTTCTACAGATAGTATAACAGTTCATTTTTATGAGTTTGCAATTAGCTGTAAGAAAACGTTTGTAAATTCATCTTTTATAAACCTATTTGATAATATTCTCTATTGTCTTGCTTCAGTGTTCAGTTATTATATTTTTATTTTCAGTTTCCATCTTTGAGAGTTTCTGAAACCATGGTGAATATTCCTGAGATGTAAAGCATTCTCGCACATCAAAATTTGTGGATTTGTAGTTAAGTCCACACAAAAGAGACAGAACAGATGTCACATACAGGATAAACCACTTTACATGAAATCTGAAAATTGACATGGGTGAGAAACTTTTCTATTGTAACATCTGTGAAGTAAGATTTTCTGATAAATTATCTCTCACAAGCCACATGTTAACACACACTGGAGAGAAACCCTTCCACTGTGAAATCTGTGACTTGAAATTTTCCCAGAAAGGAATTCTCAAAAGACATATGTTAACACATACTGGAGAGAAACCCTTCCACTGTGAAATCTGTGGATATAAGTGCTCTCTTAATTATATTCTCAAAACACACCTTTTAACACACACTGGAGAAAAACGCTTCCACTGTGAAATCTGTGGACTGAAATTTTCCCGTAATGAAAATCTGAAAAGACATATATTAACACACACTGGAGAGAAATGTTTCCAATGTAAAATCTGTGGATTGAAATTTTCACAAAATGGACATCTCAAACAACACATGGTAACACACACTGGAGAGAAACTCTTCCACTGTGAAATCTGTGGATTGAAATTTTCCCATAATTATACACTCAAACAACACATGCTAACACACACTGGAGAGAAACCATACCACTGTGAAATCTGTGGTTATAAGTGTTCCCAAAATTCTGCTCTCAAAACACACATTTTAACACACACTGGAGAGAAAGCATTTCAATGTAAAATCTGTGGATATATGTGTTCTTTTAATTATACTCTCAAAAGACACATGTTAACACACACAGGAGAGAAACCCTTGCACTGTGAAATCTGTGGATATAAGTGTGCCCAAAATTCTGCTCTAAAAAACCACATGGTAATACACAGTGGAGAGAAACCATTCCACTGTAAAATCTGTGGATATAAGTGTTCTCTTAATTACACTCTTAAAACACACATGTTAACACACACTGGAGAGAAACGTTTCCACTGTGAAATGTGTGGATTGAAATTTTCTCTTAATGGAAATCTCAAAAGACATATGTTAACACACACTGGAGAGAAATGTTTCCACTGTGAAATTTGTGGATTGAATTTTTACCAGAATGGACATCGCAAACAGCACATGTTGACACACACTGGAGAGAAACCCTTCCACTGTGAAATCTGTGGATATAAGTGTTCCCAAAATTCTACTCTCAGAACACACATGGTAACACACTGGAGAGACACCAATCCAATGTAAAATCTGTGGATATGTGTTCTCTTATTATACTCTCAAAACACACATTAACTGGAGAGAATGTTTCCACAGTGAAATCTGTGGATTGAAATTTTTCCAGAATGGACATCTCATGGACGACACATGTTAACACACACTGGAACGAATACTACTGACACAAATGTAACCCAGTAGTTCACCAGAGAGGTACGCAAAGCAATATCAAAGATCAACTTGGAACATTTTACTAAGAATATACCAATATACAGCATGTGTTTATGCCAGACAAGTATGAAACTGGTAGCAAAGTTTGGGTTAGAGTAGACAGAATCCATCAGCTATTAGAAGCACCTTAGGTCTTTTTGAAGTTCTTGAATGGATACCAAAACATTATCTGATAAAAATGAATTATTTGTTGTAGTTTGGAACACTCTCAAAAGCCATCTGTTTACACATATTGGAGACAAACATTTCCACTGTGAAATCTAATATTTTGATAAGTGAACTTCATTACTAATAATTTTCAGTTCCATTGAAGCAATTTAAATCTCTGCAGCCTTATTTTCACTGCAGTAAACTGAATTTTAAATAAAGCTAAATTTGAATTTATATCTTTCTCCAAGTCTAATATTCAGTTTGAATTCCCCAAAATGTAGTCATGTTGTAATGTGTATTGAATGAATGTTTCTCTATATAAACCTTACAGCATCTTTCCTCAGTGTAAATTTAGTGAGTACAGATTTCAGCTAAACTCTTCTTTAGTTTCCATCCAGTGATCAGGTAATAATTATGAGTATGTTGATACATTCACTTAACGAACATCAGCACCTCCACTACCACCACCATGTTATTTAGTGAGCGGGGATAATCTACTTTATGGAATCTTTTGAAACGAACAATAAATATGGCGTCAAGAATGAAGCAATTCATTGATTTGCTAAATTTGCTGATGATTTTTTACAACAACACCTGAAGTGACATCTCAGTTATATACAATTCTATTCACCTACTGATATGTTTTAGAAATGTATCTGTCATACTATCAGGAAACAATTTTTTAGATCAGGATATCTGTGGACAGATATATAAGTCAGGACTTGAATTGTTAATTGCAGCAAATTTTTGGTTAGAGATAAAGATTTTGAATAAAATTTTTTCTCAAGGCCAGCAATTGATTAAATCATTGGAAACCTGAGCTTATAAAGAACATTTTGGCTAAAGGTAATTTGTCTTCGGTCCAAGAGTTTGCTTTTCAAAGAAGGCCTATAACTAAATGGCAGTGCTCTGACTTTGACAGCTGAGCCATTTTCTGTATCTGTCTATATTTCTGAGATGAGGTATTATGTACATTATTTACAATATTCAGACTATTGACTTCATCTTTGTTGCCATATTTATTACAATGTTTCCTCAAGAACACAGGGTACAGTGGATAAAGGCATTGAGATCCTGTGACAGGACCCAAAGAGTGTGAGTTCAATACCTGGTTAAGGCAAGTGTAGAACTTTCAGAGGGAAATTAACATATAACTGACATCCATTAAAACATGGCACGTGGAGCTAGAACAGTCTAGCCCAGTGAGCAAAATAAAGGGTTCAGTTTGACATTCGAACCATCTGAAGAAGGCGTACAATGGCCAAAACATTGTAATAAATATGGCGACAAAGATGAGAACAATAGTCCGAATAATGTAAATAATAGCCATTTTCTCTTATTAATTTATCTTATCTCCCCCCACACACACTTCTGCCACTAAGATTCTTAAGACAGGACGTTACCTGTTAATTGAAGGATATCTTTGGTTAAAAAGAGATTACAATTTTGAATAAAATTTATTCCCAAGGTCAGCAACTGGTGAAACCAATGAAAACCAGTGCTTATAAATTGCATTTTGGCTAAAGGTAATTTGTTGATCCCTATTGAAAAAGGCTTGTGACTAAATGGCAGGGTTCTGACTTTGACAGATTAGCAATTTTCTCTCATTAATTCAAAAATTCTAATTTTTGCAATTTCACTAATTTGCAGAGAAACAATCTTAAGGCATCTGTTTTCCCGGCTTAGTTTGACAAACTGGCAATTTTAAATAATTTATCCAAACTGTGAAAATATTCTCAGGGTTTCCAGATGTGCCCAGAAATGTCTCTTTGGTTTCTAATTCCAATTTAAAACATTTTATCCGTTATTCAGTTGAATAGAAGATAGGCAAACTTTCTTGGTTTCACTCAATCACACAGCCTATGTCTCTTGATTTCAGGATCTGGCCATGCTTCCTCTACAGATATTTTTGATCTTGAGTTTCTCCAACATCACAATCTCAACAAGTTTTCTTTACTCTGTTCACTGTTTATCCTTCAATATTTTTTTATGTGACCAGAAGTGTAAAAGTGGTTTAATTGCTGTCCAAATATTTAATTAATCAGTTGCTTATACTTGATCTTTCTCTATCTTGTAAAATCCAAAATGACCAAAAATACTATATTTCTACAGAACTCTTTTTAAGTATTAAAAAATGAAAGAAATAACATTAATAATTGCTTGAAAAAATTAGTTATTTTTATGTATGTTTATATAAACTATAAAAAAGAAAAAATATTTTTAGTGGGATTTCTAAAAGATAAAAGTGGAGGAAAAATATAAAATGAACCGATGCAATAAAACCACTTTTGATGTCATTTAGTATTTAAATAAAAGGGTTAATCTGTGTTTTCACTGACTCCAGTAAAGTTTCCACTGAGAAAACATTTTTTTATTTCTTCCTCCTTTTCTCCAACTTTTGTCATAATTATGATCATTCATAATTATCTTTTGCCTCCGAGAAAATCTAGGAAATGAACATTAACATTAAAGAAGGCTATAGCTTTTTATAATAAATTATCTCTCCTACTCTGTCTAGAAACCTGATTTTGCTTCTACCCATTTTCCTGCTAATATTTTAGAAATTACATTCTTTAATAAAGTTGAATGTTTTGAATTTAGAAGAAATATTAATGGATTGAATTTATTCACTTCCTAAAGGAAGAGCTGATCTCTAATAATTAATATATAGAAAAACTGTTCAATTGAAAAATGTTGCTCTGTGTCCAAATATGCAAAATAAAAATCTATTAATTATTATTTTAATCATAGAATTTTTTCCTTTAGTCTTTGCTAATATATTTTTTGTTTATTATATATTTTCCCTGCCTGTACGATATTTGGATGAATATTTCAGTGAATATGTTTTCTAAGAAGAATCTTTAATAAAGGACATTACTTTAAAAATAGAATAATTTCATTTTCAGATTAGTAAATAATTCTCTGGTTACTGTTAAACTGAAACTCTTTTCAGTCATAGATGTAAGCATGAAGACTCATTTGAAAGCAGTTAACATGACTTTAAAGAAAATGGATCCTGTACAGTTGGAGACATTAAGTATACGTGTTAACAACATCTGTTACTTTATTTTGCCAGACAGTCTCCCTTTGGACACTCTATTAATTGATATGTCAAAAGCCAAAGAAAAGAAAAAATGGGTAACAATTTATATTTCACTTTGGTGTCTGAAATATTTACAAAAATTGATTGTGAAAAATACAGGAAATTTACTTAAATATATTTATTACAAATGAACATTTTTTCTTCGAAGTTTTAAAATGTTTAACTGTTTGGTTCAGTTCTTTAACTTTAGAAGAATGTGCGTATATATATATATATATATATATATATATATATATATATATATATATATATAAACCATGTTTTTTTTAAAATTACCTTTAAGACTGACTATTAAATGAAAGTTTACAGTGCTGTTCGATAAAAGTGACTCACTTGATTTTTTTTACTTAAAAATTTTTTCACCTATTGTTTTTGGGGGTCAAACTAAATTTTAATCTTACTAACATAAAGACCCCTTCTCGACCATCTAGTAAAAACGTTTACTCACCCTAAGGTGTTCTATTGATAAGTATAATTTTTTATATAAATGAGATTCAGAAAAAAGCCCTGTGCAAAAAAACTGACTCACTCACTTCCTGCAACTACTAATCAATAGAAACATATCATGCATAAAAATAAGCTTGGCGGGGTCGATTTGCAACCTTTTAGCAGAAGGGAGCAGACAAGACTCTAAAATTCTCTTGTAGTGCTCACTCCTGAGGGTCTTTTCAATAGGTTTTAAGAAACCCGTTCCATGAAAAGAAAAGCATCCCCAGAACATTATACTGAACGGATGCTTGACAGTACTTACTGCTAAATTCAAAGAGCTTTCAAAGCTTCTTGTTCGGATTTTAGATCGCTTATCCTTTGAATTCAGCTCAACTTTTGTTTCATCAGAGAAGAGAACATTTAGTAAAAAAAATCAGGTGAGTCACTTTTATCGAACAGCACTGTACTGTTGTAGCATTGTAGAATGTATTTACTTGACCCCCCCACTGAGTCAGGTTGTAATAGGTGAGTAATATCTACATATATACACAAAGATACAAATATATATACACAGACATACATTCATACTTACACATATACGCACAGATATATGCATACACCTATATGTCCTCACACATATGCCTATACACAAATAAAACATACATATGTATTCATATAAACAACCCACTCTTACACATGTAAATAAATATACAAAAGGCTTGTTCAAAGAAGAGTGCATTTCATCCATTGCACCTATGTACGTATATATACATATATATATTACATAAGTAATATAATTTGTAAATTGAGGTTAAACAAACTGGAGGGAGAAATTCCTTGAAAAATCATACACGATAAAACTGTGACCCCATGCACTTTGAAGGAATGCTGGTGATTATAAAGATGCTGTTTCCAATATCCCACTCAAGTTCCAATATAAACATTTTTCTGGGTTATATTTTTCTTTAGGAAGATAGTAGCTTCATATACTACATTTTCCAACATGCATCTTCTTCCAACAGGACATAAAGTTTTAACCCTACAATTACAAGTAGGATTTTTAATTATGCATAATGTGTTTATATATTTTTATTTTTATGTTTGTGTATATATATATATATATATATATATATATATATATATATATATATATATACATTTGGTGGACGGAATTTAATTTCTGGAAATTTCATGAAATTAATTACGTGTAGGGGTAACATATATATAAAAATGTTTTTAACAAGATTTTCTAAATAAAAAATTCAAAAAATAAGTTTATTCATTTAATAAGTCTTGAAAATTTCCTTAAAAGAGATGTACATTGGATGCTCAACAGACTGCAAATGCTAGACAATCTGAAACTCTTGAAGTAAGGAAGAGGAGACTCAGAATGAATACTCGACAGAATGCAGCCACCAGGCAACTGGATATATTATACTCAAAATAAACATTACTATAATGGTATACTTTTTTATTATTGACATTTGTTGTAATACTTCAATAAATTATATATAAATTGATATGCATATGTTTATAGTTTTCCTCAATCTTTTATTTAGTTATATATGTGATGATTGCTTCATTTCCAGATCAAAAATATAGAGATCACAGACCAGAAGGTTATATGCAGCCATAATGATATTGGCAAATATGGCCAAGCAAAATTGGTTGCCCACTTTCAATTATGCTGTACTTGTAGTTCAGTTCATCTAGAAATATCAAAGTAAAAATAAATAATAGTATTAAATAAATTATTAATTGCTAAATACAATAGATTTGTTGAGGATGGGGATTAATAATAATTAAGAATATTTGAATAAATTTAATGAAGAAACAATTAGCATTGGGTTTCATTTCTAGGATATGGAATCTTAATTGAAATTACAGAAAATAATTACTAAAAATTCATTGACGGATTCTTAATTGAAACTAAAAAATAATGACTTGAGATATATTTAACTAACTTATAATTTCCTCGGGTTATATGGAATCATTTTACCCATAATATATAATACATTCAAGTAAACAATTATTAAAATTATTTCATTTTTACTATGGGATTTATATTCCAATTCGTAACTATTAGTTTAATAAATAATTCAGTTGCTTTTCCCATGTCATTTTTCAACTCTAGGGTATGTACTGTCATCTTAAAATTATTTAAAATTCAGAAAAACTGATTTTTAATGCATTTTTGAAAAAGTATAGTACATTTTTATAGTAAAAACAATATATTTTTATATGAAAAATTACCAACAATAAATCTTTATATTAGAATTACCAACAATACATGTTTATAGCAAAATGAGAAAAGATATATTTTATCTGCAGTTATTGTTTTCAAAATTCAACATGGAAAATTTTTATTTCGGTGTAAATTTTCATGGTTATTTCGCAAATAACAGTAAGTAAAAGTTTGCGGAAATCAACCGTTTTGGAGTTGTTGACAAACAAATTTCGGACTCATTCGCCTCGGGTCCGTCTGCCATTACTGGCGTTATTTATATACGTTTGCCTTGAGTCGTCATACGCGGAAGCTTACTTATTTGAGAATTCCTTATTCTTCCAAAAACAAATACAAACCAAGTTAGTAATCTTTCATGTAGGTACACACAAGATAAATATTATTTATGTGAAGTGTGTAATTCAACATTCTTAATAAAATTACATTTAAAGAAACATATGCAAGCATATTTTGATGAAAAATCATCTGTGAACAGGTCAGCGCTTTTAGTGTTTAATTTAAAAATGGCATAAGGACAGTCACTGGAGAAAAGTAAAGTTCTATAATATCTGAATATTTTAAAGTATAGCTATATTCTAATGAGGCATATTAGCATTTTCTCTACCATCAGTTTTATTTAAAAGGAACTCTTGTATTATATTTTAAACATAGCAGGAGTACTGTTTTTTAATGGGTCAAACACAAGTGGATTTTTATGCAGAACTCAAAACAAAGATAGTGTCTTCCAAACTGCTTTATTACACACAATGCAATAGGTGGTGTACATTGAATAAGTGTGTACCTTGCCTATTAGAGCCACTGCATTTTACATATATAACATATCCAATTTTGATACCTGATTCACAGTGACTTCATAATTACCACATATCCTTGATGGTTTTGTCTTCTTTTACTATTGGTACAATAAGTGCTGCCCAATACTGTGCTGGTATAATGGAGACATTGTTCTCCAGACGCTGTAATTCCTTAGACACTGGTTCTTGTAGAGCATATGTAAGTGATCTTGGCTTGTAGAATTTTGGCACGGTAGTTTCTGGCACATTTATATGGCCTTTCATGCCTACCATAGTACCTATCTCATCTCTGAATATGTCACTTTCTTTTATAAATTTCCCTTGAGTGACATTATAAAATCAATGGTTTATTTCTCATCTGTTACCAGAGCACAGAAACTAGATTATCTTACTTCTCTTTGACCCCTTTTCCATTTAGGTACTTTTTAGATTGGTCACTGTTATTGACCACTTCCGAATAGCCCTTAGTACATGGTGTTTCACAGTTGTTGAAACAAAGCAGCAGCCTCTTAGATGGGGAGTTGATGGATTTGTTGGGTCAGTTGTCAGTTTTTGTGGTCTGGGGGTGATCTTTGTAGAAAATGACTTTTTAATTTTAGGTTTAGCCTTCTTAGTGCTCGTATTCAGCTGGCATATTCAGTGAAATGAATTTGTGAATCAGAAAGAGATCTAGTATTACACAGATTTTAACTTCTGCTAAACTGAAATTTCTGTCACCTAATGAGAGATGGTGGGGTAATTAACATAAGAAAAGGAGACCAAATAAAAACATGCTGGTGAGCATATATCTATACAAAACCAACAATAATAATAAAGATGTGGCCCAGCATTACTTTGTTATCTGAAACAAAGCAGTAGTCTCTCAGACGAGGCGAACTTGAGGAACATGCAGATATTGATTAGGAGAAACAGTGGTCCCAGCAGCATGGTACTCCTACTCTCACTGCTAATATTACTATGGCTAAAAGGTTTGGGGAGCATCTTGTAGTGGACCATGCGGTGTGTGAATGGAAGAAGAGAAGATGAGTTATCTCTAGGTTATGGCTTCCGCTGGCCGGTCCAGCTACATAAAAATGTTGGACTTTAATGGAGTCCAAAGAAACAAACAAGACCGATATATATGTACAAAACAAATATATATTAATACGTGAATTACAAATAGATTAAAACACGAGTTACAATACATTGAAGACATGAATAAAATGTTACGGTGTCTGTATGGAAAGTTGTGTGTGTGTTGTTTTTAGTTGAATGTCCGTACAGGTGAATTTTGTTTTAGCGTGTTCCCAGAATATGGGAAACGCTGGTTGTGTATAAGAGTTCACATATTGGAAATTTTTAGAGAAAGTTTTTTGTACCTCGCCCCACGTGCGAGGTTTCAGCCCGCGGCCGAAATCGACATAGTTGCTCACGCGTGCGCGTAAGCAGAGAAAAAGAGAGAGAGGCGAAATTTCAACCAGTATTTATACACCCGGGAGAGAGAGACCCCTGGTGAAGGGTTAAGGAAATGAAGGGGAGCTAACTGCGACAATCTCATCAGCCACAAAGCTGAAGTAGAATGTGCATCTCACTCACCTGACTTGAACCCCCGAGATTTCTACCCCTCAGGAGTGGGGGTCTTCAAGGACAATATCTACCAGGGAAACCATCACACCATTGCTTCATTGAAGACAGCCATCGCTGAGAAGATTCACGCAATCACCCAGGAGGAATGTGCATGCATTATCAACAACTTTGTGTTCAATAGTGCCTTCAGCTGAACGATGGATATTGTAGCATCTAGAGTTCCTCTTGACATTTTTGGATCATGTTTGAGACGAAATGGTTGCAGACCCTAAAATGTTATCCATTTGCCGTTCAATAAATATAATTTCCATTACAATCATTTGTGGTCCTTGATTTGCGCTCGGTCATTTTGTTTCAAAAATTGTTAAACACCCCGTATATCACCAGAACTCCTCACAATAAAAGCATGTCACCAAGTACGTGGGTGGTGGTTTTACCATCCACCTAATCTTACCCCCAATGTTAACCATTACTGGTTTGTAACTTTTAATAACTTTTCTCTCTAGATTTGTCTATTTTATGAACATGTTATCAATTGAGCATTTGTTTAAAGTAGCCATACTTTATATGTTTGTATCCCTCTGTGTAGAATTTGTGACAAAAGATATGACTTACCTCGGAGTGCAAAACGAGTGCGAACATGTCTTGTCTGCAGAGTACAGTGTAACCCGGATATAAGAGACCCTGATATAAAAGAAACCCGGATATAAGAGAGATGTTCTCTGGTCCCAAATTAGAGCATGTGTTAATGTATATATAATAGACCAAACCCGGATATAAGAGACTTTCCCGGTCCCGACAACTCTGTTATATCCGGGTTACACTGTACTCCCAAAAAGAAATATGGCCAGTATCGAAGACACAATTTATGTGCACCGATCTCGTCCAAAACGAGACAATATCTGCACACATGCAAATTTCGGCCATGTCGGGCTGGCATAAAAGCGAGGTGCCAGTGGCACGCATCAGGTCGAGTCGGCGGACTTCGTGCAACAGAGTTGAACATGCGAATTGACTGGCGGACGAAGAGGAATTTGAAGTAGGCGCGTCTGAGTTGGTGTCTGTTTCATGACTGCCCGGTGTAACGGCCGAGAAAGGGAGACTCGCAATCCATTTTCTCAAGGCGACCAACGACGAAAGTAAAACAGCTGGTCTGCCGGCGAACGGCGCACTGAATTCTCTAACCCCACTTCCGTCACTTTTTTTTTCTTTTTGTTCACTACAGAATCCTTTCAACACATGTCCACTGTCCACAAAAACTGTTTCAAAATGTGACCTTGTAACTTCCTTTTCTATGAACTCATTGCAACATTGAAATGTATTCCTGTTGCAAACTTTATCCATGTAAACAAAGATTTAGCTACATTTCTTTACCTATTTGAACAAATGATCTTACTTCTGTGTTCGAGCCTCGGCTGCTTTTGTCGTATTCCTTTTTACCCTTTTGTTTGTGTGTCATTCAGACTAAATTAGTCTGATGGATGTAGTTTACTTTTTTTATTTTGGGCTTTTAATAAACCTACTTATGAACAGGGCTTAGTCTTCAGAGTTTTATTTAGGTATGTCCAATTTTGACCTTTTGAGCGTTTTTTTTAGTTGTTTTTTGTCAGTTGAAAGACACATTAATTTCGAAATTCTTGTAAAAATTAACTACTTGTTGGATTTTAATGAAAACTTCAGAACTTATTCAGAAATGAATGAACTTATTTTAGAAATGTTTGTCTCTTTGAAAGTCATGGTATAAATATTTTTTTTTTATATCTGTTACCCCCCTCGAACTTAAGTTTATGAAAACACAAAAAAAAATTTATTTGCAACCTGAATTTTTTTTTAATTAAATGCACAAAACTCTGAAAAATCTAAATCATCGATTTTTTTGTTAAAAAAATGTCCGAAATTGTCCAAACTTTTACCTCAATTGTAAAAATACAAAACATAATAAAACTAAGACAATATTTAATTAAGAAAGTTTTTAATGGCTTTTCTGAATAATATATACGAAGGTAATTATTATCTGAAAGAAAAAAATTTTTTTTGATGAACAATGAATTTTTACGTTAATTTTCTTTTTTTTTTCAATTTTAAGTACACAATATGACAAAAGGTTGTTATATATTTATACATTAAGTTCTTTCTGCAACCTTATGGAAATGATATATTATGTTCTCTACTTTTTAAAGATCATAAATTTGAAAGCTTATTAAAATCTGACAACCATAATTATTTTAAAAATAATTTTTAATATTCCAAAATTGTATTTAAAATCGTCTACAACGAAAGTACGGATGCACATTGTTGAAATAATGTCACATGAGTAGTTTCCTTTGATAGAAGCAAGTTTTTTTTTTTACTTCAGAAATGGCTTTGATTCGTTCAGTAACAAGAAAACAACGCTTGTCAAGTTTTCTGAATATCGTCGTATTATTTTCAATTTTTTTCTTTTTCTATTCAAATATAATCGAATAGTGGGATAAAAGAAAATATCGACTATTTACAATTACAAAAAAAAAAAAAAAAACGCCCTTGGAAGTCCACCCAAATTTTCAAGTTTTGAATGCATAAATTCATTGTACATTACTTTGGAATTATTATCCACACGACAAATTATCAATTAAAACGATTTTTGGAGTTTAAATTTTCTGGAGTTAGCTCGCTACTACTCAAACTAAAAAATACTTGTTGAGTCAAAACAAAACCAACATAGCATGTTAATTTTATTAATAAATAAAATAAAACTCATATTAAAATTACTGCCATATAATTATTAATAAATAGAAAAAAATCTGCCTTAATAAAAAAGAAATAAAATCTCATTTCATTAAGCTAACCCGTTTCAATTAATGGTGTTTCATGTAATTTTTATATTCTCAGAAATATATTTCATGACTGAAATAATAAACCTCAATTTAAAAAAATGAATTTTTTTTACTGTTTTATTTTTACTTGTAAAATTTGATTTTCTTTCATAATTTAAATGTTATTTTCAGTGCAGAATTCTTCCTCAAACGTAAGGTAAAAAAAAAAAAAAATTTTGAAAGTGAATTTTTTAAAAAAAAATCTACTAACCAGATTCACTTAAAATTAGAACGAATTATATCACTTCTGTGCTACCATCGAATAAATTTCCGTGCACTAAGTTGTGAATATATTGACGTACATCAATCAACGCCTGTCAAAATAGACCACCCTGGTGGGAAATATCTCTCTTAAAAAGATTTCTGCTAAAAATGTAAGTAATGTTTCTTTCAAATTACATTAAGTATACTTTAATCATTCTAAATTTCCTAAGATAACAAAAGAAAAAGGTGTAATTGATTTTTCATGATTTTTTAACTAACAAACTATGATCTTTCCGACAGAAATGTCGATAAGTTCGATTTTACGAAATTTTTTGACTCGAAAAAAAACAAGATTTTTTAATAAAATTTTTAACATTTATAGGAAGGATTAAAAAATCTGAAAAAATATTCAGAAAATACTTTGGTCTTTCCTCTTTAATAACAACATAAATATTTAAACGTTAAAAATTGTTTTATCAATATGGGGACCTTTTGTCGTCAAGGTATACCACTTTTTAGCGAAATATTGGACATACCTAGTTTTAATTGTCTTAAGGCGTTTATCTGACTCTTTAAGATGCACATGTGTATGGCACGGACACATACTCTTGGGGACAAAACCATTTGAGTAATAAAAACATCAAATTCTGAGTTTTCATCTGACATGTGGAGATTATTTTTATATTTTCACTAATTTTCAAAAGATTTGTCATTGTTAATCTTCAGAGGGAAAAACATTGGAAGAGGTAATATAAATTAAAAATAGCTTGTGTTTACTATATTCTAACAGACAAAAATGTAAATTTTGAAGTACATGTGATATATGGAGAAGATGAATTTATCAAATGTAAAAAATTGATTTACTAATTTCACTACTAGTGTTTACTATCTTTTGATAGAAGAAAGATTCAATCTAGAAGTACATGAGATGTATTGAGAGAATAAAAAATATCAATGTTTTTGATTATGTCATTAATGGAGGTAAATAATATCAGTTGTCAGGTAAGTCACCAGTTTGTATTTTCCCCCTTTATGGGCATTATTATATCCACGGTGATATAACTTATTTCGTGGACAGAATGGAATAGCTGAAAGTGAAATGAATAATGAACATACTGTCGCAGTTAGCTCCCCTTCATTTTCTTAACGCTTCACCAGGGGTCTCTCTCTCCCGGGAGTATAAATACGGGCTGACCTTTCGCCTCTGCCTCTCTTTCCACAGCTCTTTCCACAGCTTCGCCCACGTGCGGCCAAGACTTGCCTCTCTCGAGGCCGGCAACCTCGCACGTGGTGCGAGGTACAAAAACCTTTTCTTAACATCTCCAGTATGTGAACTCTCACACACAACCAGCGTTTCCCATGTTCAGGGAATACGCTAAAACAAAATTCACCAAACCGTACGGACATTTCAATTCAATACACAACACAATAACTTTCCATACAGACACTAACGCTTTATTCATGTTTTAAATGATGTATTTGTAAATTCGTGTTTTAACCTGTTTGTTAATAATATATATTTGTTCGCATACATATATATCGGTCTTGTTTGTTTCTTTGGACTCCATTAAAGTCCAACATTTTTATGTAGCTGGACCGGTCATCGAAGTCTTAACCCAGAGATAATTCATCTTCTCTTCTTCCATTCTCACACCGCCGGTCCACTACAATACTTTGTTATCACATTTTATCCCTCTGAGTCATATACAAAATTATATATACATATTTACACATGTCCCATGCAGAGAAAATATAAAACCTATCTATACAACAAGCAGTGTAAAGGGAAACTGAAAAGATAATCTTATGTGTAATAATTCCCAGCAGGAATTGGGTCTGCCAGAAATTCTTCAGTATTTCGGGAGAATCCATATTTAGGACTCCAGATTCATCTGCTATGTTGCTAGTGAAGATATATTCCAGAAATGGGAAATTCTGGGTTTTTCCCAAATTGAGGACTACAAGCTGGACATATTTTCTATATCTGGTAAAGATATGTTTCTATAGGAAAACATTGCCAAGGGGTTGTAAACTGCTTTCAATAAACGTGTCAATGAACATGACTTTGTTTTCAGAGTCTTAATTGCCTTTATCTGGCTGTCTTTGAGATGTGCACACTTATGATACATAAAAAACAGTTTGGCAATAAAAACGTCAACTCTTGAGTTTTCATCTGACACGTGGAGATTATTTTAATATTTTCATCTAATTTGCAAAAGAATTGTCGCTGTTAATCTTCAGAGGAGTGAGAGGAAAAAGATAATAGGAGATAATATGAATTAGAAATAACTAGTTATGCCTATGTCTTGCTACAAAAAAAATCAATTTTTAAGTACGTGAGATATATGGAGAGAATAAAAAATAATCAACAATATCTTTGAACATGGCATTAATGGAATTAAATAATATCAGATGTCAGGTAAGTCACCAGTTTGTATTTTCCCCCTTTATGGGCATTATTATATGTGTGATGATATAATAACTTGTTTCATGGATGGAATGGAATAGCTGAAAGGAAAAGGAATAAAGAAGAGTTTTATGCTGATAGGTCTAACAAAATCAGCTTTAAACTTATTTGTAGCAAACAATGCTTGCAATCGGTTTCTTCTCTCCCTTGTCTGTGACACTTGTAGCCAATTCAACACAGCAGTCAACTGTCTTTTTCTTCACTAACTTGTCGCCCTGTTCTTTTGATTTTTACCTGTCTTTGACAGCCAAAATTAGCATATGTGCAAAGAAAATCTTGCAAAAGAGTATCTTACTCCAAGGTCTACCTATTTTAAATGTGACCTGTGTCGCAGTTAGCTCCCCTTCATTTCCTTAACCCTTCACCAGTGGTATTTCTCTCCCGGGAGTATAAATACTGGCTGACCTTTCGCCTCTTTCTCTTCCCACGGCTCTTTCCACGACTTCGCACACGTGTGGCCAAAACTGCCTCTCCTGGGACCGTAAACCTCGCACGTGGTGCGAGGTACTGAAAAACTTTCTCTAACATATCCAATATGTGAACTCTAATACACAACCAGCGTTTCCCATGTTCAGGGAACACGCTAAAAACAAAATTCACCCGTACGGACATTTCAATTCAACACACACACAATAACTTTCCATACAGACACTAACGTTTTATTCATGTTTTAAATGATATATTTGTAACTCGTGTTTTAACCTGTTTGTTAATAATATATATTTGTTCGCATACATATATATCGGTCTTGTTTGTTTCTTTGGACTCCATTAAAGTCCAACATTTTTATGTAGCTGGACCGGCCAGCGGAAGCAATAACCCAGAGATAATTCATCTTCTCTACTTCTTCCATTTCATACACATCGACATGGTCCTCTACACCTGTGAAGCTGCTATTCCTTTCTCCATTGGACAGTTTACACTGCGGGGCACGTTTGAATCTTTGCTTATGCTGGAGGTAAGTTATTTTATTCATGATTTTATTCTATCATTGCAAAAATACATGCAATCTTGGGCCTCTTTGCTCTCTGAAGTAGTTCACTACACTAAGTTACATATAAAATTATATATCTATATCTACACAACAAGCAGGGGAAAAGGAGAACAAAAATATAACCTTCTGTGTAATAATTCCCAATGGGAATTGGGTCTGCCATAAAATTTGTATTTCTGAAGAAGCCATATTTAAGACTCCAGATTAAAGTGAGCCAGTTTCATCAGCTATGTCGCTGTCAAAGACATATTCCACAAACAGGAAACGAAGAGCCCTCAGTTGTTCCCAAATTTAGGACTGCAAGCTGGATACATTTCTCTAGAAAAACATCACCACATCGTGTAAGCTGCTGTGGGAAGCAAATTTAGATTCAGCCCGGTTTTTTTAAAAAATAAAAAGCAACCACATTGACTCCAAGAAGCTGACTGAAGGTCATTATGTTGTGACCTCACTAAGTGGCTGTCAGCTGATTTAATCTCAACCAAAGGGAGATTATTGCTTTTGCATCCCTACAGAATTCTTTTGAAAGTAATTGTTAAATGCTAAAAACAGGCTTTACCTACAAAACTTGACAATTTTCATCCATTTTTTGTTAATTTTCTTCTTTCAATTTAATTCATTAAATTTAAAGAGTTTCAAATTGTTTTCGATGTTGTTCATTTAACTAAGGAAAGTCATATCCCAAAAGATATTTAAATATTTTTCTTTACTTATTTGAATGGCTTAAAGCTGAAACTTGATATCAAGTGATTCTGTATACAAGTTGTCTTTCTCAGCATCGATTGAAGTTTATCCAAATCTTCCTGGGTGTCAAATAATAATCATCACACATAAGATGGCGTGTGTGTTTTTCTTGCTAAACTGCTTATCTCCCTAACTGATGTAAATGTTTTCTTAATTGGGTATTAATGATTTGGTTTTGTCACCAGGTGTCTGATCTCTTTCCTCTATTTTTCTACATACCTTGATAACTCTCTGCTCTTCAGTCTGGGACACTGTGATTTTTACCCTTGTGTTACAATTGTGAAAGGCTGATCCATCTTGTGGTAGGTCCCTGTACTTATGGGGAACAAGTTTCTTTCTTGGGTCTGGCTATTTGCATATGTGAATAGTAACTTGATTACAAGAAGGCTTTTCATGATTTCTTACCCCAGTCACACACTGGTGGGATCTGCCAAATTCTTGACTTTGCAGTGTTAAAAATAATGTATTTCATTACAGAAGTTTGGCAGAACTGACTTAGTATAGGCCAGCTAATTTATCGGGGTTGTCTAGTTGAAGTGTGGGGTGGGTGCTCCTTGTTCCAGAAATTCATAACTGATGTACATATCGTCATCACTGCCTAACCATTTTGGATCCCCCATCAGTGGTCAAAATCATCATTTTTTTTTTTTTACCAATTTAATTTAAAGTGGTAATTCTGAAGATTGAAATATGTCTTCTTTAGTGGTTTGATATTTCAGGGGTCAAAGTTCTACAACTTACTAATCATTAAGATTGCAATAAAAATGGACTTATCAAAAACAGCAGGAAAGAACAACCAAAACATTTACATTACAATCAAGCGGTAATATCAAACAAAGTTTACATTACCATCAAGCAGCAGTAATATAAATAATAAACATGTCAAGAAAAATATGCTTACCAAATTCTTATTTAAGCTGTGTTGATTGAATGAATGAAATTTGCCACAATGTCTTTTAAAAGAATATAGTAACTAGGGTTTGCAAATTGGAGAAGAGAGTTATCAATGATAATGTTCTGACTTTGGAGCCACAGTTGTCTCCCTTTAACTCTCTCACTGTTATTTTATTTTTAAATGTACTTTTTATAACATAAAATTTGGTGATGTGCAAGCAAATTTAATTCCGAAAATGCAACCCAGAGAAAAAAGTTTGGGAACTACTATAGCTAGAACATTGCATCCAGCAATGGCCAGTACCTTTGTTGCATTTTGCAAACAAGATATATCTACTCATATTAAAAGACCCTACACTTATTTTCTATATATCAATGACAGTTTCTATGTTTCATTGTGATGTTAAGGCTGGGGTATTTCACTAAGCACTGAATGAATTACATTTGGCTTGACAACTTACTTTTGAAAGGGAGAACAATGGTGTTCTTATTGAGACCATGGTCTATTGATCTTCACTAATGATGACAATGTAAACACGAGCAGGAAGCTCCAGTTAGTCTTCTCTGCTGCTGGTCAAAGTCATTGTTTTATGTAAGAAATGTAATATCACCTGACCCAACAAATATTTTCTAATCTAACCATTTATCTTGTTTTACTGTAGGATTCACTTGTTGCTAATACATAACCAGTTTGACATTTCCTTATTTTTGTCCAAAATTGGGGCCCACCAAATGAGCATTCACACCGTGGTCCCCATAAGATGAGTATGCTCATTTGCCAGTCCTTCCCATCATGCAACACTACATGAATTACAAAATATGGAGCATCTTCTACTCAAACAGCTTCTTCTCCCGCACTTCCCATCTGTGGAACTCCCTTCCTCTTACTTGCTTCCTTGATGACAATAATCTTCAAATATTCGAATGTAATGTCAATCAACATCTGACACCCTGAGCTTGTTCCCTGTTCTTCTCTGTATCCTTTCCCCAAACATGCCTCTTTACTCTTGTTCTCAATCCTCTGTAACCCCTTGTGTGCCAGTGGCACTCTCGCCTTGCTTGGAGTAAATTGCTTAAAAAAAAATCTTCTAGTTTGCCCCAGTTTTGAAGATTCATGCATACTTAGCAACCTTTAAACAACCCAGGCAAGGCTCGGTGTGCAACACTGGATGGAAATAGTGTAGCAACTTTATGAGAAGTTCTGGTACGAAATTAATATATTTTGGATTAATGATAATGACAAATTTCTCGGTCATTGTATTTCATCAATCACTGGACTATATACATTCGGCTTGACAACTTGTGACAAGAAGTTCAATGGCATTCTTATTGAGACTATAGTCCACCATGCCCTATTAATATTCTAAAATGATGACAATGTAAACATGAGCAGGAAGCTTTAGTTAGTCTTCTCTGCTGCTGGTCAAAGTTGTTGGGATTGCTATGAAATTAGTGTGAAACCAGAAGGTTTTTTGCTTTGAGATAATAAGCGTGAAAAGCATGTTCTTCATATTAATCACAACAATATTTAGCATAAACATACAAGTTGAATAAATCTCAAGGCAATATTGAACAAAGAAACAAAGGTAGTCGTGAATTCAATTAGAAAAAACAAGTGAACATTTACATACAATAAATTATAATACAATTTGGAAAAGGTTGTGTTTCAGTTTTGATTATTTGGATGTTTGACGAAAAGTTGAATTAAGTATTTTTATGAATTTAAAGTTCAGGAATGTTCCTTTGTTTAGCAAAAGTGTTCACATTGTAAATTTAAGGAAAATTTATTGAAGGATAAATTTTAAAGTAATGTATTGCGAGATTTTTGGTTGATTTTTGTATGTTCTTGTTTTGACAGAGTTATTCACCTTGGACTGTATTTTTTATCTTAATGCTTGAATAGCAGTTTCTGTTTAGTAGTGTAGATAACACTTTTTTTAGAAATGTACAATGAATTCAGAGAGAGACAGAAAGAGGTTGAAAGTTGAGTCAGGTGTTGACGCGCGAAAAGTCCTTTAGTCAAGATGTAAACACGCGTGGATCTCTAGAAATCTCTCTGAAGGCGAATTGGACTGAGATTCGTCCTTTTATTTACTCTGAGAAGTTAGAACAGGCTCCCAGGACTTTTGGCGGCAAGGCCATTCTGGGGTCGTTTCGACTAATAATAAGCCGAGTTTCACAATGTGTGGTGTTGATTGGTCGAAACTAGCTCTTATGGAATAGTCAATCTTTTAACAGGGGTGAGTGGAAAAATATGGACGATTCTACCAAGTCATTGTTTTATGTAAGAAATGTAATATCATCTCTGATCCAACAAATATTTTCTAGTATATTTTCTATATTTTACTGTAGGATTCTATTATCGCCAAGTTTGAAAAATTTACATACATTTTTTTAAAATTTTATTATCAGTCATGCATGACTTATTGGGTTCTTGATGTGCATTTTAAGAGATGTTTGGTAATAATAATGAAGACAATAATGGACTGTGATATTCTCCATGCAGTAAAACACTGAACAAGTGTTATCCCCTTTTTATAAATTTTACTTCTTTTTTTTTTCCTCAACCAAGAAGGTAACTAACTCTTGTCTTGATGGCAGGTCAACCAACAATCCATTATCTTGCTAAGGTGAGTAGACTGTCATGCCACATGAATTTTGAAAACCATCACGTAAAAATAGGATGTAGAATAACTAATGAAAACAGGGCCTGGGTTAGGGTCTGTTTATGCTGCTAGTGATGACAATTTGAAAAAAGTTAAAAGAAAAGGAAGGAAAAGAAATAAAAGTAGAAAGAAGAAAATTCTACAAATTTAGAGACCTATACAACTATCTTTCTGTAGTTGTTTCAGAAAGTTCATCACAAAATTAGAAGTATTCAGCTTAATTTTTTATTTTTTACTTTTCATAAAAATAAAATCTCTTGTCATTTTGAAAACTGAAAAAGCCAAAAATATAACTTCATAGCCAAATGATTCTGAATATACATCTATTTTTTAGAAATGGTGAAATTTTGATTTCCTTATTTTTTATTTTAGTTTTATTTATTTTTTTGATCACTGCTATACTTTTAAGTTTAATTCATTGCTTTTATTTTTTTTTATTATTTTCTTACCTGTTTCATGTCACTCATTATGTAAATTCCAACCAATAACATCTTTTTCAGTTACTTTGGTTTTAAAATTTATTAAACAAAAGCAAGTCATACAAATATGTTGTGGGTAATTCATAAAAACTTATTGAATTTTCACTGTTGTGGGGT
Organism: Acanthosepion esculentum; assembly: GCA_964036315.1. Classification (NCBI taxonomy): domain Eukaryota; kingdom Metazoa; phylum Mollusca; class Cephalopoda; order Sepiida; family Sepiidae; genus Acanthosepion; species Acanthosepion esculentum. The sequence goes on along the minus strand of OZ038479.1, from coordinate 1,000,466 downwards.
CACAGAATTATTTTCTTTTTGAATTTCCTAACAGAAAATAATGTAAAAGATGTAAAAATGAAAAAAAATATATTTCCAAAACAATGTTCATATTCAAAAATGACATCAAACTTTTTTAAAGTTTTATATTTTTCAGACAAAAAAAAAACTCATTACGAACCAGGTGAATTTTAAAATCGCACGGAAAATTATTAGTATCTTTTCTTTTAATAATGTGTTTTATTATGCATTAAAATAAAATTTATTGTTTTAATTTTAATAATATTAAAAAAAATGATGAATTACCTCCCTTGATTTTCGCTCTCTGAAGATGCTTTGTTTGCAAGCAAAATGTTTATTTTAAAGAATATTTAACCCGAAAAGATTTAATTTATTTAAAATTCTATTGTAATCTTTTTGCTGTAACGTTGAATTTCCTCAAAGAAGAAAAATCAAACAAAAAAAGACTGAAGGAAGCAAGTATAACTTTTCTTTTTTTGTTCCCGAATTTGTTGAAAGAGAAAATCGTTTTTTAAAGAAAAAAGTCGACGATGATTTTTTAAAAATGTTTTTAATATAATTTGAAAGATAAATGACTTACCATAAGTTTAATTTCATTTTGTTAAATTAATAGTTTTTATTTTTGACCTTTTTACGCTGAATTTCTAAGTAATTTACGAAAACATTATTGCAAAGTATTGAGTAAATTTTGATCATAATAAAAATTACAGCAATTTTTAAAAAGATCTTGAAAGAAAAAGTCATTGTCGAAGAAAGGGTTTAACTTTAAAAATCGTGAAAAAAATGCTCGATCCGATGTCAAAAACTTTCCACTTTGAAGAAAAATACATTTTATTTCCTTTTTTGCAACGTGAATTTAATAAATGAATAAAACTTTTAGATGATTCGCTAAAAACAGCATAGCATGATGAAAAAATGCCCCACACTTAATAAAAAGAAAGTTTTATCGTCAAAATATTTGTTATTTAAAGAGGGAAAACAAAACAAAAAAGCATCTTTTGATTATCTTATTGAATTTTTTAATACTTTTTAGCACGTTCGAAATTTTGGTTAAAAAATCTTGTTTGTCTTGCGTCAGCAGGGATGGACGGCCAAAGATTCAGTTGGGATTTTTTAGCGCCTTTTTGCCGTAAAAAACATTGATTTGGAAATTCTTGCAAAAAAAAAAATAATAATAATTGCAGGATTTTAATTAAATTTTCTAAACTTTCAGAAACAATTCACAAATGATGGAAATTATTATAAATAGGTTTATTTTTTTAAAATCATGGTAATATTTTTTTAATATATTTATTACCCTCCCATAATTTTAAGAAAGCTCTAGAAATTCAAAAGTGTAGTTTTTTTAGTGATTAATTAGTTAAAAGCACAAGGCTTTGAGGAAAGTAAATTGTTTTTTTTTTTTAGTTGGACCCCCTTCTACCTTAAAATCAACTCTGAATTGTTACATACAAAACTCAATAAAACAAAGATATTATTTAATATCAAAAGCTTTTAGTTGTTTTTATGAATTTGGATAATATTATCTGAAAGCAAAAAACTTTTTCGATGAAAAATAAATTTTTACAACAATTATTTGTTATTTCTTAAATTATTTTATTACTTTTACATTAAAGTTGTTAAATATTCTAAATTTTATGAAAATGGTGTACAGTTTAGTCGATAGTGTTATTAAGTAGATTTATCTGTACGGATTATAAATTGTGAAGATGACCCCAACTAGATAAAAAATATAATATAACATGGTTTTATGTGTCCATAAAATGGCTGTAATTCAATTAGCATATAAATGCTGTTCCTGGCTGTTTTCAATAATGTCATATAACTTAGGATTAAAAAAAATTTGGGGAGAAATTAACAAAAGAGAAAAAAAAATGTGTAATATTTCAACTGATGCAGGTACCTACAAAGTATTATGTACCTATCTTATGAAATTTATATGGTCTTATTTTTATATTATCTCAGTTATCACATTTTTCCATAAATGAAATATCAAAATTAATAAAATGAGTGGAAATACAAATAATACCATAAAATGTAATAAATGTACATAAAATTTTAATATATTATGTAAACTTATGATAAAAGTTCATAAGAAAAGTACCTAATTAATTAGGTACCTTTCTTATGAAATTTTATCACACTCTCAATCTTATTTTAAAACTTTTTTATAGTATTATATTTTTTCATAAAGCATCGTAAACATAAAGGTGGAAAGCTAAGTACCAAAACAAATTAGAACACTGAAACATTTCCTTAAAAATAACAAGGTAAATAAGTTGGTTCAATTAATGCTAATTCATGTCACTTCTGTCCTTCCGTATGATAACTTTTCCTCACATAAGCTGTCAATAGATGATGAAATCATCACTCATCACTGCTGTTAAGACCTGCTTTCTTTTATTTTAAACTACATTTTTTTGGCAAGGAAAGTAAGTAATTTTTTTTTGGAAATTATATTAAATAAATTTCTAATTTTCTGAAAATAAATTTTAAAAAACAGTATAATTGATTTTTGACAGAATTTTAAATGGAAAAAATCACTTTTGTTTACAAAATTGAAAAAAAAAATGATTGACGATTGATTTTTATGTCAATTTTCCTGAATAAAAAAAAACATGATTTTTAATGAAAATTTTGGACATGCTAGGAATGATTGAAGAATGTAAAAAAAAAAAATAATCAAAAAATACTTTGATCTTTCCTATAAATAATGACATAAACATTTAGACAATAAAAAATTATTTTTGTCAAGTTTAAGGCCATTTTTTATCATGCTATGCTCATTTTTCCAGCAATCTCATGGTGGTCCCTCTGTCTGTGAATGATAATAAATATATATATATCTTTTACCCCCCTCTCCCCACCTTAATTTTATAAAATTTAAAAAAATTAAAATTACACCCTCTTCATATATAATTTATATTAGTTAAAAGCAGGAGTCCTTGGATAATTTAAATCATCAACTTTCTTTTGTCAAACAGAAACATCATTTACTGAAAATCTGCTCTGAATCGTAACATAATAAATACAATAAAACTAAGACATTATTTAATTAGAAAAGTTTTTAATTGCTTTTTTTATAATTATATTAAGCACACTAAGTTCTTGAGAATAAAAAATTCAGTGAATAATTAATTTTTACAAGAATTGTTTTCATATTTTATTTTAATTAGAATAGTTTATAAAGTTTAAGATTCTGTATTAATTTCACCCTTTTAGATATTATTATTATTATTATTAAGTTAAAACAATATTTACTAATCATAAATGGAAAAGCTTAGTGCAAATCATCAAACACCAATATTTTTAAAAGAATTTTGAATTTTTTTTGTATGTGTATAAAAGTGATGATTTTTGTATATATGAGCAACCATACACAAAATTATCAGAAAATAAGAATGTTAACTATAGTAAATTTCAAGCCATAGTATCTACAATTCGGTAAAACATTAGATTATGGAGAATATTTTCCTAAAGTTTTAAGATTACTGAGTACTTAAAAATTATTTCAAAAAGGCACTTATGTTATATTCCTCAAGTAATTTTTACAGATAGGTACCCTGTTGAAAAAAAAAGTTCCTTCCAGTCAATTTAAATTAGTTTTAAAACACAGTAAAGTATTTTGCTTATTGGAATATTAAAGTCAATTAGCTTGAAATTAAAACTAAAATAAAAGCTTCAATGAAGATTTCTCATTTTTAAAAATTCATTTTAAACTTTGGATATCATTAATCTGTGGAGGCACCTACCTGGATGTATTTCAAACCAAATTTAAATTGATTGGAATGATTTTTATTTTTTTGATTATCAGTAAAATCAATGAATTCATTCATATTGACAAATTAGTCAACACAGTATAATTCTCTTGATTAAAAATCTTTCACAAATAATATATACTTTTGAGAAGAATTAGCTCATTTTTAATTGAAACGTATATTACTTTTAGTTTAAAATATTAGAAAAAAGAATTTTTTGACAGGGATGTTGGTGTTATGATGAGGTTTTGGCATATTTATCAACAGCAGGATGTTTGGGAAATTTATCTGAGATAATTGTAATAAAATAATCTGGCATATACAAGGTAAATGGCCATTTTGCATAATTTTTACCCAGGAATCTAAAATTTTAAATATTTTAAGCATTCTAACATTTTATTAAATTTTATGTCCTTACTTATGAAGACATTTGTTGAGGAAATATTAAAAAATTACCACTCTAATCTTTTCATAATGTTCTGTATGGTCATCCATATTTAAAAATTGACATATTTATAGACACATAAAATAAATTCAAAATTCTTTTTAAAATAGTAGGTGTTTGCTAAATTCTAGCGAGCTTTTCGATTTATGATTAGTAAATACAGTTTTAATTTAATAATAATCACTTGTCTGCTACAAATTAATACAGAAATTTTTTGAAAATTTTCAAATTATGAATTATTAAATTAAAATTTAAAAATTCTTGTAGAGATAATTACTAATAAATTTAAAATTTATTATAACCACTGCTCTTATTTTCTGATGATCTCTTCTATGGATGTCCATATTTACAAAAATAAGCACATTTAGACACACAAACACAAAGAAAATCAAAATTCTTTTAAAAAATACTTTGGTTTACTAAATCGGCATAAGTAATTTATGATTAGTAGATACAATTTTAATTTAATAACAGTATAACTTGACTGCTAAAAATTAATACAGAATTGTGAAAGATTTAAATATTTATAAATTATTCAAATTAAAATAAAATAAAAATTCTTGTTAAAGTTCATTATTCATTGGAAAAAAATTTGTTTGTAAGAAAATAGTTTCCATAATATATTTTGTTCATTAAAGCAAAAAGCTTTTCTAATTAAATAGTGTTTTAGTTTTATTGCATTTTTATTTTACAATTCAGAGCAGATTTTCTGTAAGTGGGGTTCTTATTTAAACAAAAGAAATTGAGGATTTAAATTCTCTGAGGACTTCTCTTTACAACAAATGTAAAAAATTAAGCACAACAAAATAATTTTTTCAAGATGTCATAAAATGAAATAAATGGCATGTAAAGTATTTAAAAAAATATTATCAAGATTTTCTAAAATAGAAGCATTTCAAAAATATATTAATTCATTTCTGAATAAGTCCTGAAAGTTTCATTAAAATCTGATAATTATCTGATTTTTGCAAAAATTTCTAAATCAATGACTTTTCTGCAAAATGACATACAAATTCCGTGTCCAAAGAAAAACAAAATTTTACCAAAATTTCAAAGTTTCTAAAAAGAATTAAAACAACAATTTTTACATAAAATCTTTTTGTCTTTCCTCTTTATAATAACACAAAGATTTTTTTGTATCTAGTTTCAATCTGACAACTTAGCAAAAATTTCTTTAACCTCCAGAGGAAAGAGAAATTGATTTTTTGACATCAGAAATAAAAATGCTTCTACTTTATATAACTGATCAAAACATTTTACATATTCTCTACCTGAAATTTTGAAAGTATATTTTTTCATGACATTAAAACGAGTTTTGAAATGAGAGATCACATATCTGCTATTTATTTCATGTCTATAATTGTTATTTAAGATTATCTCCCCTTATATTTCATAGAAATTCGTCTTATTTTGCTGCTTTCATGTCCATGCAATATAGGATGAGATGTACTATGAGACTAATTGAAGTTCAAACTGTCATGATCTTTAATAAAGACTTTTCTGCTTTGAGAGTTTTTAAATGACATTAGGAAACAAATGAACTCCTTTAATGTCTTTATGCAAATATTGTATAGAAAAACTATGATCCTTATTTTAATGTTGAATATGAAAATGTATAATATTAACGTTTTTGAATTTAGAAGAATTTAATAATAATAATTGAAAACTAACAGTTATTATTTATGATAACTTGTGGTTTCTGGTACCAATCTGAAAACTTAGCAAACATTCCTTTAGCCTACAATGGAATTAGATAAATTGACTTTTTGTCATAAGACATCAAAATTATGAATCTACAGTTGTAACTGACTGCCAGTCTCAGTGAAAAAAGGTCCATGCTTTTTACTGAGGTTATCCTTTTATTCAGGCAATAAACTGTCTTTCAGGCTTACTGTGTAGACTCTTTAACCAGCAGTAGCTAAAGAACATGTGATAAGAGGTCATTTTGGTAATATATATGTAATGAATGTCTATTTTTATACTTTTATGGAACATTAAAAAATATTCTCATAATTTTAACTGTATTACTACTGTTACCATTCTACTACTATGTAGAAAAGTTCCTAAGCCTGGGAATGCATCTACCAGTTCCTTTGGCATGTTAAGTTGTTAAGTAGCTCAGATGTATAATTACTGCCCAGCGCAAGATAATTCTACTGGGGAAGTGTAAATCTTTATCTGGTGAAGTTATATCAGATTAGATCAACATGGCAGTGGGGAAAGTTTTCCTTTTTAATGTGTTTGTAATTTAAAAGGTTGTATTGAAAATAAATTTAAAAAAGATATTAAAACTATGCTATTTCTTGTACAGATTGTATTTACGTGGAAAGGAATCCCATGAAGGACTGATGTGAAAGACAATTCATATACCTGTGAAGAAGAATTTTACATTGAAATATTCAAATGTGGACACACTAGGAAAAACCATGTTCATGTGAAGAGTGTGATGCCACATTTACAGTTTGTTCAAATTTAAAATGATACATGTTGACAAATGCATGAAAGAAACCATATTTGTTTTGATGTGTGGGGCAAATAATTACGAGTTCATTGTCATGTTCTCATATGAAAACATATACTCGAGAGAAAGCATATTCATATGAAATATGTCATTGCATTCATACATTTGAGGATGAAAAATTCACATGTATACATACTGCTGAAAAAACAATGACGAAGTCTTTCTGAGAGTGCAAGTTTTAAACATGATATAGCAAATATTGGTGAAAAAGCATATTCATGTAAAATGTGTAGCACAGACATTTTGGTGACTTCAAAGTTCAAAAATCACATGCAAACAAATACTGGGGAGAAACCATATTCATGTGGAATATGTGGTTCAGCATTTTCCAAAAATTCAGGTTTAAAGAGACATATACAAATCCATACAGGTGAAAAACCATATTCGTGTGAAGTGTGTGGCTCTGCATTTTCACAAAGATCAACATTAAAAATTCACATGCGAACACATACTGGTGAGAAACCATATTCCTGTGAAGTATGTGGTTCAGCTTTTACTAAGAGCTCACATTTAAAAAGGCATATGCTGATACATACTGGTGAGAAACCATATTCATGTGAATTATGTGGTTCAGCATTTTCGGAATGCTCAGCTTTAGAAAATCATGCACGAATACATACTGGTGTTAAACCATATTCATGTGAATTGTGTAGCTCAAACTTTGCAGAAAATTCAAAATTAAAAATTCACATGCGAAAGCATACTGGTGAGAAACCATATTCATGCGAAATTTGTGGTTCAGCATTTTCTGAAAATTCAAGTTTAAAGAGACATATGCGAATGCATACTGGTGAGAAACCATATTTATGTGAAGTGTGTAACACAGCATTTTCACAGAGTTCAGCATTAAGAAGACACATGCAAACACATACTGGTGAGAAACCATATTCATGTGAAGTATGTGGTTCAGCATTTGCTCGTAACTCAAGTTTTAAGAGACATATGCAAATACATACTGGTGAAAAACCATATTCATGTGAAATGTGTATTGCAAAGTTTTCCGAAAGTTCAAAGTTAAAGAATCACATGCGAACACATACTGGTGAGAAACCATATTCGTGTGTAATCTGTGGTTCATCATTTTCTGAAAGCTCAAATTTAAAAAGCCATACACGAATACATACTGGTGAGAAACCATATTCATGTGAAGTGTGCCAGTCAACATTTTCACAGAGTTCAACATTAAAAACTCACATGCGAATGCATACTGGTGAGAAACCATATCCATGTGAAATATGTGGCTCAGCTTTTTCTGAAAAATCAGATTTAAAGAAACATACACGAATACATACTGGTGAAAAGCCATATTCATGTGAAATCTGTGGTTCAAAATTTTCAGAGAGTTCAACATTAAGAAGACACATGCGAACACATACTGTAGAAAAAAGCTTATTCATGTGAAATATGTGGATGAACATTTTCAAAGAATTTAAGTTTTAAAATCATATGAGAACACATACTGGGGGAAACCATTCTCACAGTGTGTTTTAGTATTTTCGCAAAATACATTTTTAAAAGTTCATGTTCAGATACATAATGCATACAGAACTGCGATTTGGCATTTGAACATTCCTTGCTCTTAAAAAAAAGCATACACAATCTTACACTAATTAGTAAGATGTAGATACAAACAAGATAAAAATTATTCATTTAAAGTGATTCCGCATTTTTAATAAGATCACATTTAAAGAGACATGCAAGCATATTTTGATGAAAACCAAATGTGAATGGGTCAGCATTTTTAGTGTGTTTAATTTTAAAAATCACAAAAGGACAGACATGAGAAAAAGGTGATGTTGTATTATACTTGAAAATTCTCTAATGGATAGCATTTTCCCTACAGTAAGTTTTATTTAAATGGACCATGTGAAAATATCCACTATCAAGATCATATATTCATGTGAAATGTTTGGATATATATTTTCAGAGAGTTGAAAATTAAAATGTCACAAAAATAACATTGTTTCATTTACACATTAAGATAGAAAGATTTTCATTAGATATATCATTGAAAACTGTTGCTAATCAAATCTCTTTGCTAGTGCAAATTGATTAGATTAGCAATAGGACGCAAACAAACAGGACAGCAGAATAATTATAAAAAAAAAATTGGAAATCTTCAATATTCATGGCTGCAAAAAAACAGCATGTCAAAAGGATGGTTTTTCCCTTGACACTGCTTATTAGTAGTGTCAAGGGAAAAACCATCCTTTTGCTTACTACCATCACTTCTCTTGTGAATAGTGATATGTTGTTTCTCATGATGGGTTTAATATTTTATGAATGTTGTATTGTTTCTTTTATCCATGTTTATAATTTTGAAGATGGAATCCTAACTGACTGACATCATTTTGGATATTTTATAAAACTTACCTTAATATTACACAAGGTTTAATTGTGTTGAAATGTAGATTGGAAGGTTATGTTGCATTTAATTTCCAAATGTGACAATTATAAAAGAATCAACTTTTTTCCAGGACTGAACACTGCAAATTCATTCTTGTTGGGAAGCTACTCCAAAAATGAACAATATATTCATTTTGCATGCAATTATTAACTACAGATTCAAGGTCGTGCATTTTAGAAAGAAAACCAAGTGTCAAAAATAAAAGCTGATTTACTAATTTCACTACTAGTGTTTACTATGTTCAAAAGAAATGTCACCTTTGAAGTGCATGAGATATATGGTGAAGATTAATTTATTTTTGTTTCAAATTACATTTAATAATCAACAGTATGTTTGAGTCAGTCATTGTTTTGCAAGAAATTAAATACTAAAGAAAGGTTTTAGCACTGAAACTTCAGCTACTTTTTATTAGGTTCCTTATTTCACCTTCATGAAATTTAAAGAGCTTAGAATTCTTTTTGATGATGTTCTGTAGCTTTAACTAAGAAAATTCATATCCAAAACTATAATGTATTTTTTCCTTTTGCTTATTTGAATAACCCAAAGCTGAAATTTGGTCTCAAGTATACAGGTGGATGGATACAGTATACAGTGTGAATTTCACCATGATAAATACATTTGACTATAGAAAAAGGTACATACAAGATTCATAACTACTATGTGAGATCTGAAAGAAACAATCATTTAGTACACAGACATTAAAAAACAAAGAACAATACAAAAAGAAAGAAGCTTATTGAAAAATTTCCTTTTGTGCAGGTTTTAATAACAAGGCACGATAACAGATCAAAATATAAAAGGGCCCTTAAAAAGATATACAATACACTCATTCAATAATGAGAATGTAATGCAAAAACTTTAAATAAGGTTGAAAATACTTTAAAGGTGCACCAACTTAATGGAAAGATGAAAAAATTGAAGGAGGTGTTGGTAAATTCACTGGCATCACACTGACTTTTTATAAATTTTTCTTTTCACAGTTTTTGCTTTTTATTCTGTTTGCTTCTTCTGTGAGAAACAGCACAACTCGTCCACATGGGGCCGCCTTTTTCTTCTGGAATCATTGCCTTGTCTTCTGACTTTGAAATTTTTGTTTTGTTCTGGTCAAAAATGATTGCACCTTCTGGTTGAAGTTTTCTTTAGCTTCTGAAATTATCTGCTGGTTCAGCTTCTTATATATGTCCTCAAAGATGTTCCAGATGGATATTAACTTTAAATTTATGTTGTTGGAAGACACCATTTTGATTAGACAATAAATACAAAGAGTATATATTTTTCCAATTTTAAAAAGAAATGATAAACTGTCCACCTTGACTGAATTATTTCAGACTGTGTATGTTTTTTTTTGGGGGGGGGGTAGCTAAATCTATATTTAGAAAATTTACTAAAATAATCTAACACATCAAATTTATTTTTTATTAACCACCTGACTTTCTATTAAATTCACTTCTGAAACTAAGTGTTAGACTATTATAATATTTATTTGTCTCCATTTTTTTATTATTATTTTATATTACTTAGTAATAATAAAAATAATTTTACTTTCTTTTGAGAGAAGAATATAAAAATTTATATAAAAACATGTAAATAAATGATTAACAAAAAAGTGTAGATGAAATAATAAATTGTAACTATATAGCTTTGTTTATTTATTATGCTTGCTTTTAAAAGAAGTGTTTAAAAAAGGAGAAAGCCAAATGGTTAATAAAAAATTAAAAGTTATAAATGTGAAACATTTAAAACTTTCAAAAATAAAGGCAAACAGTTTAAGATTTAATTTTCAATTTACAAAAATATATTGTTCAAAATAGCTGAGAATTAGGAAAACCATAGAATATCAAAGGAACAGAAAATTAGAGAAAACAAGAAGAGGTTTATTAAATCATACATAGAACGGAAAGTCTTGAGTAAATCAAATACTAATGTGGCTAATTGCCATATTTATAAGTAGGAGCAACACATTATCATCGTAGGGGAGTGCAGGAAGTACACCAAATCCTACTTTACAACAGATATAAATCATAAGATTTTTTGATCAATCAGGAGGGTAACTTATGCAAAGTCAAAATTTGTGGCTCATATCTGGAGCCCATTTGTGGGCTATAGAAGAAGTTGAGTTGAGCAGAAAAATGTAAGACGGACCCAAGGTAAAGACAAGGATATTGTCTATCATCAGCAAATGAACTAGGTTGTTATGGAAGAAGTAAGAGGCAAACTAAGAAAACAGAATCTAAAAGAATCCAACATTGGGAATATGAGCCAGAGATATTTCCTTTCTATATCTAGAGAAGATATATTTCCAAGGGGAAACTTTGGCATGAACTTGTAAGTTGCTGGGGAGGCAGATTTAGTCTCAGCTCTAGTCAAGAGGTCCAGGCTAAAAAAAAAAAAAAAAAAAACACCCACAGGGTTTGACACTTATAAGCTGACTGATGGACTGCCACTTTTATTACTATGCAGTCATCACATGACTTCATCTTGAATTGTTACTGTTGATTGTGGTCACAGAATTATTTTCTCTTTGAATTGCCTCACAGTTGTAAAAATTATTTAAAAAAATGTTTACAATCAAAAATGACGTCAAACATTAAAATTTTAAATTCTTCACTTCAGACATGTCTCAATTAAAAAAAAATCGTTCCAAACATCAACAGGATGAATTTCAAAATCGCATTGGAGTATATTTTTGCAAAATAAATATTTAAGGTAGATTTTTGAAGAAAATAATGTTATGCAAATTATGCAAACACCAACACTCCAAAAGTTATTTTAATTTTTAATGAAAATATTTGATCTTACATGAATTACCTCCCTCAAATTTTGCTCATGGAAGATACTTTCTGTTTGCAAGCAAAATGTTTATTTTAAAGAAAATTTAACTCCAAAGATTTCATTTATATAAAATTCTATTGTTTCTCCTTTTTAATATAATGTTGAATTACCCCAAAAGCAAGAAAATCAGATGAAAAAAGACTGAAGTAAGTTAAGTATAACTTTTTCTCTTTTTGTTTATGAATTTGTTGAAAGAGAAACATGTTTTTGTAATTTATTTGTAAAGAAAAAAAGTGATGATTTTCAAAAAGAAAGACATTTTTTTGTTAATCTTACAAATTTTAATATTTTATCCTCAAACTAAAAATGTTCTGGAATCAGGCGATTCCTTTTTGAAAACAAACAATTTTTTAATAATTATGTTATTTTTGTAATTTTAATTTTCTATTAATTTCTTTTCAGACTTTTTATGTATTCTAAGTATTTTTTAGGAAAACATTAATTTTGATCATATTATTACAAATTATATAGTAATTTTTTAAAAGTCTTGAAATAAAAAATTCTTGTCACTTGTGTAAAGATTTTTTTTTAAACAGTGCAAAAATGCTCAAATGGCGTCAATAACTCTCCATCATTTTCAAGAAAAAAAGTTATTTTATTTCCCTTGTTGAAACATGAATTTACAATAAATTAGGTACCCCCGCAAAAAAGGAAAATGCAGTACCTAATTTTAAAATGAAAAATCTTTCTTATCTTGAATCTTTTGTTTTAGTTTTAATTCAAAATTAGTAGAAAATAGATTAAATAAATTTGATATTTCCAACAAGAAAAAATGATTTTTCCTGATTATCAGTAAAGTTGATAAATTCATCCATATTGACAAATCAGTTAACACAACATAATTCTCTTTATTAAAACTCTTTCAAAGATGAAATATATTTTTCTGAAATGTTATTTTACAAAAATTAACTGATTTAAATTTCATTTGATTTGAAACCTATATTAATAATTATGTAATAAAATAACTTGTAAACTGAAACGCCGTTTTTACATAATTTTTTAACTACTCAGTAATCTTCAAAATTTCAAATATTTTATTTTCAAGCATTCTAATATTTTATTGAATTTTAGATACTTATGAAGACACTTGTTGAAGAAATGTTAGAAAATTACCAGCAAATTTTATGTTGTGTATGAACATCCGTATTTACTAAAATAGTCATTCTTATACACCTACACAAAAAAATATTTTCAAAATGCTGGGTTTTGCTAAATTGTAGTAAACTTTTTCATTTATGATTAGTAAATACAGTTTTAATTTTAAAAATTATTACTTGTCTGTAATGAATACAGAATCATTTTTTAAAAATTTTAAAGGTCATAAATTATCCAAATTAAAATGTAAAAAAAAATTAAAACAATTCTTGTAAAAATTCATTATTCACCAAAAATTTTGTCCATAATATATCCATAAAAAAATTAAAAGCTTTTCTAATTAAATAATGTCTTTAATGATGACTTTTCTATTTTAACAGTTTTCATATATTATTGGGAAAGAAATGAATTCTTTTGATTCTTTATGTTCATGTTGTATAGAAAAGCTATGATTTCAATGTGGAATATGAAAATGTATAATATTAATGTTTTTGAATTTAGCAGAATTTAATGATAATAATGAAAGCTAACATCTATTATTTCTAATAGATTTTAGTCTCTAGTGCCAATCTTGAAACTTAGCAAAAATTCCTTTAACTTACAGAGAAAAGAGAAATTGTTTTGTTTTTTTGCCATAAGAAATAAAACTCTTTCTACTTTAGATAACTTTCAATGCTGAATATGAAAGTTTTTGAATTTGTGGTTTATGACTGAAGAGCTGAAAAATCTATAGCGGGAAACATTTTCTTCAAATGTGTTTGTGTTTCAGAATACTGTATTGAAAATAATTTCCCGAAAGATACTAATACTATACTATTTTCTTATGCAGATTGCATTTCTATAAAAAGGGACCCCCCATCAAAGATCACACTGGAAACAATTCATATACCTGTGAGAATGGATCAGATTTTTCACAGAGTTTACATTTAAACATGACTGGTGGACACACTGGGGAAAAACTAACATTCATGTGAATTGTGTGTGGTTCCATATTTACTGTTTGTTCAATTTAAAAAAAAACACACACACACACATACTGGCAAACAAAGGAGAGAAATCATTTGTATGATGAGTGGGATGAAACATTTTCAGAATTTGAAGTTACCAACTCGTATGTGGATGCATACTAAGAGATATTTTCTGAAAGCTCATATTAAAAAAAAAACATATACAAAAGCATATTCGTGAGAAAACATATTCATGTAAAATATGTAGCTCAAAGTTTGCAGAGAGTTCAAAATTACAAATTCATATGCAAAAGCATAATGGCAAGAAATCATTCTTGTGAAATATGTGCTAAAGCATTTTCTGAAAATTCAGGTTTAAAAATACATATGCAAATTCATACTGGTGAGAAACCATATTCATGTGAAGTGTGTAGCACAAAATTTTCACAGAGTTCAGCATTAAAAAAAAACATATGCTAGCACATAATGGTGAGGAACCATTTTGTAATTCAAGTTTTAGAAGGCATATGCAGGCACATAGTGGCAAGAAGCCATATTCATGTGAAGTGTGGAGCTCAACATTCTCACAGAGTTCAAATTTAAAAACTCGCATGTGAACACATACTGGTGAGAAACCATATTCATGTGAAATCTGTGGTTCTGAATTTTCTGATAGCTCAAAGTTAAAAAGACACTTGCGAATGCATACTGGTGAAAAAGCATATTTGTGTGAAGACATTTTCACATTGTCAACATTGTGTGTCAACATTTTCACATTGTTCAACATTAAATATCACATGTGAATACATAGTGGTGAGAAACCATATTCATGTGAAGTATATGGTTCAGCATTTTCTGAAAGCTCATTTAAAGAAACACAAGTACATAAAAGTGAAAAAACATTTGTGTGATCAACATTTTCATATAGTTCAACATTAAAAATTTAAATGTATATACAGGTTTAACACTGGACATCAGATTAAAGAGTGTGTAATCAAAGGAACCACTTGTTCTTAATATTTCTTTTTAATTTCAGTTTAAATGATTAATAATGGAAATCAATCAATAAGAAAAAGTATTTCAATAGTGCTGATGAAACTTTTCAAATAACTGTCTTCTCAGGAGAAAACAAAGGAAATCTGTGCATGAATATTTATACTTTGTTTCTTGTGATGGGTTTGATATTTTATGAAAGTTGTATTGCTTCTTTTACACATGTTAATAAATTTGAAGATGGAATCCTAACTGACATTTTCTGTATATTTTACAAAACTTAGCTTAATATTACACAAGGCTTTGAAATATAGACTGCAAGGTTATATTGCACTTAAATTCCAAATGTGACAATTATTGACAATTATTCAACATTTAAAATCATGGGATTGAACACTGCAAATACATTCTTGTGGAAAAGCTGCTACAAAAGTGAACTTTCAGAGTCTGTCTTGGTGCCAAACTGGGATAGACTGTTCTAGTTCCACGAGCCATGTTTGATGGATGTCAGTTATCAGTTATCTCCTGCTAATTTTCCCTCTGAAATTTCTCCACTGCCTTAACCGGGTATTGAACTCACACTCTTTGGGTCTGTCACTGGATCTAACCAACGCCTATATCCACTGTGCCATGTGTCCTTGAGGAAATCTGGGTATTATAAACCTAATGTTTTTCAGCAACCATTTTTTACCATTACTCATATTGCAATTTTGCTGTTATCATTTCATGTTTTTACCAGATCTCATATTGCAACTTTTTGTTGTCATTGCTTTTTCTCTGGCACTCCTTATTACTGGTTCCCATATTGTATTTATTTCTATGCTTGGTCGACTCAGGATATTTTTGTGGCCTAGCATATGTGCTGATTCCTTAAGTTTACGAATTTTTCAATGGTGTTCCCTGTCTATGATCTCAACATGATCCCACAGGGGACGGTGATCTCCCTTCTCTCTCCATATGTGGTCAGCCACGCCTGATTTTTCTACTTCCCCTCGCGTTACAGCTTTCTGGTGTTCTTGAAGCCTTACCTTGAGGGGGCGGCCTGTCTCTCCTTTATATTCCTTTCCGCAGCTGCACGGGATAGCGTACACACAGTCTTTAGTCATGTTCTCCTCTATGGGGGAGAGTCTCACTCGAGAGAGATATCTGCGAAGTGTTGTCACGCTTTTGAAGGTTGTCCTGATGTTATATGGACCGCAGATCCTTTGTATTCTCTCTGATAACCCCTTCACATAAGGCAGGAATGTAAACACTGAAAGTGAACTTTGCATGCAATTATTGGCTACAGGTTCAAGACGGTGCATTCTACATTTGAGGAAGATCACCAAAAGTCAAAAATAAAAATTGATATACTAATTTCACCATGGAGAAGATGAATTTCTTGTATATGCCACATCCTGTTAGGATGTAGGTGATCATAGTTCTCCACAATTTCCTGCCCTTTGTTGCTCTTAATAAATTTTGTCTTTTTGTTCTCTCTTCTAATTGACAGCAGGGGTGAAGCTAATTATATGAAATATTTTAATTGAAAAAATGGTATTGTAAAATTTACTAATTTCTCCAATAGTGTTTACTATAGAAAATAAATTAAAATTTGAAGTACATAAAAAAATTATGAAGTGAGCCTTAAGTTTAAAAGAAATATGAATCCACCATATTTTGAAAACCAATGGCTTCCCATTCATATAAAGCCAATGGTAGTTGATAAGCTGCGAAAAATGGTGGAAGGCGGCATTCTTCAATATGTAGAACCTGGAGGCAGCAAATGGGCATCGCCTATTATAGTTTTATGAAAAGTTAATGGTGATTTAGAGTTTGCAGAGATTACAAAGTAGTCATAAATCATAAGATTTGTTTGGATTCCTACCTTACTCCAAACATAGAAAACATACTACATTCTCTTGCAGGAATGAAATATTTTACAAAAATTGATTTAAAAAAAAAAATGTACTTCAAGATTGGCATTTTTTTTTTAATCAGAAACACAAGTAGTGAAATTAGTAAAACAACTTGATCTTCTCCATATATCTCCTAGTTTCAGGACTTCCTGTATTGAAAGCATTAAGTAAACGTACTATTAATAATTATAAAATCAGTTCCTACTAAACCGTGACTTTTTATACAGTCTATGACCATATAATAGTGACAGTTTCAAATCTATTTTTTGTTTCAAAAGTGCCTTTAAAGGATCTTAATATTTTTATACATCTTCCATCAAACTGTCTTAATCGTACTAAGCTTTTCTTTAATTCTAGTTTCGATAATTGTTCCCAGAAATTTTTCAGAATAAAGGTCACTTCGTTCCCAGTGTCAATTTGCATTTTTAAGTCAACAGCATTTTATTTAATATTCATGAAGGTGTTCTTTTTGTTTCTCCTTTCTATTGAAAAAGACATTTGGTTGACTTTTTACATCGTCATGTATTATTTTGACAGTTCTTACATTAGTATCTTGCCATCTGCATACGACTTGAAAGTGATTTTTTTTGTACTTATCACATGTCTGTACTCATGCTGGACGTTTCTCTCCTTTTGATTCATGCTTATAGTTCCAATATCTGCATTTTAGCATTGTTCTTTTTATTGTACATGTGTCCATAAGGTCAGGTTGGTTTTCATTTGTATTAAATTTTTCAATTAACTCCTCTTGTTGTATGAAGTCAATACAAGCTTCTAAAATCATTTGGTTTGTCTGTAACTGCTCTAAAATTGTTACTCTATGAGAAGTACTGTACAGTCCTTCTTCCAATCGGAGTTGAATTAATTCTTCCTCTGTGGTTATTCCTTGTTGTCCGAGTTCATGAAATTCACAATATCTGCTGGTATCCCTTAACCTTCTTAAATATTTCCTTATAGGCTTCCCAAATTCTTGTTTCAATGCTAAGAATTTGGTTTGTTCAGCTATGACCATTCTTTTCTTTGGTTGAATATTTCTCAAAATTATTTCTTTGACTTCCTTAAATGTCAAGTTTTCAATTTCAGCTAGATAAGTCATTAACGAAATCTGCCTAATGGCGTCACATCCCATGATTTGTGATTTCTTTCTGTCCTCGGGTGTTTGGTCATCTCGTTACATCTTTATTGTGGCATGTGCCTCAAAGCATTTTATCCAAATCTTTACATTTTCAGGTTCCTCTGTGTTCAACAGGGCTTTGTCAGGCAACGCCATTTTGTTATGATCAAACTTAATATTCTATGTACACTGACTCAAACTTGCCCGTGAGCTATATTTATAGCTCTCTTTATGCTAATTACCTATTAGCTAAACCAATCCCATTACACTTTCTTTTGAGGAAAGAATATAAAATTTATATAAAAAGATGTAGATTAAATTAATGATTATCAAAAAAGTCTAATTTTATTTAATATACTTGCTTTTTAGAAAAGTATTTAAAAAAAGACTTAAAGTTGGTTAATAAAATATAAGTAATAAATTTAATGCAAAACATTTTAAAGTTGCTAAAAATAGAATGGCTGGAAAATGACCCACAAAAAATAAGTTTGTCAAAGGAGAGCACACTATTTACATTGTTCGGACTATTGTCCTCATCTTTGTTGCCATATTTATCACAATGCTTCGGCCGTTGTACACTCCGGCCTTCTTTAGGTGTTTGGAATGTCGAACTGAACCCTTTATTTCACTCGCTGGGGTAGACTGTTCTAGTTCCACGTGCCATTTCTAATGGATGTCAGTTATCAGTTATTTCCTGTTAATTCCTCTCTCCATGTTCTCCACTGCCTTAACTGGGTATTGAACTCACACTCTTTAGGTCCTGTCACTGTTTCTAACTAACACCTTTATCCACTGTGCCATGTGTCCTTGAAGAAGAAGGCTGGAGCAAAAAAGATGAGGACGATAGTCCGAACAATGTAAATAGTGTACATAATACTTCATCTCAGAAATATAGACAGATACCAAAGGGGAGCAGTTTAAGATTTAATTTTCAAATTTCTAAAATATATACACATTTAGATTTTTTGACTAATCAGGAGAATACAAAAATATGAAACTTGTGCCTGAAACTTATTAAGGGTTATGTAAAAAGTCAAGTTGAGCAGAAAATTTCAGATGGTTACAAAAGGTATAAGGATCTAGAAAGGTAAGAAGGACCCAAGCTAGAGAATGATTTTGGGACAAGAAATTTTGGTTGTCACCAGCTGAAGAACTAGGCTGTTTGTCACGAGAAGAAGTAAGAAGCGCACTAAGAAAGAAACCGAAAAGGAAGCAGAAGCTAAAAGAATCCAGAAAAATGGACATTTTCTTAAATTATTAACTGAAGTGGGTTTAAACAAAAACAAATTTGTTAAAAATCCAAGTGATTCTGGTGACTCTGCCAAAACCTCCTCTGTTTCAACTTTCGATTAAATGTTTCTTTTTGAGAGAATGTATTTTGAGCATTTTTAAAGGAATTTTATATTGGGAACACAAAAGTAACAAAAATAGCAGCACATGACACAGAAGACATGGGTGGAGAATTATAAAAAGTGTATTGCAAAGAAACCTGTTACAAATTATCCTGGGCATACACAATGTGAGTGCATTGTCTGCCAAAAATATGAAATTTTAAGCCAATAAGATTGATGAAATAAGGAAAAACGCTAATAGGAGTGCTAGACAAGAAAGGAATATTTCCTATTTGCATTTCTTACCATTATTATTTGCATGATATAATAATGACACCTTAATACACAGATGGAACTGAATAGCTGAAAGAAGAGCTATGACAAAAAACTTTGTTCTCAGAAAGCTTTTTAAACTGCTAAGTCATACACAAAATTATACATAAATATTTACACTCATCCCACACAAGAAAGCTATAATATGTATACAACAACAAGCAATGTGGAAGTGGTAAAAGCTTAATTGGTATAATTCCTAACAGGAATTCAAGCTGCTGGATTATTCTTCTATGCTTCTGAAGAAGCCACATTAATATTTCCCAATGGGAATTTGAGTGGGCTGGATCTATCTTCTATGTCTCCTAACTGGGAAATGGTGAGTCGCATATTTCCCAATGAGAAGACTGTGAGCCATAGATAGTTTCTACTTGTCTCTGGTAAGGACATATTTTTTCCAATGGGAGAACGTTATGTACTTGTAAGCTGCCTGAGGAAGGCAGATTTAGCCTGGCTTGTCTTGACTTCAAGCAGCTAACTAAACAACTGACCATTTTCTTTATGAACTGATGTCACTAAGCAGCTATTATGTGACTTCAACTCAACCAAAGGGAAATAATTGCTTTTTGCATCATAAAAAAATCAAAACCTTTTCTTTGCATTAAATAACACAACATAAATTAACTTTGAGGGCAGAAACAATTTCAAAGAACAATATTACTATGTGTATGTATAAAAATAAAACAGATAAGTTCCCAAATACATGTAAACAAATGCATTAGTATTTGATACTAATAATTTACATAAAAAGGTTAAATACCCCCAAATCAAACATTAAAATCTGTTTTTTTACATAAATTGCTAAAAATTACCACTCATCCTCTCTTCGTAAAGCCTAATTACAGCTTCTTTCTCTTTACTTCCCCCTTCTTTCTTTTTATATTTTTCTCTTCTCCCCCTTCAATATATCACTTCTGTTAACCGATTAAATAGGTCAATGTCTGGTCCCTCCTCCCCTAATACTAAGTATGATAGATAGAAACATTAAAATAAACCCTCTCTTAGCTCGATCATGTCTATCACACCACTCCTCACTGCCCTCTCTGTTAAATTACATAAACTTAATACTACCTGTCAAAAGTGTAAATGTTCATTTCATTTTCCGTTTCACCTTTTAGAAGTGAAGTCTGATGATCCAGCGTCCTTTAAAAGGGCTATGGTGAAATAAATTATTACTTAAAGTGATCTGTTTTTCTTTAAATTATTAGCTCTGAATTTACATTAAGCTCTCAGGATTTCATCCTCCTTGGGACTACCTATACGGATTACCAAATTTTTCGTAACTTAACTATATATATAAAACATTAAAAATTATTCTAAAAATCTTGGTACAATATGATTTACATTAAGCTTTCCAGTTTCAGTATATGATTAGTAAATATAGTTTTCACATAATTATATCACCTAACAAGATTAAACTGATGTAGAATTTTAAAAGATTTTATCCAAAATTATTAGAATTAAAATTATCTAAAAAATGAAAACAATTCATGTAAAAATTTATTATTCATCAAAAAAGTTTTCTTAAAACAATAGTGTCTTTAATAAATCTGATTTATAAAAGGAATTAAATGTTTTTTTTTTCTAAGTGAATAGTCATAGTTTTATTGCATTTTTAATTTTATGATTCAGAGCAGATTTTCAGGATATAAGTAGCAGATTTAAAAAGAATATTTAATTTACATTCTCCAATGAGTCTTGCTTTTAACTAATAAAACAAATTTTGGGATGAAAATATTTCTCGAAATTTCATGAAAGTGGGTGGTAACATACGTAAAAAATCTTTTTACAAAGATTTTCTAAAAAAATAATTTCATTCATTTGTGAATAAGTCCTGAAAGTTTCATTAAAATCTAACAATTATTTGACTTTTACAAGATTTTCCAGGTTAATATGTTTTTCTCTAGAAAATATTTTGAACCTGCCAGAATGTATTATAAACTTTAATAAAATAAAAAAATACTTTGGTCTTTCCTCTTAATAACATGAATATTTTGATAAATACACTCTAGAGAAATCAATATCCGATTGATTTATGACCTTATTTCCCAATACACAGTAGATATTTATTGTATTGAAGGACATCAAATGTTGTAGCAGATACACTGTCATGCACAGATATCACAACTATTACTCATGACTGTCTATATTTTTGAGATGAGGTATTATGTACACTATTTACATTATTCAGACTATTGTCCTCATCTTTGTCGCCATATTTATTATCACACTTTGGCCACTGTACACTCCGGCCTTCTTCAGGTGATTGGAATGTCAAACTGAAACCTTTATTCATTATTCATAAACTTAAGGAATCAGCACATATGCTAGGCCACAAAAATCTCCTGAGCTGACCAAGCATAGAAATGAATACAATATGGGAACCAGTAATAAGGAGTGCCAGAGAAAAGCCATAATAACAACAAAAATTGCAATATGAGCTCTGGTAAAAACACGATTAACAGCAAAAATTGCAATATGAGCACTGGTAAAAAATGATTGCTGATGACATTAGGTTTATAATACCCAGAAATTCATACACAGATGTCCTCAAGGATACATGGCACAGGGGATAAAGGCGTTATTTAGATCCAGTGACAGGACCCAAAGAGTATGAGTTCATTAAACCTTTAGAGGAAAATTAACAGACAGCCATTAAACATGGCACGTGGAACTATAACAATCTCCCTCAGTGAGTGAAATAAAGGGTTCAGTTTGAAATTCCAACCACCTGAAGAATGCCGGAGCGTAGAACGATCGAAACGTTATAATAAATATGGCAACAAAGATGAGGACAATAGTTCAAATAATGTAAATAGTATTACCCATGAGATATTAAGTCATGATTTACTTTGAGATAAATAGAAATGACTCCTCACTAATGGAAGTAATATCAAAGTTATTTAAAACTGAAACAATTTCCAATTCCATTCAGCAATAAAACTTTATATTGTGATACTACTTTAACTAATCCTCAACCATATATATCTTCAATGTGGAGGAAACAAAGATTTCAACATTTCCCATCCATGCAAGCATTCTAATGTAAAAATTGCAAGCAGACCTTTTGTATTATCAAACATAGCATCAGATGAAGGGAATTGAACTTCTACATGGCTTGTCAGAAAAATAAGGAACAATGCAACATCAAATCACGAATAGGCACTTTTAACAGCCCAGATTCAAGAATATGTAGATATTGTAGGCCCTCTACCAATTTGCTAAGTTTACTCATATATTTTAACCATTGTTGACAGATTTTCTCCTTGGCTGACTGCAACCACACTTCAAGACACATCTGCAACAAGGGTTGCAAAAGTGATATTAAAAGATTAGATAATTTGTTTCAGAGTACACAATGTTATCACCACTGATCTAAAACTATAAAGAGAAGACCCAAGAGAGGCTATGGTGAAGAAATAAATGAGACATAGAACAGAGGAAGCTACCACTGATCCTAGATAAGAGCAAGGACTACTTCACACTGACAGCTGACTCAACATTATGCAAAACTGCCAGGCATGTTGGATCTCCAAAATTTACAAAGGTGTTATTTCATTGAGACCTACTATACAATTTGTGATCAGTTGTTTTTATTTATTTTGAATGGAGTCAGTTGATAAAATATTGAAATAGTGAGTCTGTGATATTCTGAACACCCTCCCATTTTCTCTGTAACATGTCTTCTACTAATTGCCCTTGAGTTTCTATTGATAACCTCCTTTGGTTTTCACTCTCCTTATGCATAATGTAGCCATCTCGTTAGTTCATTAAAGCCTTCTGAATGTCTCACATCTTCCTCTCACCAATAAACAAAGTGTAAGCTGAGCGTAAACAGTCTGGATAAATACATTAAACCAGAATGTTTGGATGTCGCCCCAAACACTTTCTCACCCCAAAAGGAATTTTCTCAGTGGTATACTTTTTCATTTTTATACGTTCTACCCAAGCTAATGATCCTATCAACACAAAAACTCTTAAACTTTGCCAATAAGTTTTTTGGATATGAATTCTTTTCAAAAAGAATTCTAAGCTCTTTAAATTTCATGAATGAAAAGTGAAATAAGGAAATTATTAAAAAGTAGTTGAAGGTTGCTATGTTTTCTTTATCATTTAACAATTTCTTGCAAAAGAATGAATTTGCCAATAGGTCTGTTTGGATATGAATTTACTTAGTTAAATCTACAGATCTTAAAGAATTCTGAGATCTTTAAATTTCATGAATTAAAGTGAAATGAGGAAACTAATAAAAAGTAGTTTACATTGCCAAGTTTTAAGGCTAAAACCTTTCTTTAGCATTTAATAATTCCTTGCAAAAGAACTCAAAGATAGTTATTTCTGTTATAAATTACATTTGATAAATTCATCTTCATGTATTTCATGTTCAGAACACAGTAAACACTAATAGTGAAATTAGGAAATCAATTTTTATTTTCGCCTCTTGGTTGTCTTACTGAAAGGCACCATCTTGAACCTGTAGTTAAAGTTCATTAATATATTGGCTTTCCCACAAAAATGAATTTGCACTAAAAAACATCAAACTATTCTGCAGAATATGTTTGCATGTCTCTTTAAAAGTCATCTTAAAAAAATATCTTTAAAAGTTATATGTTGGATATGTCTCTTTGTTAAAAATGCAATAGTTTTTATCTCGTGTAATATGAAAGTTTACTGACTGGTGTGGGTTTTTTTGAACAGTAAGGAATGTTCAAATTCCAAATAATGCACTTCACATTAATATGCCTTTTAATTAATATATATTTGCATATGTGCTTTTAAAAGTGTATTTTGTGGAAATGATAAACATGTGAATGGGTTCACCCAGTCTGTCAGCATATGAGTTTGAAAATTTGAACTCTTTAAAAATGTTGATTCCCAAACTTCCCATGAACAGGGTTTCTCTCCAGTATGTGTTTGCTTGTGATATTTTAAGTTTCAGTCCTGTGAAAAAGCTGAGCCACATGCTTCACATAAATGTTTTTTCACCCGTATGTATTCGTGCATGTTTTTTTAAACAATCATTCCGTGAAAATGCCAACCCACATACTTCACATGAAAATGGTTTCTCTCCAGTATGAGTCCTCATATGAGTTGTTAAATTTGAACTCACTGAAAACTTTGAGCCACAGATTTCACAGGAATATGGCTTTTCACCAGTGTGTTTTTGTGAATGTTTTTTTAAATCTGAAGTTTCAGAAAATGCTGAACCACAAATTTCGCATGAATATGGTTTCTCACCAGTATGTTTTCGCATGTGAGTGTTTAATTTTGAACTATGTGAAAATGTTGAGCTACACACTTGACATGAGTATGGTTTTTCACCAGTATGTATTCGTGTATGGCTTTTTAAATTTGAACTATCAGCAAATGCTGAACCACATATTTCACATGAATATGGTTTCTCACTAGTATGAGCTCTCATGTGAGTTTTTAATGTTGACCTCCTTGAAAATGTTGAGCTACACACTTTACATAAATATGATTTTTTACCAGTATGTATCAGCACATGTCTTTTTAAATTTGAGTTCTCAGAAAATGTTGCACTACACATTTCACATGAATATGGCTTTTCACCAGTATGTATTCGCATATGTCTTTTTAAATATGAATGTTCAGAAAATGCTGAGCCACATATTTCACATGAATATAGTTTTTCACCAGTATGCTTTTGCATATGGTGTTTTAAACTGGAACTCTTTGAAAACATTGAGGTATACACTTCAGCTTTTCAATAGTATATGCACATATATGAATTTTTTGATCCTGAATTGTATGAAAACATAGAACCATATACTTCATATGTATTATCTCCAACTTCAAACACTGAAAACTTTTTTGACGCACTCATCATACAAATATGGTTTCTCTCTCGTGTCAGTTTTTAGAACTGAAGAAACTCTATATGCGGAAACACACAGATCAAATGTTTTTCCTCCAGTGTATTCACATGCGAATATTTAAATGTAAACTCTTCACAGGCATATGAATTGTCTCCAGGGTGTGCTTCTATGTCAATGTGAATATTTAAATGTAAACTCTGTGAAAAATCTGATCTTTCTTCTTCACAGGCATTGTCTCCAGGGTGTGTGTTCACATTGATGGTGGATTCCTTTTTATGGAAATACAATCTGCAGAAGAAAATAGCATAGTTTTTGTATCTTTTGGGAAATTTATTTCCGATACAGCATTCTAAAATACAAACACATTTTATAAAAACTTTTTCATTATAGATTTTTCAAATCTTCAAGTCATCAATCACAAATTCAAGAACATTAATTTTATACATTTTCATATCTGACATTGAAATGAGAGTCATAGTTTTTCTATATAATATTATCAGAAAGGAATCAAAGGAGATATTTGTTTCACTGCAATAGTTAAAAAATCTCAAAGCAAAAAAGTCATTATTAATGACCAGAAGTCAGTTTGTATTTCAATGAATCTTATTTTAAATCTTAAGTCTTATATTACATAGACATGAAATCAACAAAATAAGATGATTTTCTGTGAAACATAAGAGGAAATAATCTTAAAAAAGAATTGCATATTGGCAGTATGAACATAAAATAAATAGAAGATATGTGATCTCTTGTTTCAAGAAAAGTTTTAATGTCAGGAAAAAATGATATCAAATCTACAGTAAGTAGATTACAGAATATGTAAAATGTTTTGCTCAGTTTCATTGAGAGTTTCTTATGACAAAACATCAAACATCGGTAAACCTGGATGTGATGGAACACACATTCAAATTATCCAGTCAATCTTTTCCAATACACGTAGGAACATGTTGAGCACTTCTCAAAAATTTAAATTATATCACTATTTTAATGACAGGTGCCTCTTTTTCTATATTTTCATAGTGGTGCTTTTCAAACTTGTTCTGTTCAGTTGTGCCTCCCTACACTTACCAATTTTGTCCCATCTTAAAGCAAAACTCAATTTTCTAAAAATAAAAATTTCAAAAATAAATTCATTCATTTTTTAATAAGTCCTTAAAATTTCATTAAAATCAGACAATTATTTGATTTTTGCAAGAATTTCCAAATTAATGGGCTTTCCCTGGTAACTGCTACACTAGGTAACCTCCATGAGATCACTAAAATAGAGCATAGCATGATGAAAAAGATGCCAAACTTGACGAAAACAAAATGTTATCGTCTAAATGTTCATGTTATTATTAAGAGGAAAGATCAAAGTATTTTTGGGGTATTTTTTTACATTTTTTAATTGTTACTAGCACGTCTGAAATTTTCGTTAAAAATCTTTTTTTTTAATCAGCAAAATTGACAGATAAACGATTATGGCATACATTTTTTTTCCATTTTATAAAAAAGGTGAAAATCTCACTTTGAAATTCTTTGAAAAATCAACTATCATTTTTTTCAAAACTTATTTTAAGAAAATCAGAAATTATAATGTTTATTTAAAATATTTTGAACCAAGGTTGACTTATCTTCTGCTCCAAAAAGATGTAATTTGAAAATAAAACAAAGCATCACTCGCATCACTTGGCAGGTGTTGAATGATGTATTGACGGATTTATGTGATCATAATTTGTTCTACGGAAGGCAAAAAGTGCAGTTATTTAGATTTAAGTGAGCAAATTATTTACCTCGTTATTTTTAAGGAAAACTTTCAGCGCTCTAATTTTTTTTGTACTTAGCTTTCACTTTTATGTTTACAATGCTTTTTAGAAAATATATTATAAAGAAATTAAAATGAGACTGTTAAGAGTGAGACTAAATTTCATATTTGATAAGAAAGGTATCTAATTAATTTATAGGTACCTTTCTTATGAAATTTTATCAGAAGTGTACATAAAATACTATAATTTTATGTACATTTATTACATTTTACTGTGTTATTTGTATTTCCATTCATTTTATTATTAATTTTGATATTTCATTTATGGAAAAATGTTATAACTGAGATTAATATAAAAATAAGATCATATAAATTTCATAAGATGATACTGATACTTTTAGGTACTCTTCTCAGTTGAAATTGAAAAATCAAATTAACTTCTCCACATGTGTTTTGCAAAAATAAAGGCCTAAACAACAGAAAATAATGTTTAACACAAATAACGTAACTTAATTATATTCTGGTTGGTCTTCCATACTTTATAATTACAGCCCGATTATAAACACAAAATTACATTTCTTAATTACTGCGAATCTTCTGATTAGTCAAAATGATACAATTTACAATGTGCTAACAAAGTAGACATTTTGACAGCTCTATTACAAAATACATTTCTGTATCACGCATAACTTTACATATCAAGAATAATTTTGTAGTGAGCTACCACAGAGTTGCATGCATTTTTTGCAATGCTAGAAAAAAATGACTTACCTCCAGTGCAAACAGATTCAAATGTGCTTCACATGTAAACTGTGCAAAAAGGAACGAAATGGCGGCTTCATGGGTTACGCATTTAAAATGGATAGATCACGAAGTCAGATATTCTGTCATGAGATTATCTTTTCACATATGTAAATTTTGGCTGGAAATAATAGATAAAAAAATGGGTAGAACAAGGCCACAGGCAGAATGGTTTACAGGCTACATTTGTTGCAGTCAGTAGAATGTTTGAGAGGAAATGGATTGTGGGCATTGTTTGCAAGGAAAGAAACGAAAAGTTTAGAACATTTTAGCTACAAATTCAAACCATTTTTTTTTTTTACTGTTTGGCTTCATTATAGCAGCTTTTGATTTTAAGAATATATGTTAGTAAGTTTCTTCTTTGAGTAAATTTTTTTTAAACACAACCCTTGAAAGAAAGTGTAATAAACAAACCTGGTCTGTTGCATTATTTTTTTTTTACTCTATTTTTATATAATTTTACACTTTTTTATATAAATGTTTATGATATATAAAGAGATGAACAAATAAATCAGAGTTGAGGAATTGATTTGATTAATTCTCCAATGCTGTGGTCATCGTAACATACCCAGAGCCAAAATACTTGTATGTGACTCAGACAATCTCGTACTGACACATACCTCACCAAAATCAGTCATTTGCACCTTGACTCAAAGTGGTACTTTAGGCAGCGTTTGGAAAATATTTGAAATATAATGTAAATTATTAATTAATCACTATCCATGCAAGGATTTTTTGTGAGATAGCACCTGCTTAAGGGAATCTATAAGTACAGACCTTACATCAAGGAAAAATCTGTTGGCGAATGGATTCTGTATTGTCAATTCAAACAAATTAATCGACTGAAACAACATTTCCTGCTTATCTTATGTAGATTCTACAATGAAACCAAGGTAAAAACTTTTTCCGTTTCAAGGGGTTTTATCATAAACACACCTCAATGTGTGTCTATCAACTTCTCCATTTCTTATGGACTTTATTAAACACACCTCAATGTGTGTCTTTCAACCTTTCCATTTTCATAGATTTTATTAAACACACCTAAATGTGTGTATGTTAACTTACCCCTTTCAAGAGTTTATATAAAAACACCTCAAATATGTATGTGAACTTCCTCTTCTTTTCAAGGGTTTTATTATATTTACCAGACGATGTAAATCTTTATCTTCAGTTTCATTTAAATTTCATTTGTTTTCATGCATTGTTTCACAATTGAGCTATTACATCTATTTCTATGTAGCACTTGGAATAATGAGTAATTACTGCTACTACTTTAAATGAGTTAGCACCAACAACATAACACCTTCTGTACCCACTAAATGAATAACAAGACTTTCACAAAGCCCTCAACAAATCAGCTCCCCCAACAGATCTAGCTGTACTTTGAACAGGTATGGCTCTTTAAACCAGACCAATTTTTAAAATCTATAATAAAAAGTTGGCAGACATAAGAAACATACATTTTGTTGTCATTCCGTCTATTTTTGTCACTGTTTGCATATCTTTTCAGCCCACCAGCTGACTTGAAAACTTTTCAGCAAATGTGACAAGAGATCTCAGTACTTAATTTTTGTGTTTGTTTTTATTTCTCTTTAATCTACAAGGTTTGATTATTTCAAGGTATCAGATATCAGTCCCGGGAGACTGAAAATTTATTTAGGGTGTAACACAAGGTAGTAATCAAGATAGACATGTTGAGAAAATCAACATGCATATGCAGTTGAGTAAGATAGACTCAGGAGAGAAATATTCCACAAATTACTACACTGTCATAGTCAAGTGTTAGTCTCTCGCTGGCTGAAGGTGTCACTGTTGACGGAAGTGCCTTGGTATTGTTGCTGATGGTCTGATGTTGTGGGGTCTGTGGCTAATGCCAGCTGAGTCAGATCAGCCTTTGTGGGAGAAGTCAGTATTAGCTTAATAGTGAATCAATAGCTCAGAAACGGCTGTAGAAACAACATGGAATTATTCTAATGGGTCAGAAATCATGTTTTATGAACCTGGTATTTTTCGATGGTATTCTAGAAGTAGGTGCACAAAGTCGAATGAAATTAAGCATTCTTTTGTCATGAACTGTAGATGTTGAAGTGCTCACTTCCATTTGAGTTAAGGAATTGAAGTTCAGACAGGCTACAACACACCCATATTGTTATTTTATGGTAGAGGAGGTTATTTTTGTTCTTTCTACATTGCCATTTATGGAATAAGTTATTAATTATAAGCTGCTTCCCAATGCTATGTACTAATTACTGGACATAACTAACAGGTTCCTTGCTAGATATGTTCTCAGTAATTGTTACTTAGTAGTAATTTAGGTATCCACATGTCCACCCCCAGTTATGGATACCAGCTGCATCATTACCAGGCCTGGTATAAGGATCACCTTGATTTGACTTTATATAAGGCTTTCTTGGTTCAAACTGATATATCATTATTTTTTTAGAGAAAAAAAATGGCTGCTCTGTCAAAGTAAGTAACTTGAAAAATAATTTCCCTAAGCACATCCCTAAAGGAATAGAGTCTAGGTTATCCAGAAACTCTTCTAGTAAAATAATTTTTGAGGATAAAAAGAAAGAATATGAGAAGAACTTAAAGGTAGAGGGTCACAAAACCAAACTTGAGTTTAAACCTCAAATTAAACAACCTACGAAGAACAATATTTACATTATTCGAAGTATTGTCCTCATTTTTGTTGCCATTTTTATTACAATGTTTTGGCCGTTGTATGCTCTGGCCTTCTTCAGGTGGTTGGAATGTCAAACTGAACCCTTTATTTTGCTCACTGGAGACTGTTCTAGTTCCACATGCCATGTTTAATGGAAGGCAGTTGTCAGTTATCTCCTGTTAATTCTCCGCTCTAGTTCTCCACTGCCTTAACCAGATATTGAACTCACACTCTTTGGGTCCTGTCACTGGATCTAACTAACGCCTTTATCCACTGCACCATGTGTCCTTGAGGACAGGGTTAGGGGAATTAACAGGAGATAACTGATAAATAACTTCCATTAAACATGACACGTGGAACTAGAACAGTCTACCCCAGTGGGCGAAATAAAGGGTTCAGTTCGACATTCCAACCACCTGAAGAAGGCTGGAGCCTACAACGGCTGAAACGTAATAAAAATGGCAACAAAGAAGAGGACAATAGTAGGAATAATGTAAATAGTGTACATAATACCTCATCTCAGAAATATAGTCAGGACACCAGGAGAAAGAAGCTCATCAGAGCAGTTGCCATGAAAATTTGAAGAACAAATTGAGAAAAAGAAAATATATCTTTTGGTTCAACCTTCACTTTCAACTTATAGGTAAAATGTAAAATATGGAAATTATTTTTCAAGTTACTAACTAAACACTTCCCCAAAACTTCAGAATTACATAAGATATTCAATAAAAACACAGTTAAATTAAGCTACAGCTGCACTAGTAACTTGGAAGCAACAATAAATAGACAAAACACCAGAAATCTCAAAACTAATGTGTAGCAAAATAGTTAACACTAGTAATTTATGCAACTGTAGAAATAAGAAGAGATGTCCATTAAATGGAGCTTGTAAAACAGAAGCAATAATTTATAAAGCAACAGATATTAATGGCCAAAATAAAACTTACATAGGATGTACGGAAGGCACTTTCAAATGTAGATGGTAGAATCATAAGTCGTTATTTAAGCTATCAAATCTTAGGTACTCTACCAAACTAGCTGTGTAGGGAATTTAAAAGAAAAAAACAAGAGGGATCCGATTGTAAGGTGGAAAATTTAAAAAAAAGGAAAGGCCTTACAATAATCACAACAATATTCACAACCAGTGCCAACAAGAAAAATTAGTGATTATGACATTTACAGATCCACAGAAGCTTTTAAACCAGTAATCTGAAGTCTTGAGTCTTTGCTTACATATGTGGTGAACTAAAAAACTTGGAGATTTGAGTTGAAGGGAAATAACTGAGACATCTGGAAGAAGCCTGGCACGTGGAACTAGAACACTCTATCCTGGTGGACGAAATAAAGGGTTCTGTTCAAAATTCGAATCACCTGAAGAAGGCTGGAGTGGACAACAGTAGAAACCTTGCGAATATGGAAATGAAGATGAGGATAACAGTTCAAATAATGTAAGTAATGTGGAAATATTGTTTTGGAGTCTGTATCCCCCCCCCAGGCCTTTTCAATTTTTAGTGAGTGGTTTTAATTTAGGAAGTGTCCATGAAATTTTTTCAGTAATATAATGAAAAATTGCTGAGTATTTTATTTAATTGTCATCCAAATAAATGGAAATTATTGAATCTTTGTTGGCATTTACTTATATTAAGTACCCCCACCGCCAAAAAAAGTGATGCTTTGGGTTTAAAATTCATTTTAAAATATTTCTCAAAGCTTATATTTCTGTTTTAATTCCAAGTTAATAAATGAAAATTAATGTTTCCAAGAAGCAAAATACTTATCTGTATTTGGAATCACATTTAAATTGATTAGTATCACTTTTTTCTGTTTATAAATATAAGGTATAAGTAACAGAGTACCTATCATTCATTTTTGAAAGCTGAGAAATTCTAAATCCGCAAGTTTTTCATGCCATTTTAGATTTATACTAAAAGAAAATATTACATAAAACATCACATGTGATTATATTCACATTGGTGTAAAGTATACAGTGCAAAATTCTAAGCAAATATAACATCAAATATCTTATAAAAGAAAATTTTCTAAACTGGAAGTAAACAGGTGTCTAATTTTGTGGGATGAATTCTGGGAACATTGACAAAGTTCACAGTAAATAAGAATAAGAATGGAGAACAGGATAACAATTGTAAGAAACAAAAAAGATATGTACATAATGAAAGTCAAAGGCAAAGCAAAGCAACTATAAGACAAGAATAAAGTAAAGATTTCACAAAGTAGGAATAGTGTTCACATTCAAAAGGGATACAGTACAGTGGTGCTGAAAGGATTTTTAAATAAAAATGCCATTTTCTTCTGACAGAATATAATCTTTCTTGCACCATTTTGAACTTCACTCGTTGTTTGCATGTTTCGAATGTTGATAGCAGACATGATTTTTTAGATACAATTATAGTACATTGTCTTTATTGATTGCCATTATCTATTAAGACAATGTACTATAATTGCTCCATATTCATTTGAATTAACCAGGTATTTAATAATGGGATAAGCAATTCTACTTCTTGTATTTAAGTTGCTAATGCCATATATTCTACATCACATACTAACAATATAACTGCTGGTTGTTTTCTTGTCATGAAATATATCAGACTATTAACTTCTCCACATTAATATTTTTATACTTGCTTACGTCCACAGATTTCGCAGTGGAATAGTTTCTTACGAGTGTTTTGTCTGAGACGTGTTTTGATGAAATTTAAATCCATAGATTTCAGTAGAAAAGTTTCTCTCAAGTGTGTGTTAACATGTGTTGTTTGATGTTTGTTTTTCTGGAAAACTTAAATCCACAGATTTCACAGTGGAAACGTTTCTCTTTTCTGTGTGTATGCATGTGTGTCTTGAGAGAATAATTTCGAGAAAACTTAAATCCACAGATTTCACAGTGGAAACGTTTCTCTCCAGTGTGTGTTAATATGTGTGTCTTGAGAGATGAATTTTGGGAACACTTAAATCCACAGATTTCACAATTGAAAGGTTTCTCTCCAGTGTGTGTTAAAATATGTCTTTCGAGTGCTGATTTTATGAAAAAACCCTTTCCACAGTTTTCACATTGGTAATTTTTCTCTCCAGTATGTGTATACATATGTCGTTTGAGATTTGAATTGAGGGAAAACTGAAATCCACAGATTTCACAGTGGAAAGGTTTCTCACCAGTATGTGTATACATATGTCTTTTAAGAGTTGAATTTAGGGAAACCTGAAATCCACAGATTTCACAGTGATAACTTTTTTCTTTAGTGTGTATTAACATGTGATTTCGAAGTGATGATTTTAAGGAAAAACTAACCCCACAGATTTCACAGTGAAATGGTTTTTCTCCACTGTGTTTTAACATGTGGTTTTTGAGAGATGGACGGAGGGAAAACTTACATGCACAGATATGACATTTGAATGGTTTTTCCCCAGTGTGTGTTAGTATGTGTCGTTTGAGATCTGAATTTTGGGAAGATTTAAATCCACAAATTTCACATTGGAAACGTTTCTCTCCAGTGTGTGTTAGCACGTGCTTTCGGAGTGATGATTTTAGGGAAAAACTTACTCCACAGATTTCACAGTGGAACGGTTTTTCTCCAGTGTGTTTTGACATGTGGTCTTTGAGTGATGTAAGGTGGGAAAACTTACATGCACAGAGTTGACAGTTGAAAGGTTTCTCTCCAGTATGGTTTTTCATGTTTTTTTTAGATTTGAATTCATAGAAAAAGTAACATCATATATAGTTTATACCTTAAGCCCATTATGTCTCTCCTGTGTAGACTTAAAATTAAATACCAATCCACGAATTTCACAGGGTAAGAATGCCTTCTTTCTCATGAATATTCGCCATGGTTCCAGGAACTCTCAAAGATGCAAACTGAAAAAGAAAAAATAATTTTAAGTGAGCACCATTATACCATATTTTGACCAAACAGAAATATGCCATTTGTTAATTTAAATGGATTTGTGATTAACTAAATTCTTAAAATGAAGCCAGAAACACTGATAAATAAGTATTTAAATTGGACACATTATAATGTTTATTCTGACTGCACAGTGAATTTATTTTGGCTAGTACATAAAACTAGACCAGATTTGCCAACAGATTCTTAAATTATGTATCAGTGGACATGGATAGGTGTTGAAATGGGCAATGGAACAAAAAAACAAAACCAGCAAGCTGAGATCTAGATTCAGAAAAGGAAAACTTTGCATTCAGAAGCATATAATATGGTATTATGCCAGATACATTCTATATTCAAATTTCACACATGACCATCGAATGAAGCCAGGTGCAGGGTTTGATTTAATATTACACACAACACCAGAGTGTAGAGCAGAAAGACATAACCTCTCATCTCCATCAAATAATGCAGGCAAGCAAACAAGAATTTTTAAAAGATAGATATAGAAACAACAGCCCCAGAGATAATGTGCGCAGTCTCTTGAAAACAGCAGAAAGAGAGGATGTCTGGTCAGTATACTAGACAGGGTTGCAGGATAAAAAACAAAAACTATGTAAATAAGGCATTCATGTTATATTCATCAAGTAATTTATTTCAGTTCAGTCCCCCTCATTTAAATCTCCAAAACCTCAAGCTGTCACTCAATATGTTAGAAAAAAACAAGCTGCCCATGTTAAAAATATACTTTTCTGCTGTAAATTAAACTAGAAGTAATATTTCAATTCTGATTAGTTAAGCTTGAAGACAGCTAATTTTATTTGTGAAAGGTTTTATTAATACAGTTTTAACAGATTTGTCAATATGGACAAATTGATAGATTTTACCGATAAAAAAAATGATACAAAAATTTTTTAAAATACCGAATTGTAATGATTTTTACATTTATGATCAATAGTTTTAACTTGGCCATTAGAAATTAATACAAAATTTTAAAAGTTTATAAATCATTTCAATTAAACTACAATTCTTGTAAAATTTATTATTCATTAAAAATGTTTCTTTTTACTTGACTTGACTTGACTTTTTACGTGGACTTGATGTTTCTTTCTCAATATTATAGAAAAACATCTGACAAATTTATTTCAGAAAAATTATGAAATATGAAGAATGAACATACAGAAGATTTGTCCAATCTCTCAAAAAATAGTTCAATAAAACTCAAAAAATATTTTTTCTAACAGTTGGTGCCTGCGTTATTCAACATGTAATTTTCTTTCAGATTAGGCAAAAAAACAAATCTATATTTAATATTTATATTAAAAATTACTTTTAAATAAATGAAAACATGAATGATGAATAAAAAAAAATATAAAGTTCAAAGCTATTTTTGAGTGTGAGGCTTTTTTGTTTAAAGAAATTTCACTTTTTTCATTTTAGCAAATTTTAGATTATTTTTGTTATGGATGTTTAAAAAAGAAATAATTCTGAATTACCTTCTTTGACTGCTTTTCCCTATTGGAAAGGTAATAGGATAATTCAATATCTCTTAAATTCAGAATAATTATCAAACTATTACGAAAATAAAAGCAATTTATCAAACTCAAAATATCATTTTAGTAAAAAAACCAAAAAAAAACTATTTCTCATTTAAAAAATAAAATTATTCATAAGTTTCGTAAAATCCTATAACAACAAAAATATTCATAACTACTGTTTATACAAAGTATTTTAAAACATAAATACCAATATCTTGATTATTGCATTGATGGTGTTCCGTATTTCTTTAATTTTCAAGGCAATTCTTTTTCATAGGAAAACAAAACAGGATTAAGTTGCTGTTGTTGGTGGACTTGATGTTTCTTTCTCAAGCTCGACAAGATTTTCTAATCAATAAAACTTCCTATTTTTAAAGAAATTCATATGAAAAAAGATTCATTATTTGAAAATAGATGGCATGTAGTTTGTGCTGAACAGAACAAAGGGATCAGAGGAAGCGGTGTAAAAGAAGAATTTGTCCCTTGCTCAAAAATAGTATGGATGAACACAATATATCACAAATTGCAGTGTCAATTTGTTTTACTCATAATTGTTCAGAATAATTAAAAAAAAAACAAACAAAAATATATATTGGGTTCAATTAGATATGTTTTAATATCAATCTGGTTTGAAGATAAAAAAAATAAAAGCAATTAAAAAACAAACAAACAAAAAACGTTGGGACGTTTTTTGTTTGTTTGTTTTTTAATTGCCTTGAAACTTAATACAAACGATGTTTTTTCTTAATTATACCAAAGTATTTTTTGATTATTTTTTAAATATTTTTTTATTCCTTTTCTAGCACGTTTGAAATTTTAGTTAAAAAATATGTTGTTTTTTTTTGTCAGCAGTCGACATAATTTGTCATTCGTTTTTTAGCGCCCATTTTCAGGTGAAAAACACATTTTGTAAAAAAAATCTTGCAAAAATCAAATTGTCGGATTTTAATGAAACTTTCGGAACTTATTGACAAATAAATGAAATTATTTTTTGAAGTTTTTTTATTTCAGAAAATCTTGGTAAAAAAATATTTTTTTCTACACACTTAATTAATTTCATACTTTGGTCTTTCTTATGAATAAACTTTTTCATGATAAAACTTTGTTTTTATTAAATTTCAGGCCTTTTTTCATCTTGCTATGCTGTTTTGTTTTTTTTTTAAATAAAATTAATTAAAAATTTAGAACTTAAAAAATCATCATTAAATGCCTTAGATAATAAAACTAAGGCATTTAATGATGATTTTTTAATGGACAATATTTTTTCAATGAGTAACAAATTTTTACAAGAAATATTTTCATTAAAAAGAGATTTTAATTTAATAAATTATACAATCGAGAAAAGGCGCCAATGTTTTAAAAATACTTTTAAAATATTACACTTATATGAGAAAATTAATTTTTGAAATAAAACTGGAATTTAAGTTTATTTAAAATGCTTTTTCTAAAAAATATTTTCGTAGAAAAATAAACAGGATTTAAGTTGCTGTTGTGTTGTTGGTGGACTTTTTGGTAAACTTTGGTTTTATTTCCCAAGCGCTAAAAATCTCTTAAATTTTTCAAAAATTGTCATATTTCCGTGCAAATTTACTTACTGAACTCGAATTAACAATTATATTTATGAAGAAACCTACCATTTTGGACTTATCGACAATTAAAAATCGAACTTCTTGTTGGTCATTCGCCCCCCATTACTGCCATATGGTTCACTCATTCACGGCTGACTACTTTGTTGGTGTAATCATAAATTTGGGCCTATTTACTTCTTTTACAGACTTTCCTTGCAGAAAATCACTACGCAGTACGGTAAAGAAATGTAATTTGTTTTTTTGCTTTTTGGTAAGTGTAGTTTTATTTATAACAAAAACAAATTAAATAATACAATAGAACCTTTTTTCCGTTTCGAATAGCAATGACAAATTAAAGAACAAATTAAATAATAAAAATAAATCATTTTTTTTATTTTAAAATTGAAAATAAAAAAGTTAATGCACAAACTTGGTAAATTATTTTATTTAATATTTTTTAATTTGTCCCCTTCTTCTACACAGAAAGAAACCCCCCACCCTAAACTTAAACACCTAACCCTAAAGTTTTTTTAGGGTTAGGTGTTAAGGTTAGGGATGTGGTTTTCTTTCTGTGTAGAAGAAGGGGACAAATTAAAAATAAAAAAAACATTAAATAATTTACCAAGTTTGGTAAATTAATTTTTGTTTTATTTTCAATTTTACAATATAAAAAATGCTTTATTTTTGTTATTCAATTTGTTCTTTTGTCATTGCTATTCGAAACGGGAAAAAAGGTTCTATTGTATTATTTTTGTTTTTGTTATAAATAAAACTACACTTAACAAAAAAAAAATAATAATTACATTTCTTTACGGTAGTGCGTAGTGATTTTCTGCAAGGAAAGTCTGTAAAAGAAGTAAATAGGCCAATTTTTTTTTTATTACGCTGAATCACTGAGCATGTTGGCAGTAATGGGGGACAAATGATCAAGAAGAAGTCCGGTTTTTTCTTGTCGATAACTCCAAAACGATAAGGTTTTTTCCTAATTTAATTGTTAATTCGAGTTCAGCATATACATTTGCACGGAATTATAACAATTTTTGAAAATTTTAAGGGATTTTTAGCGCTCGGGAAATAAAACAAAAATTTACCAATGTTTCTTTCTCAAGCTCAAGATTTTCTAATTAATTAAAACTTACTATTTTTAAAGAAATTCATATGAAAAAAGATTCATTATTTGAAAATAGATGGCATGTAGTTTCTGCTGAACAGATCAGAGAAAAATTAAAATGGTGCAAAAGAAGAATTTGTTCCTTGCTCAAAAATAGTCAATATGTCAAAATATCGTATCGCAGCAAAATTAATTTGATTTTTCTCTCATTTTGCATAAAATTTTATGAAAACAACCAAATTAATAATCTCTTAAAAAATCCGATATTTGTCCAAGTAAAGGAACAGAGAACCGATTTCAAAATTGTACTGAAAAGTTTTTTTTATTTACTGTAGTGTAGATTTTAAAAGAAAATAATTAATAATTACAGTATGTCTCTCACTGAAAAACAAATTAATTATATTTAGAAATTAAATTAAAATATTTAGTGAAATAGGATGTAAAAATAAAATTAAAAATTAAGAAAATGCGATGGTTATAGAGAGAATTTAACACGTGCTCACCAAGAGGAAAACAAAAATTTTCTGAGAAACAACTCTTACAACTCGTGACATTTATGTCTCATACGTCCATCCATATATTTGGGAAGCAACGTTTTGAAAACTCTTCTTTGTCTAACCAAAAAATATTTAAAAATACATGTATTGCAGATTGTAATAAGCTTTCAAAATTATGAAAAATAGATCTACTTAATAACAGCATTCCCAAAAGGGCAGTGACCGAAATTTAATTTTAAAATATTTATCACATTTTCTGTTTAAAATTGAAAAAAGAAGAACCAGTTCCTGCAAAAAATCATTTTTCAACAGAAAAATATTTTAGCTTCAGACAATTTTTAAGATTGCTGGGTAGTTAAAATTTAAACATGAATTTTTTTCTTTTTTATGTTAACAAAGACGTGTTGTTGAAATTTCAATTAGTTTTCAGTTTTAAGAAAGAAATCAAAGTTTCAAACAAAAAGAATACAAAGGATTTTTAAAATCTTTGCAATTTTTAATACTTTTTTTAACTAATAATTTGAAAAACTCAATTTTTCCTCTATAATGGCGGTTCGAGGAAAATGAGAAAATGTGTCATGGTTTTAAAAAAGCTAAAAAGCTTTTATTTCTTTTGTTTTTATAGACAAATTGAAATGTTTCTTTTAATTCACATCAGTTTCAGGCTATTAACTTTCAAATAAAACCGAAATTTCAGTTCAAAGAAGATTATTTAAAAGATATGAAATCCATTTTTTAGCAAGTCCATGACAGTAGCTCATTTAAAACTAGGTATCTCCACTTTTTCGCTAAAAAACAGCATAGCGTAATTAAAAAGGCTACAAACTTAATAAAAATAAAGTTTTATCGTCACAATATTTATGTTATTATTTAGATGAAAGACCAAAGTATTTTTTGATTATTTTTAAAAAAATTTAATACTTTCTAACACGTTCAAAATTTTGGAACGTTGTAGTTTTTCCAGAATATGGCGCCTCTTATAAAGAAGGCAGTTATCAAGACGTTACTGTCACCGGATGAAGCAGTCCATGATGCCACTTCAGCATACACAGATGACATCTTCGTTGATGAAAGTGTGGTTTCCTTTGTGCACATCAGAAAGCATATATCTGACTTTGGACTCATCTGCAAGGTCACTGTGACCTTGACAGTGGTGCACAAGTGTTTGTTTTGCAAGTCTGGGGGAGCGTGGCATGCTTCGATGGAAACGAGGGAGTAAGTTGCTAGATACTCTATCACACGTTGTAATATCTTCTCTCTCTGCAGAAAACTTGTAGGCCACCTTCTGGTATGTGGTTGGCTTAGGGCAACTGTAGCATTCTTAAAGTGATGGGCCACTGCAGTAACCAAAGTTTGGGACAACAAAACTGCCGACGCCCCCCACCTTGAAGCACATGAGTCACAAGATGGTGATGAGAGTGCGTCAAGAAGACCCTGCAAGAGGATGCTGGTGTGTGAGCAGCCAGGAAATGACAGTGTGGGTGGATGCAAGTTCCCTGGCCACTGGGGGTGGCACTGGAAGTGAA
Organism: Acanthosepion esculentum; assembly: GCA_964036315.1. Classification (NCBI taxonomy): domain Eukaryota; kingdom Metazoa; phylum Mollusca; class Cephalopoda; order Sepiida; family Sepiidae; genus Acanthosepion; species Acanthosepion esculentum. The sequence goes on along the minus strand of OZ038479.1, from coordinate 959,609 downwards.
TGGAAACATTGTGGAGGACGCATGCTGGCTTCGCCATGACGGTGACGCTCAGCATATTAAACTTAGCTGAACTCGATGCAAAGTTAAAGGGCATAAACTTGGACCTGCAGTGGAATGCGAAAATGTTGCATCTGGTCACTGATTCCGTATATATGTACCACTGGATCAACAACACCTTAACCAGAAAGGCACACCTGAAAACGAAGGCAGCGTGTGAGATGCTCATGTGGAGATGACTGGGGAATCTTTGGGCATTAATTGTGGAGTATGACCTCAACTTGGATGTAAGGCTGGCAAAATTCAACCAAAATAAAGCTGATGAACTTACCAGAGTTCCACAGAGGTGGTTAGATTTGTTGGGTAAGGAAACCGAACCTCTCCTATCAGCATGTGGCATAACCATAGGAGAGTTGGGACCATGTAAAATAATGAAAATACATCAGCGTAGCAGTCACTCTGGTGTTAAGTGCACTACTTCTTACTTTGTCAGGGGAGTTGATCCCTCTGTACCAAGCAAAACTGTCAAGATGGTGATTCAGAAGTGTTTTGAATGCTAAGGGTTTGCAGAACTTGGTTCAAGTTGGAGATGGATATTACACATTATGGCTGCAGTCATTACCTAATCTTGATTGACTGTGGGCCAACACGGTTCTCTGTTTGGCAACCCCTAGCACGACAAAATTCTGAGTGTTATTTGGCAGTTGGAGTTGATATTTTGTGAGAGAGGTTCGCCATATGAAATTCTTAATGACAATGATACTGCGTTTACCAGCAGGGGAGAAATGTGGTGTCCAGCTGCACTTTAGCTGAGGACCATAAAACAGATTGCAGTTAGGAAGCAATACCCCATACAAAAAGCAGTTTACTGGTATAAATTGACGCCAAAGAATGACACGTCGAGTCAACTGCTCCAGCTATCGCAGTTCATACTTGAGGTTTGCCTCAAGGTCATTGATACTGTACCTGCACTAACACCATGGATAGTGCACGAAACATATAAAGTTGGAGATGATGTGTGGGTGAGATGCCAGAACTGATGTATCTCTAAATTTACAACCGGGAAGGTCACTGGGATCATTAGTCTACAATCTGTCCTGATTGATGGCATGTCGTGTCATGTTAATGTAGAAAAAAAATATGGGGGGGTCAAAAAGTGTAGTGCGGTGCTTGCCCTCAGGCCAGCTATTTTTTCTTCTTCAGTCGCCTCAAGGAAATTGATTGCGTGACTCCCTTTCTCAGCTGTTAGACTGGGCAGTTGTGAAACAGACACCAGCTCAGCTGCGCCTACTTTGACTTTCTTTGTCCGTCTGTCAATCTGTACATCCAACTCTATTGCACACTGTCCGCCGAATGACTTCAGTATATTTATTGTATTTGAAATACAATTACGGCACAAGGCCAAAATGGGGAGACTGGTCGTCACTATTTTATACCTAGCTAATCTGATTCACCATCCATTCACACATTACAGTTTTCACATTCAGCACAAGAACTCGTCCATCACCAATCAATCCTCCATGCACCATAATACCGCATCCTCTCAAGGGGGTCCTACAAAACGTGACCAATACCATAATGATATAATGATTATATATGCCGAATGACTTCAGTTCTATCATGCTGCTGGCACCCCAGTTTTTATGCTATTCCAATACGGCCAAAATTTGCAGGTGTGCAAATATCGTCTCGTTTTGGACGAGATATGCGCGCATAAATTGTGTCTTCAATAGCGGCCATATTTCTTTTAGTCATCACTTTGTAGGCAAGACACGTTTGCGCTTGTTTTGAACTCTGAGGTAAGTCATGTCTTTCGTCACAGTTAAAGACCTCTGACCTGCATGAGATCTATGCTCTGCCGCAAACAACACCGATAATGGGGAGTTGGAATTAGATTCCTGGATTTTTGATGCGCCTCCTGCCATAGTGGAAATGGATAGCAACTCACACTCTTTGGGTCCTGTCACTGGGTTCCTCAAGGACACATGGCACAGTGGATAAAGGTGTTGGTTAGATCCAGTGACAGGACCCAAAGAATGTGAGTTCAATACCCGGTTAAGGCAGTGGAGAACTTTCAGAGGGAAAAATTAACAGGAGATAACTGATAACTGACATCCATTAAACATGGCATGTGGAACTAGAACAGTCTACCCCAGTGAGCGAAATAAAGTGTTCAGTTCGACATTCCAACCACCTGAAGAAGGCCGGAGCATACAACAGCCGAAATGTAATAAATATGGTGACAAGGAGGAGAACAATAGTCCGAATAATGTAAATAAAGTTTCGAATCTTTGAAATTTAAACATTACTTTGTCTTCTTTGGATGATATAATTAAATATAAGCTATTTTTATGAATCATAAATGGAAAAACTCAGTAGAAATCATCAAACAACAAAATTTTATAAATAATTTTATCTTTATGTGCATAAATGTACCAATTTTTGTAGATATAGATGTTCATACGTGACATAAAATAAGGGTGATAACTATAGGAAATTTTAGTAGATATGGTCGTTACTAAATTTTATTAAAAAAATTTGTGATATTTTAAAGTAAAAGTAAGAGTTGTTTCAAATCAGATTAATTAAACATTACATCAGCTAATATTTCTCCAATAAAATTTCAGAAAAATATATTTTTAATATAATTTTGTGACAAAAAAATGTCTAAAAATGATGCAAAAACCAAATATTTCAGCAATTTCAAAATAAAAACTTCTGCCAGTCAATTTACATTAGCTTTGAAAAACAGCAAAATATTTTTCTTATTAGAAATATTAAATGTAATTAGTTAGCGTGAAATTAAAATTAAAATAAATGGTAAAAGTGAAGAGAAAGAGAATCAGATTAAGCTGATAAGAACAGATACTACACTTTGATCTTAGTGAAAAGGACTAGAAGATGAAAGGAAAGATAGAAGTGGAGAGAGGGTATCAGATTAAGGTGATAAGAACAGATACTACACTTTGATCTTTGTGAAAAGGCCTAGAAGATGAAAGAAAAAAGGAAAGATAGAAGTGGATAGAGAAAAACAGATTAAGCTAAGAACAGATACTACACTTTGATATTAATCAAAATTCATAGAAATATGATGACTGCAATAATTACATCATTTTTCAGATGCACAGTATCAGATGATGGAAACTGAGTAAGGTAATCACCACAAATCCAGTGACCATGAATAAAATAACATTGCTGAATTATTTTAAAGTTATTATACAGTGAAATGTTCCTAAGACGATGACTGCGCTAGAAAGAGAGAAGGGAAGACAGAAGTGTTTAACATCTGCAAATACTACATAAATAATTGAATATTCCATTTTGATTGCAGAAAAAAACTAAAGATGCACTGCTCTAGATATAAGAGCTCTTGGACTCCAATCTCGCTAGGAAAACTGTGCAACAACTCAAATTCTGACTAGGGGGACTCTATTTTTAACACCACCAACACTACTTTTTCTTGTTCCTGTTCAACTTTGCCTTACTTCATGTTGTTCAGTAGAGTAACAATATTGAAGCAGGACTGAAGCTCTTTGTTTAAAACATGGCAAGTGAGGATGGGGTGCCAAAAGTTGGTGCATTTGTTTGATTCATGCAGAGATGTGCCTGCTTTGACTGTTGAGTTATATCCCTTGGATGCACAGATAGGGAAGCTACTGCATTAAGAATTTTATGCAACTACAATGCAGGATGTGCACCTATCACTATCATTTTGTCTATTTCATTTTGCAGTATTTGAAACTAATACTTCACATTTTTCATAATCAATGTTGCTCACAAATATGACTTTTCATATCAACAAAGAAGAATATCTTTTTTCATTTCTACAGGTTGGCACCACAAAGGAATTTTCTACTGATTCAGAAATTAAACGTGCACTAACATAGGGTTTCTCTCCACTGACTATTCACATGATGCACCAAAACTAATTTGTCTGTAAATACATATCAATAAACATCACAAGAATATTTTGTCTCTTCAGTGTATATACACAGGTAGTTCACCAAACATCACTACCATGAGAATGGAAATCTACAAAATCAAGGAAATTATAGTTTTTCTCCAGTGTGTGCATGCATATGATTGACCAAATCTGCTTTCCGTGAAAATGCAGATCCACAAACTTCGCAAGAATATGGTTTCACTCCAGTATGTGTACACATATGTGTCACTAAATTTGACTTCTGTGAAAATGCAGATCCACAAACTTCACAAGAATATGGTTTCTCTCCAGTGTGTGTACGCATATGTCTCACTAAAGTTACTTTGTGTGAAAATGCAGATCCACAAACTTTACAAGAATATGGTTTCTCTCCAGTGTGTGTGCGCATATGTCTGACCAAAACGGCCTTCCATGAAAATGCAGATTTACAAACTTCACAAAAGTATGGTTTCTCTCCCGTGTGTGTACGCTTATGATTGACCATATTTGACTTGCGTGAAAATGCAGATCCACAAATGTCACAAAAATATGGTTTCTCTCCAGTGTGTGTACACATATGATCGATCAACTCTCGGTTCCATGAAAATGAAAATCCACAAACTTCACAAGAATATGGTTTCTCTCCAGTGTGTGTATACATATGATTGACCAAATCTCGCTTCCATGAAAATGTAGATCCACAAAATTCACAAGAATATGGTTTCTCTCCAGTATGTGTGCGCATATGTTTCACTAAAGTTGTCTTGTGTGAAAATGCAGATCCACAAACTTCACAAGAATATGGTTTCTCTCCAGTGTGTGTGCGCATATGTCTGACCAAAACGGCCTTCCATGAAAATGCAGAACCGCAAACTTCACAAAAGTATGGTTTCTCTCCGGTGTGTATACGCTTATGATTGACCATATTTGACTTGCGTGAAAATGCAGATCCACAAACTTCACAAGAATATGGTTTCCTTGTAATAAGTGTTTCCATCTGGTCTATTATGTCTGACTTCACAACAGTTGAGCAGATGTCACATGAATATGACCTATATTTCCTGTTTATTCATACATAAGACTAAATGTGTTAGAAAGATAAACCACACATTTCAATGTACAGTATTTGTTGCCAGGTAAAGTTCATTGTCATGCATTTTACACTATAAATCTATGACTTTCACATGAACTATGTAGCTAATTTTGTGTTTCCATGGAAAGTGAAATGTCTTTTACTTCCTTGAAATTTTCAGTAATAACCCTTGAGGTTTTTGTACCGTCAAACCATCTGTGAAGAAAAAAGCATGATATATTAATAGGGGTAGATAATAATATACAATGCTGTTCGATAAAAGTGATTCATCTGATTTTTTTTACTAAATGTCCTCTTCTCCGATGAAATGAAAGTTGAGCTAAATTCAAAGGATAAGCGATCTAAAATCCGAAGAAGAAGCTTTGACAGCTCTTTGAATTTAGCAGTAGGTACTGTCAAGAATCCATTCAGTATAATTTTCTGGGCATGCTTTTCTTTTCATGGAACTGGTTTCTTAAACCTATTGAAAAGACCCTCAGGAGTGAGCCGTACAAGAGAATTTTAGAGTCTTGTCTGCTCCCTTCTGCTGAAAGAGTGCAAATCGACCCCACCAAGCTCATTTTTATGCAGGATAATGCTCCCTGTCACAAATCAAAATTGATGAAAGAATACTTTGATGAGAAGCAGGTGAGTGTCATGACCTGGCCGCCCCAATCTCTTGACCTCAACCCCATAGACAACTTATGGAGCATTATAAAGTACAGGTTCTCGAGAAAGCAGTTGAGCAACAAAGAGGATTTGATTTTGAATTTCATATCTGAATGGAATTCAATGCTTGGAGATGAGATTTGCCAGAACCTAATCAAGTCAATGCCTAAAGGGGTTGAAAAGGTTATTCATAATAAAGGAGGACCCATAGATTATTAAATATTTCGAACTATATTACCTATTATAAATAAATTATACCTCTATTATTCTTTATTTAAAGCTGTTCGGTTATGTTTCTATTGATTACTAGTTGCAGGAAATATGTGAGTCACTTGTTTTGCACAGAGATTTTCCCTAAATCTCATTTATATCCAAAATTATAATTATCAATGGAATACCTTAGGGTGAGTAAACTTTTTTACTAGGTGGTCGGGAAGGGGTCTTTATATTAGTAAGATTAAAAATTAGTTTGACCCCAAAAACAATAGGCAAAAAAATTATTAAGTAAAAAAAAATCAGGTGAGTCACTTTTATCGAACAGTACTGTACATTCAAATAGTAAATGTCATTTTAGTTTTAGGTAAATTGCAGGCTCTGTGAATTTTATTCATATATATATATATATATATATATATATATATATATATATATATATATTAATGCATGTTTCATTAAATAACATAGACATGTTTTGTCTATTTATTTTAAGTAAGTTCCTTTCGTATTGTCTGATAAGCTTAATCACATTACTGTTGAAAGACGAAAGGAAAACACCTGAACAAAATAAACTATGAAATCTCCACAAATATTCTTAAATGCCTATAATTTCATATCCGAATGGAATTCAATGCTTGGAGATGAGATTTGCCAAAACCTAAATAGTGAATGCGAAAAAGGGTTGAAAAGGTTATTCAAAATAAAGGAGGACCCATAGATTTTTAAATATTTCGAACTATATTATAAATAAATTATACCTCTATTATTCTTTATTTAAAGCTGATCAGTTATGTTTCTATTGATTACTAGTTGCAGGAAATAAGTGAAAATGGAATTTTACAATTGTGTTCATTTTTGAATGATTTTAATTTCAATAATTTTAATAAAGTTTTAAATCTTTTAAAATTCTATATTAATTTGTATTGGTTAGGTGATACTGTTAGCAAGTAAAAAGTGCATGTCTAAAATTAAAATTTACTTAAGTTTACACATGATTTTTCCTGTGTTTAGTATTTCTAACTAAATGGTTTTGATTTTTGTTATTGAATTTTAGAACACCGAAAAAAAAAAACTCAATTTAATGAAATTTTCCATAAAAATATGGACAGCGCTTTTTAAATTAAATTTTCCCTCAGTACATCTGGAACTTTCTCTTATTGTTATTGTTGTTGTAGTTTTCTTCACTGTCTTAGTTTTTGAAAAGTCTTTTTAAAATAAGCCGTAATTGCCCTTTTAATTTACTTTTTTAGGTATGTGAACTGCATTTTCAACCTGAGGATACAAGGTGAAATATATCAGCATTCCATAAAAAACTGGTACCAAAATTAATGTTAGCCTTAAGAAACCAATTTTTCATTGCAATCCCTAGAATATTCCTAAAATGTTCCTCGTATTAATCTTCATGAACCTCTAGAGGAGATTCGTGAAGATATAAAAATAATTGTTGGATGTTAATGAAATTTTCAGAAACTATTCACAACTGACGGAAATTATTATAAATATGTTTTCTTTTTTAAAGTCATGGAAAAAATATTTTTTTTATATTTATTACCCCCCCCCCCAACTAATTTTATGAAAACTCTAGAAATTCAGTTGATTCAGTTAAGTGATTATATTAGTTAAAAGCACAAGGCTTTGAGGAAAGCAAATCACATTTTTTTTTTAACTGGACTCCCCCTAGCTGAAAAGCAGCTCTGAATTGTAACATACAAAACTCAATGAAACAAAGATAATTAATTTCAAATGCTTTTATTTGCTTTTATGAATATGGACAATATTTTCTGAAAGCAAAAAAAATTTTCCGATGAAAAATGAATTTTTTATACAATTATTTGTTATTTCTTTATAGTTGTTAAAATATAATAAAATTAGTTAAAAGCCACATTCAGTTTCGTAAATATTCTTGTGAGATCTTTTTTTAGTGTGTTGTAAATTGTATCGTTTTTACTAATCAGAAGACCCGCAGTAATTAAGAAATGTAATTTTGTGTTTATAATACGGCTGTAATTATAAAGTACAGAAGACCAACAAGAATACAATTAAGTTGCATTATTTGAGTTAAGCATTGTTCTCCACAGTTAAGGCTTTACTTTTGCAAAACACATGTGGAGAAGGGTACCTAAAAGTATCAGTATCATCTTATGAAATTTATATGATCTTATTTTTATATTAATCTCAGATATGACATTTTTCCATAAATAAAATATCAAAATTAATAATAAAATGAATGGAAATACTAATAACACAGAAAATGTAATAAATGTACATAAAATTATAGTATTTTATGTACACTTCTGATAAAATTTCATAAGAAAGGTACCTATAAATTAATTAGATACCTTTCTTATGAAATTTAATCTCACTCTCAACAGTCTTATTTTAATTTCTTTATATTTTCCATAAAGCATTGTAAACATAAAGGTGAAAGCTAAGTACAAAAAAATTAGAGTGCTGAAAGTTTTCCTTAAAAATAACAAGGTAAATAAGTTGTTCATTTAAATCTAAATAATTTCACTTCTCTCCTTCCGTAGAATAACTTATCCTCACATAAGCTGTCAATACATGATGAAATTGTCATTCATCACCTGTCAAGTAACGCAAAATTTTATGACTTGCTTTGTTTTAATTTCAACCTACATCTTTTCAGTGCAAAAACTAACTAATGCTGGTTTCAAAATATTTTAAATAAACACTATAATTTCTGATTTTCTTAAAATAAGTTTTGAAAAAATTATAATTAATTTTTAGAAGAATTTCAAACTGAGATTTTCATTTTTTTTATAAAATAGAAAAAATGGTTGACACGATTGATGATATATGTTAATTTTGCTGACTCAAAAAAAAAAATTTAAACGGAAATTTCGGAGGTGCTAGGAAAAAAATAAAAATATGTTAAAAAAAATACCCTAGAAATACTTTGATCTAGGTATGTCCAATTTTGACCTTTTTAGCGTTTTTTTAGTTGTTTTTTTGTCAGTTGAAAGACACATTAATTTCGAAATTCTTGTAAAAATTAACTACTTGTTGGATTTTAATGAAAACTTCAGAACTTATTCAGAAATGAATGAACTTATTTTAGAAATGTTTGTCTCTTTGAAAGTCATGGTATAAATATTTTTTTTTATATCTGTTACCACCCTCGAACTTAATTTTATGAAAACACAAAAAAAAAATTATTTGCAACCTGAATTTTTTTTTTTAATTAAATCCACAAAACTCTGAAAAATCTAAATCATCGATTTTTTTGTTAAAAAAATGTGCGAAATTGTCCAAACTTTTACCTCAATTGTAAAAATACAAAACCCAATAAAACTAAGACAATATTTAATTAAGAAAGTTTTTAATGGCTTTTCTGAATAATATATACGAAGGTAATTATTATCTGAAAGAAAAAATTTTTTTTGATGAACAATGAATTTTTACATTAATTTTCTTTTTTTTTTCAATTTTAAATACACAATATGACAAAAGGTTGTTATATATTTATACATTAAGTTCTTTCTGCAACCTTATGGAAATGATATATTATGTTCTCTACTTTTTAAAGATCATAAATTTGAAAGCTTATTAAAATCAAAATTGTATTTAAAATCGTCTACAACGAAAGTACGGATGCACATTGTTGAAATAATGTCACATGAGTAGTTTCCTTTGATAGAAGCAAGTTTTTTTTTTACTTCAGAAATGGCTTTGATTCGTTCGGTAACAAGAAAACAACGCTTGTCAAGTTTTCTGAATATCGTCGTATTATTTTTCAATTTTTTTCTTTTTCTATTCAAATATAATCGAATAGTGGGATAAAAGAAAATATCGACTATTTACAATTACAAAAAAAAAAAAAAAAAAACGCCCTTGGAAGTCCACCCAAATTTTCAAGTTTGAAATCGAATGCATAAATTCATTGTACATTACTTTGGAATTATTATCCACACGACAAATTATCAATTAAAACGATTTTTGGAGTTTAAATTTTCTGGAGTTAGCTCGCTACTACTCAAACTAAAAAATACTTGTTGAGTCAAAACAAAACCAACATAGCATGTTAATTTTATTAATAAATAAAATAAAACTCATATTACTGCCATATAATAAATAGAAAAAAATCTGCCTTAATAAAAAAGAAATAAAATCTCATTTCATTAAGTTAACCCGTTTCAATTAATGGTGTTTCATGTAATTTTTATATTCTCAGAAAAATATTTCATGACTGAAATAATAAACCTCAATTTAAAAAAATGTATTTTTTTTACCGTTTTATTTTTACTTGTAAAATTTGATTTTCTTTCATAATTTAAATGTTATTTTCAGTGCAGAATTCTTCCTCAAACGTAAGGTAAAAAAAAAAAAATAAATAAATTTGAAAGTGAATTTTTTTAAAAAAAATCTACTAACCAGATTCACTTAAAATTAGAACGAATTATATCACTTTGGCGCTACCATCCAATAAATTTCCGTGCCGTAACTTGTGAATATATTGACGTACATCAATTAACGCCTGTCAATTCCTTTAAAAAGGAACGACTACGGTTGGAAATATCTCTCTTAAAAAATTTTCTGCTAAAAATGTAAGTAATGTTTCTTTCAAATTACATTAAGTATACTTTAATCATTCTAAATTTCCTAAGATAACAAAAGAAAAAGGTGTAATTGATTTTTCATGATTTTTTAACTAACAAACTATGATCTTTCCGACAGAAATGTCGATAAGTTCGATTTTACGAAATTTTTTGACTCGAAAAAAAAACAAGATTTTTAATAAAATTTTTAACATTTATAGGAAGGAATAAAAAATCTGAAAAAATATTCAGAAAATACTTTGGTCTTTCCTCTTTAATAAGAACATAAATATTTAAACGTTAAAAATTGTTTTATCAATTTGGGGACCTTTTGTCGTCAAGGTATACCACTTTTTAGCGAAATATTGGACATACCTACTTTGATCTTTCCTCTTAATAATAACATAAACATTTAGACGATAAAGTTTTGTTTTCGTCAAGTTTGACGTCTTTTTCGTCATGCTATGCCCTTTTTTAGCGACCTCATACCTAAGGGTATCACGGCACTAAAAATGAGGAACTGTAGAGAGATCGCCTGTTGAAGAATTTTGTTTCTTTCGCAAGTCTTATTCGCCATTACTAAACTCGTGGCTTCTTCAACGTGAAACTAAAAATAAACAGTTTTCAGATGAACTTACCTCGTTTTCGCCACGCAATTGCTGCTACAATAACGCATGCGCACTAAACAGGCGGTGAAAAGCAGTGTACGTCCACTTGTGATAAGGTACTTACAAACAAAAAGGGAGGTAACTCGCGCTCATTTACAGAGACCTAACAATTAAATCTACATCTTTAGACATTTTACTTTTCACAGACCTAAAACTTTATTGATGAAAAAAGGAGAAAAACTGTTTACAGTTTAATATTTAATCAATAACTGTTATCTCTTTTAAGATGAAAAACAAATTAAATAAAAAAAAAGACTGACAGATATCAACAGTCACCTAGATTATTCTACTGAAACTCTGCCTTAAGCAGAGAAGAACCCTGACCAGGCTTTGCCGAAGAGCAAAGTTTCGTCCGGTGGGGTAGACAGGCCCTTAACCCGTTTATACGGGTTCTAAGGGAATATTTTTGGCCGAGCTCGGAGAACCCACGGTAAACTCGGCCTTGTACCACATACATCCCTCGTGGGAGGGGGCTGTAAAATATAACAGATATCAACTTTTACCGATGAAAGAATCTGGTGAAATAATAAAAAAGTAATGATCTTTTTATTTTACATGAATTTCAGTTTCAAAAAAATCTATTAAGTTTTAACTTTCTTTTAAAATTCTGTATTAACTTCAGCCTTTTCGATGATATTGTTATAAAGTGAAAAACAATATTTACTAATCAGAAATGACAAAGCTTAATTATTAAACACCAATTGAATAAAAGAATTTTGAATTGGTATGTAAACGTACTGATTTTTCTAAGTACGAGTGACCATACACAACATAATAAAAAAATAAGAGCAATAACTAGTAAATTTAAAGTCAAAATTTCTAAAACTTAATAAAACATTAGGTTACAGGGAATATTTTCCTGAATTGTTAAGTCTACTAAGAACTTAAAAATTATATAAAAAATATGCCAAGATCATTTTCTTAAATTATTTTCTACACATAAAATCTCCATAGAATAACGTAAGATCTGACAACACAAAATTAGCTGATTTAAAATTAAAATATAGTTAATCTAATTTGAAACAAATATTATTTATTTTAAGTTTAAAATACCGTGGAAATGAATGTTTATGCAAACAGTAGCAGTGTTTTTATCGGACATAAAATATTTTACGTAAAAAATTGATTTTTAAAATCCTGGTGCATAATGATTTGCATTAAGCTCCTGTGATGAAATAAAAAGAAAAACGGCCACCAGCGAGTAAATTCGAGCTCTCCCAACTGGTAATCCAACCTCTAGTCGTTCCGTCTCAAAATCGCACAAACAGATTTTTCCAGTCGCCAACCGGGAACGTCACTCCAAGCTTGTCTCAGGTTCTGCCTCATCATGTCTGCCACACTCCCCCCTGATCTCCTGATCACACAGATGACAGTGCGGGTGCGGTCTTTTGTTCCGGGTGCTCCTCCGAAGAGAGAGTGGTTGAGCTTCTTCGTCGGAGGAGCTCTCATTAGATACGTCCCGATCTATTGGCAAACTACCGATATCGGAGTGTTCGGTTGTTGAACCCAACTCTACGTACATCGGCTGTTCTCTATCCTCCGTGTCTTCTTCGTCGGTTGTGGGATTTGAGCCCAAAAAGGGCGCAGGTCTCTAACATGACGAGGCGTTCCATCGACACGCACCGACTGCTGACTCACCACCTCGGTCACACGTCCGGTTCCAAATTTGGTGATGCATTTACCACGTGGAGTCTTGACCCAGACAATGTCTCCTATCTTGTATTCCCCTTCGGTTATTTGTGATTCAGGCGGGGGCGTCGCGTCAATGCCTCTCACCCGGACGTGGTACGTGTGCAGTACATCAACCGGTGCCGTGGAAGGCGAAAGGTTGTCCTTGGGTGTGACGTTATGCCAATAGACCGCCTCCAAGACTGAACAAGTTTTCCTGGCCGCTATGGTTTTGACGCTCCTGTGGTTGCGTTCCACAATGCCATTTCCAGACGGCACGTAAGCGCACCGGAACCTCAAATGCACGCCCCAGCTGCTTACAAATTCCTTAAATTGGCTGCAAGTGAATGTGGTGTCATTGTCAGTCAGTATTTCAGTCGGCGGGCCTCGTTCGTAGAAAACTGTCTCCAGCTGACGAATGACACTAGCAGAGTCTTGCCATCTCAGTGGCCGCCATACTGCAAAACGGGAGGGACCACAATCAATGAGTGTATGAAAATGGCTACCATTGTAATGGGTCACGTCCATTGCCAACCTACTCCAGTTTCTTCCTACACTCAAATTTCATTTTTTCCAGTGCACTGGTGCTGGATCGATCGATTGGCAGGCTTCGCAGGTTCTAACAACAGATTTTATCAGTTCCTTAGAAACTGTCGGATCTACGATCCTAGCAAAGTACAATGTTCTTTTAACACCCGGGTGCCCACTCTGCTGGTGGTTGTGGGTCACCTGATGTTTGTTCAACTGGCTTGTTACAGTGGCACAACTCACTTGCACCGGTTCTCCTCCTTTTTTGTGCATCTCTAACCAGCGTTGCGGCACTCTGGTGAGACTGTCAGCGCGGTTCTGACAAGATTTTTACTTTCACAGTCATAGTCAGTGCGTACTCCTCCACCAATGCTCGGAGTGTCTCCAAGCGCCGCCTCATCAGCATTTCACCCGCCGCCTTCGTGTTCACGCGCGTCTTTCCTGTCAGGGTGTCAGACACCCACCGGTGCACACATGCTGAATCGGTGACCACATGCATGACTGGTGTCTGCCACTGCAAGGCAAGATTCACGCCCTTGATCACTGCATCAAGTTCAGCAAGATTAATGTTTTTGGCATCTTTAGTTGGACGTAACCAGCAAGCATCTTCCACGACGCTCCCATTCACCTCTAGTGCTACTCCCGTAGCCACAGAGCTTGCGTCCACCCAAACTGTCATTTCATTGCCGTTCACACACCAGTCTCCACCGACAGGATCTGATTCCCGCACTCTGGCCACCGTTTCCTCCAGCATACGTCCAAGAGGGGCATCCTTTATCTCGGTTAGTGTACTTGGTTAGTGTACTTGCGTAACGCTTAATAAATGCAGTTGCCACCCTAAGCCAACCGCACACAGGGAAATGACCCACGAGTTTCCCGCACAAGGAAAATACGCTTCGGCAGGTCACCATTTGAGCAATTTCTGGAACCTGACCTCCCCGCTTCCATCGAAGGGAGTTGCTTTCTTCCCAGACTTGCAGACCCAGGACCTTAGTTCCGTCTCTCAATCGCTCTGGATCTTTACAGACTAGCCCGTAATCAGCAAAGTGCTGTCTCACGCGCGCTGCAGAAACTAGGCCGTCGTTTATGAAGATATCGTCGACGTATGCCGACGTGGCACTCTTAATGTCCTGATCTTGGGACGTTATCGTGTCGATCACTGACTTCATGACAAGTGGTGCCACATTCAGGCCAAAACCCAAACGCGTAAGGCAAAACCGTTTGCCCTTAATGACCACTGTTTAAAAAGGCCATAGCAATTTGTCAATGTGGATCTGTAGGTACGCATTTCTCAAATCCAGCAGCCATACGTCAGCGCCTTGTCGTCGCCATTCTCGTAATTCTGCGTCAGCCGTGAATGCGTCTACAAAGCCGTTCAATTCCCGATAGTCAAGTACCGGCCGGACCTTCTGTTTGTGTTCTTGTACGACCGCCATTAAGGGAATTAATCCCTTGGGTGGGCCAAGCTCCTCTCGGGATATGGCAGTAGCCATCCGTCTCGCTGCCACTGTGCTAGTTCTTTCTCGTATGCATCCTGGACGTGGCCAGATACTGTGTACTCCTGTACTTTATTGACCAACTTGCTAGGTGAATGACCACTCGCCCACTTCCACAATGCAGTCCACGTTTTCGTCCTCGGGTTAAACGTTACTCTAAAGTCGGGCTTGTTGATAAGAATGGCGGCACATGTGTTCAGGTTTCCGAAATGCGCTTCGCCTGATTCAGTCAGATGTACACCTCCGAGCACCTTGATCGCATCAATCCCAAGAAGAAGATCGAACCCTAGCAACTGTCCGTCCACGACCAAAACCTCAACAGTCACAGGCTGAATCTGCTCGACGCCCAACTTAATTTTTCTGTATCCATGGCATTTCAGGGTCCTCCCGTCGGCGGTCAACACTCCCACCTCTTCCTGCCTCCAGCTGCGACACACAGCCTTGCTCACCAGCGTTTGTGAGCACCCCGAATCCACTAGGGCTGTGCACTCTACTCTATTTACAAATACTTGTACGGTGGGTAACTTCCGGGTTTTTACTTGCTCGGGGAGAAGGCTGAGGCTGACGCCTTCTCCCCTTGTGCGTTTCCCTGGCATTCTGAGGAAATGTGTCCAATGCCATTGCACCGAAAACACCGCTTGTCGCGGCCAGACCTCTGCGTCCTGTTTGACCTCTCCTGACGTCCTTGTGTACAATTTTTCGCCATATGGTTGGGTCCAGAACACTTGTAGCAGGTAATCGTTCTGCTAACGGGTTTGGCAGGGGGGCCTCAGCTTCTGAGTGCGGTAGTTCTACGGATGCGGCGGCCAATACCTGGCACCCTTCGTCATCCGTCATAATAGCCCTTGCTCGGGTCAGAATCTGTTCTAGATTCATCTCGTCCATCCTGGACGAAGCTTTGAGAAGCTGCCTAACATGATGTGGCAACCCTGCCACAAATACACATGCCATCCACCGATCAGGCAACGGTTCTCCTACTAGCCGCACCAAACGATGCATTTCAGCCAGGAATTCATCCACTGTTTCCCCTGGGCGAAGACGCAGTCCCATAAATTGGTCGAACGCATTAAATCTGTCAGTCGCGTATGCAGTCATAAGAACCCGTTTAATTTGTTCCGCGTCTGCCCTCTGCTCTTTACTAAGTTGTCTATACACGGCAAGGGCACCGCCTCGTAGTCGTAGAGGCATGATGCACTCGATCTTGTCCATGGCGCAAAGTTCGCAGACCAATTCCACATTCTTTATCCATTCAACAATGGGCATATCCGTTGGGGCGCCGCTGAATTCTGGAATCAAACGGACGTCAAAGATCTTGCATTCCATTTTGCAGAAGTAATATGCCGAAATAGCTTGTGATGAAATAAAAAGAAAAACGGCCACCAGCGAGTAAATTCGAGCTCTCCCAACTGGTAATCCAACCTCTAGTCGTTCCGTCTCAAAATCGCACAAACAGACTTTTCCAGCCGCCAACCGGGAACGTCACTCCAATCTTGTCCCAGGTTCTGCCTCATCATGTCTGCCACAGCTCCACAATTATTTAACTTTGTCTAGGAAAGGCGTGGAAAAGAACATGCAAAGATGCTGGAGGTCACAATGCAATATTTGACGTAAAATAGCAGATGGTATAAAATACAAGACACAACGTTTATGTTTGAAAACATAACAATTGAATTTATTAGTGTTTTGGTATACATGCATATAAGTTGAAAGAATGATAAAGTTATGTTGTGGAATCTTCCACGACACCCATTTAACCCCTGCTGGGAAATGCACTCTTCCTGTTGTAATTTTCATCACCATCATACTTACAAATATATAACAAGCATTCATTGGTTAATCACCTTCAATCAAGCTTGCTAATTGGTCAGTTTAGACCAATCAAATCACCCCCACGCGACAGATCTATTTTGGCGCTAACTCAGTTCTGAGCCTCCCCCGTCATACAACGAATTTATAAAAAACAAACACGCGTGATTCTCGCTCTCTTTCGTCACGTTTCGCATGCTGTTTGGAAAGTTCTTTGTCCTTGAGGCCGCTTCTGTTTGTAGTAATGTGGCTCCGCCGTTGACGAGGGCTAAACACTAAGTGTTCTTATGCTTGCTAGGTGTTACGAGAGTCGTGATTTGGACGACACGTCAGAAGGGATTCTATGTAGGCGAGAAGTTTACCTCTTCTCAGCTGATCTTGTACTTTGAGCATCCGCTTAAAGTCAAGATTAGGTCGGAAAGGCGGCGACTCTCTTCACCTGAATTCGGCAAAAGGTGGGTGAATCTTGCGCGCTTGTGTCGTGTGAAAGGGGCTGAACTGGAGTGGCACTTTGATGCCGGTTAGGCATCAGAATATTGCTTTAGCTGGGTTGAACACGGGCAACCCATCCAAAAATTAGGTTAGCTTAGGTTTTGTTTTTGATTCTTTAGTTCCATTTTCCAGTAAACTTAGCTAGGGTATGTATGCTCATTGGCCCCTTTTATTTCTGTCCCTATTTTTCTTTAAGTTTAATTCCCCATCCCCTCCCTCGTTAGGTTGTCAGTGACGCCAGTTCTCTGGTGGATACGGGGCGTTTTTTCGTTTCGGGTGTGATTTTTCGTATCTGTTGTTGTGTCTGAATGAGTGCATGTCTGTGTGAGTGCTTGGGATGAATGAATGTTTTTAATTTTTATAGTCCCGCATTAATTTCGTCCGGGTAACTGATGTTTCTGCCACATTTAGTGATTGTGGGGTTTTATTACTAACACGATTTTGTTTAGTTTCTTGTAAATAGTTATTTGTCTCATATTGTAATTATTCATTGGGGTTATTTTAAAAAAATCTTTAAATTGTTATTTTATCCCCCCCCCCCCACAAACGATAAGTTGTACATATGGGGTCTAGTTAGTATTTTCATAGAGTCATTGAGGTATTATGGTGGGAGTGGTAAGAAAGGTAAGTAAGAATGTGTTGTTTTGGTGCAAGAAATATTGTTAGCATGATTGGGTCAGCGTTTGTGGCTAGCTAAGTTTAAAAGTTAAGACAGAAGACCGACCTTTTCCCCATTCCCCATTTCGGCCTTGTGACACATTTTCTGTTAATACAGAAATAAATAATCTTTCGTCACGCTTTCCTCACTCGTGCCTCACCCTCCATCTCAACACCGCTACCAAAATGTTACTCTAAAAAAACTCCCGTCTTGACTAATGCAGTCAGACGTAAAAGAACTGTACATCATTTCATGCAAGTATAATTCTGAACTTTTATCCAACTTACACAATACACAATTCCAAACATTCAACACATACTCATTCTTCTAAACTACAATTTTATAGTTAATTCTACACTTATGAGCTTAGGTACAAATATTACCTAATCAAAGAGACGTAACTCCGTCTAACTTTTCAGTTTACATGCATGTACATCAAATACTTAATAAATTCAATTGTTATGTTTCAAATCATTATTTTTGTCTTTTATTAATTGTTGTGGATGGAAGAATATGAACACGCACAATTTTAAGCCTTCTGATCATTCAAACCTTCTGATATTCCTCAATATTCTCATAGATTCCCAACAATGTCTCTTAGATTTGGAAATATTTGTACCTGAGTTCATAAAGGTTGGATTAACTATTAAACTGTAGTTTAGAAGAATGAGTTCCTGTTGCATGTTAGAAATTGTGTATTTGTAAAGAGTTCAGAAGAGTTAAGAATTGTACTTGCGTGAATGTTGTAATGTTCTTTAACGTCTGACTGCATGGTCAAGATGGGAGTTCTTGAAGGTTACATTTTGGCAGCAAGGAAGTCAAACAGAGAGACGGGTAAAGAGAGAGTGATTAGGACTCTGATGATGATTTCGAAGTCTTTACTCAAGTGGATATTGACAGTGAAGTGGTTGAAGATGATAACTACACTGGTGATGTGGAGGAAAGTGATGATGAACACTAGTGGCTACTATCATTCATGCCTGATTAATTTTATGAAAGCTACTGGCAATCATCAATATACCTAATAGCCTCTCTGAAGGTGAATTATTGTCTATTTATAAATGAAAAAATAATAACTTTATTTTGTTTGCAAAAGGATTTCGGCATTTTATTGCATTAACTTTACTAATCTACTTTTTGTATGAATGATTCATTGTAATATAAATTGAACTGCACCACATATTTGATACAAATGTAATAATTAGAAATATTTATTCAAAATGTTACATACATTTTCATTGATGTTTCCGCTTGATTATAGACAAGAAAGTATCTCAATACATTTTATTGGTCAGAGGTCTGTTGTCAAAACTGGAAGATTTTTTAAATTGCCCACCAGTGGAAAATGAAGCAGGGCAGTCATGGGTTCATCTCTTGACCAATCAAATAACTCTTTACATGCTGATTACAGCAATGCTGTTAAATAGAACACTGGATTGACCACTTCATTTATTCTCTTAACAGGATCTCTTAGAGAACTTGAGAAGAACATGTTAATCATTAAAATAATCATTCTGTTCTAAGAAACTGTACTACTTGTTTTAGTTTTAGGTTTACTGTTAGTGTCATCTTCTATAGTTCTCTTTTTCATTTGGTGTAGGTTGGATTTGTTCCTTATCATGTTTCTAACATTCTTCCTTAGTATCTAGTACTTTGCTTCTTTGTTTAAATGAATACTTGGGTTTTTATCAGTATCTGTCTATATTTCGGAGATGAGGTATTATGTACACTATTTACATTATTCAGACTATTGTCCTCATCTTTGTTGCCATATTTATCACAGCCTTTCAGCCCTTCAGTATTTGTCTATATTTCTGAAATGAGGTATTATGTACATTATTTACATTATTTGGACTATTGT
>OZ038479.1:740000-935000 GCA_964036315.1 Acanthosepion esculentum | reverse complement strand
CATGTGTCTTTTCAGATCAGAATTTTGGGTACACTTATATCCACAGATTTCACAGTGGAAGGGTTTCTCTCCAATGTGTGTCAACATATGCTGTTTGAGATGTCCATTCTGGGAAAATTTCAATCCACAAATTTCACAGTGGAAACATTTCTCTCCAGTGTGTGTTAACATATGTCTTTTGAGATTTCCATTCTGGGAAAATTTCAATCCACAGATTTCACAGTGGAAGGGTTTCTCTCCAGTGTTGTTCAAGATGTCCATTCTGGGAAAATTTCAATCCACAGATTTTACAGTGGAAACATTTTTTCTCCAGTGTGTGTTAGCATGTGGCTTGTGAGAGATGATTTATCGGAAAATATTACTTCACAGATTTTACTTCAGTTCTGTCTCTTTTGTGTGGACTTAACTACAAATCCACAAATTTTAATGTGCAAGAATGCTTTTTAATTCTCAGGAATATTCACCATGGTTTCAGAAACTCTCAAAGATGGAAACTGAAAATGAAAAATATAATAACTGAGCACTGAATCAAGACAATAGAGAATATTATGAAATAGGTTTATAAAAGATGAATTTACAAATATTTTCTTAAGGCTAATTGCAAACTCATAAAAATGAACAATTATACTGTTAAAGAAAAATATGTCTGATCAATTAGAGTTTAAATCTGACATATAATACAGTTTATTTTGTATCAGTGGACATAGATGTATGGGTGTTGGAATGAACAATAGAACAGAAAAATATAATCAGCAAGCTGTGTTCTAGACTAGAAAAAGGAAAACTTTGAATTCAAAAGCATGTATGCTATTATGCCAGATACATGGTACACTCTAATTTCACACCTGATCATCAAATGAATTTGGGTGCTGGAGCTGATTTAGGGTTACTCATGGCCATTGTTCAGTGGAGAAGGATGTGACCTCACACCTGCATCCAGTACAGCAGACAAGAGAACATGAATCTTGTCTAGGTAGATATACAGTCAGAGAGATGATTTGGGCAATCTCTCATATGCAGTAGAGAGAGGATATATCTGCATGCTAGACTTTGTAAATTAATGAAGATTCAAGTCTTCAGTTATCATTTAATTGGCAAATTCATTTGTGCTAACCACTTCTTATGCATGGAGAAGAAACAAAATGGAAACCTCTAAAATATCTTTATATGCATTTATACATAGAAAATTAAACATAAGCATAACCCCATGAATTTGTATTGTTCCTCTGCCATTGGGCATTTGGCACAATTGTAAATATATTTTGGTGTTTATCTTCCTCGGTGTTGATTTTTTGGCTATTTAATTCTTGGCCACCATTTCGGCATTTTCTTATTTGATAGCTACTCTCATTATAATTACTGGTTAACATTGTGTGCAATTGTTAATATGAAACTGGAATGAATATATATAAAGATAAAGATCACTTTTACTAAATACAGAAAATTGATAAATTTATTAAATCCCATCAAAACTCATCTCTATGACAAATATTAGATTTTTAAATTTGTTTTCATTTTCCATCTGTAATGTTGGTGCAATGAGTCAATGAAAATCAAGAAAATGTGCCAATGTTTTAAAGATGCCTGTAAAATCTTTCCTTATATCAGTTCAGTACATCACTTAAATCTAGTAAACATCAGGCCATCAATAAATCATTTACATATCAGAAAAACATACTCCATATTAAAAAATGTACTTTGTTATATTTTTTAAGAAAAGTAACATTTGTTTCAATTCAAATTAATTAATATTAAAAAAAGCTGAGTTTTCTAATTCTTCTAATTAAAAGTTTAAAAAATAACAATTCTTGTAAAGATTTATTATTCATTCACAAAAATGAAGCCAAAGTACGTCTGATCATAACTGAAAAAAACTTGACTCTTCATGGACAGACTCAAATTAACTAGACATTATCAAAATGAATGTTTCATTTTGGAAATGAACTATTAGTTAAATAAAGTTTTTATGTATACTTATATATATTATGTATATTGAATACCATTCATAAACATCATCTAATTTCATTAGATATTGAGTAAAAAGTAAAAATTACTATTAAGAAATCCAGTTAATAAATTTAATAAAGAACATTGGAGTATATCTATAGGGTAAATGTTGCCTTTTTTAAAAGATTTTTGTATTTTCATTTTTTGGCTATAGTAAGTGAATTTTTCAGATCAATAAATATCACTTAAATTTTGTAAAAATCAGGCAGTCAATAAATCTCTCAAGCTCTCCATCTTAAAAATGTACTTTTCTACTATATTTTATACTAAAAGTAATATATTTCAATAAAGATTAAACTCGGAAACTGTTAATTTTTCTCAATGTTTCAGGAAAGTATATTTTATTTTTGAAAGATTATTTAATAAAGAAAATTTTGTTGTTTTAACAGATTTGTCACTATGGGTAAATTGATCAATTTTATGATAATCAGAAAAGAGTTCCACACGTAAAGTTGAAGTGAAGTCGGGCAGAGTCTGAGGAAGTTACTGTAAACTATGCCAAGAAGAAAAATTGACGATCGCTACATTCCCAAACAAGTACCAACTGCTAAATGAAAGATCAGAGGTGTTATCAAAATACAGATACCTAAGAAAATATTTATTGTGCATGTACAAACCTGGATGAAAATAGCTATTTCTCCACCACCGTCTTTTCACCCTAACTTTCTATGTTTGTATATAATGGTGATGGAATTAACTAAAATCTTTCATTCTATCTGCCTGAGGACACCTACTGTTTGATACCTAGGTAGGGAGCTAGCTTGAGTTTTGGTGTCCCTCATTACATTTAGCTGTACAATGCAATTTTTTTGATTGCACCTTTGAAGTGCAGCTGTTTACAGCCTCATTTTACAATACCTATTTTATATTGTGTTTTAGATTGATATATACATACATACATATATATATATATATATATATATATATATATATATATATATATATTTATATATATTTGAAATTATTAGGAGAAATTGATAATTATATTTTTTAATGATTCATCGAGTCTGAAACCTCAACAGAATACAGAAAGCACTGGACGGCCGTTTCGTCCTATATTTGGGACTCATCAGCAGTGCGTATCCACTACCGAGAATTGAAACCCTGACAGTTAGGTTGTGAAGCAAACACCATACCAACATTTCCAACGGGCCCCGTTGACGAAGAGGTAGCAAATCAGACTCAATATAGCGCCGCTCACTCACAAATTCCTTGGTGGAACTCTACTTAGATTCACTTTAACCATAGGACGGTGTCTCCCGGATTGATATTGAGGGTGAAGAGGGCTACTGCCCGGAAGACCATGATTTTGGTGGTCATTGTCAGTGCATGGTTTTTAAATATGCGGCAGTTGAGTCGGCCAAAGGCGGAGTTGGTGGCCCTGATTCTATTCTCCACGTCTTTTCTGCATGTGGGAGTTGGTGTTAGAATGCTCCCCAAATACGAGAACTGATCTACTTGCTCCAGCGGTTGGCCATTGACAGTGATGTTAGTATTTGGGAGCACACACATTATATATATATATATATATATATATATATATATATATATATGTGTGTGTGTGTGTGTGTGTGTGTGTGTGTATGTATGTATGTATATGTAATGATCCATTGGATATATAATCCAAGTACATCCTATTAATATAATATAAAATATTAAAACTATAATATACACATGAATCAGTTTTAATATTTCATATTATATTAATAGGATTTACTTGGATTATATACCAACGGATAAGCAGACATTTTTGAAACCCATGGTTATAATTTATTTCACGTGATCAATCAGCTCTCGTCTCATCAGACTACAATTTTACAACAATAAATTAATTTTAAATTTATCCAGCGAAAAAAAATTTCCAATGTAAGATGAAATAATATAGATTTTAAAATGGGGGAAGGGATAGAGAGAGAAAAGGGGAGACAGCAAGAGAGCTACATATCTAGAGAGTGACATGGGAAAGGAAGAAATCTTCAGAAATATATATAAAAAAACATTTGTTATTAAATAAATAAAGTAAAAAGAAAAGAATCATTTAAGTGAATAAAAATATAAAGTTATGAAGATACAAATGCATACACAAATATACATATATATATATATACATATACTCACATATACACACATATATATACTCACACACACACACACACACACACACAAAATAAAACTACGCATTGATATAAAAATTTAAATCTAAAAGTATACACATGCATACATATACACCTCCATCTAAATACATATATAGACTCACATATATACAAACACTCACAGAACAAAAAGATATATACATCCATATACACACACATATATATTAAATATTTTGCAGTAAATTTGCCCCGCAAACCAATTGTAATTAAAACTGCCTGAATATTTGCATTTCTGTGTAAATTTACATGGTTATTTCAAATATAACAGTAAAAGTTTGTGGAAATCTACCGTTTTGGAGTTATCGACAATATAAAAGATCGGCCTCTTCCGCCATTATTCGTCTTGTTTGCATACATTTGCTTACTTAGTTAATGGCCTTTTTACTGCTTTTTGGATCTTCTCACATGTCTTGATTAGTGCGCAATTTTCTGAAAGTTGTTTTAAAATATGCACTTTCTTTTTATTTTTTAAAAAATGGAGCTTTATTAAATAATGATTTTTTTTTATTGTATTAAATTGGTTTAAATTTGTCATCGAAACAATTGAAAGCTGTTAATGTCATGGGTGAACCCTTTCTTCCAAAAAAAAAAAAAAAAGTGGGAAAACTTTTTTTTTATCCTTTCAGGTATGTAATTTTGATTTTATTTTTCGTTTTTTTCATTTTTCCTAATATATTTGGAATCGTGCATTCATTTTTAAACTTAAAAAGCATGATTATTTCTTTTATTAAATATGGGTTTTTTTAAAAGCATGATTATTTACATTTTGAGGGGAGGGGAGCTTCACTATAAAAAAAAAACAACACTTGTCATTGCTTTTCTAAATAATTTAAACATATTTAGAATAAAAAATTCAATAAGAGTTTCACTTTCTAAAATGTCTAAAGACGTCTTTTGATTTTGCGCAGTAATTGAGATGAGTAGGAAGATAGGAAGATGAGTAAAAAGGTCGTTAACTAAGTAAGCTTCCGCGCATGACGGCTCAAGGAAAACGTATATAAATAACGTCAGTAATGGCGGACGGACCCGAGGCAAATTAGTTCGAAATTTTATTGTTGATAACTCCAAAACGGTAGATTTTCGCAAACTTTTATTGTTATTTGCGAAATAACCATGAAAATGTACACCGAAATGGAAATTTTCGGGAAATTTTAATAACAATTGGGGTGCTGGACGTAAACTTGAAATTTACAAAAAAATTTACTGACACACAGAAATTAAAAATAAATGAACTACACTTTTTTTAAAAAATGGATTAAAAATCATTTTTTCCGAATTTTAAATAGTTTTTAGGTTTAATAAAAGATAAAATTTTATCGCAAATTTAAAAAGATTTAAGTTTAACTTAAAAAGTCTTTTCCTCTGCAAACAAAGAAAAGAAAACATACTTTTTTTTTTACTTACTTGTTTCGTCTGATTTGGTTTTCCTTATGGTAGGGAAACAGATAAACTGTTAAATTTTATGTAAGCTAATATTTTGAAAATGTTCCATTATGGTGTTATTATTTCAAAAATGATATTAAAAGATTACCGTTTAGGATTTATCGACAATTAAATTTCGATCTCTTTCGCGTTGTCCGACCGCCATGACTCGCATTCTTTACATATGTTTGCCTCGAGTAATAATGAGCGGAAGCTTACATAACGGCCTTTTTACTGCTTTTCGGAACCTTTTCACTCGTCTTGATTATTACTGCACAATTTTCGCGAATGTCCTTTTAAAATGCACTTATTTTTTTATTTGGTATAAATCCCCCTTTTTTTTTCAATTTTAAAATATTGTTTCTTTATAGAATAAAGCTTTATTAAATAATTAATTTTTTTGGAGTTATCGACAAGAAAATTTCGGACTCAGTCGCGGTTTTTCGTCCGCCATTACCGGCCTTGTAAAGCAATGACAACTGTTATAAAACATTTTTGTAAAGAGTATGATTATTTGCAAAATAAAAAAATGATAGGAAGGAACATTTTGTTTTATTTTGTAAATAATCATGCTCTTTCCAAACTTCATGCAAAGTTTGCACATTAATTATTATTTGTTTTATTTTTAATTAAAAGTTGTTTTGTTTTTTTTAAATTTAAAAAGAAAGCTTTAACTATAAAAAAAAAAATTGAAAAAGAAACCACCTGTAATTTCTTTTCAACATAACGTAAGTGCGCAGTAATTTAGATGAGTAAAATCAGTTAAGAGCTGTAAAAAGGCAGTTAATTACGTTTCCGTGAGCAAAGTCTTCCGCAGTGAATGTAGTTAAACAAGGCAGACGAATGACTGCAACTGAGCCTGAGTTTTTCTTGTCGATAACTCCAAAACAGTAGGTTTTATCAAAGTTTAATTGTTAATTTGAGTTCAGCATGTACATATACACGGAAATATGATGATTTGGGAAAATTTTAATAGCTATTTAGCGCCGGGCTTAAAAAGCAATTTTACCAATAAAAGTTAATTATTTTGGATGGGTAAGTTCAGTTAAGAGCAGTAAAAAGGCCGTTAATTAAGTTTCCGCGTGCAAAATGTTCCGCACTGAATGTAGTTAAACAAGGCCAGTAATGGCTGACGGCTGAACACGACTGCATTCAAACTTTTATTGTCGATAACTCCAAAATGGTAGGTTTTATCAAAATGTAATTGTTATTTTGACTTCAGTATGTACATTTACATGGATATGTGATGGTCTGGGAAAATTTTAATAGTTATTTAGTGCTGGGCTGAAAAAGCAAATCTACCATTTTTCTTAATTTAAATTTGTTTAATATTGTTATAGAAACAATTGAAAGCTTTTCTAAATAAATATGTCATGGGTGAACCCTTTTTCTAAAAAACAAAAATTGTTGAAAAAAACTTTTTTTATCTTTCAGGCACGTAATTTCTATTTTGTCAGATTTTAAGGAAACTTTCATGACAATTTTTTTTTAAAAAAAAAGGACAACTTCATAGTTTTTTATCCTTTCAAGCATGTAATTATGATTTTATATTTAATTTTTCATATAACTATATATCTGGAGATGCTTAAATTCATGAAGTCAAATAACCAAATAGGAAGGCACATAAGAACAATGGCCATGAATCATAGAAAAAGAACTGGGAAGCTCGGTCATCCTGATGAGAAAGTGATTGAAGCTGAAAGGCCAAGTCAGGACTGATAACAGGTTTTTTTGAGGGAAGGGATTTTGTCAAGAGTCTCTAGATACATAGCAGAAGCACCAGTCGAGATGGGGCAACAATATCCCATACAGAGATGAATAATAGATTTATAAAAATGTAAGGCAGATTCTGGCAAGTAAAATTGTTTAGCACAACACAGTGAACCAAGTTTCCCAGCAACAGGAAAGGATATATATTTATATCAGCAATATTATAGAAACTATCTTGCTTGTTGGATATTGTGGTGTGTAGTGGCTTCCTTACTTTGCTCAATTCAGCAGTAGCAGCAACAGAAGTAATCAGCAAGTTATAATCTTAACTTCCAGAACCCCACAAAATTCTGGCAGAGCCCTATTTGGCTTCTTTTCCATTTTCCCTTTGAGTGGCCTCTACCTTCAAGGTTAATTCTTTTTTCCATTTTTGCCTTTCAGCATCCTTTAGATTCAAGCCCAGCTCAATGGGATACCCAACCCTTCCTGCAGAAGTCACATAGCAGCTTGGCTTCAGATTTCTTGTTCCTTGTAGGAGCAGGTGTTGAAATCTCCCTTTGAGATTCCTCCTCAAAGAAAAAACTACACACAACCCTTAATGCAGAAGACTCATACCCATCGTAGCAGTTTCACAATCAAATTTCCTGTTCCGCCCTTGGGAACAAATGGAGAAATCTCTCCCTCTAGAAAGCATCTACTCAAGAAATTTATTTACTTGAAAATCCCGTGTTTTTTCCAACAAAATACCACAATTTTGAACCCTCTTTTTCAACCACAAATAAAAGTTTTAAACAATTGTTTCAAGCACTGTTTGTTTTTTCATTCCACTCTCACTGCTCAGTATACATACAAGCAACCAGGAAAATTCATAGTTTTGTTCTCAACTTATAAAAATATATAAGCTTTTAGAAAATAATATGAATAATTACATAAATAACCATGAATATAAACATGTAAGCAAATAAGCCACTCCTTTGATGTCACCTTTTTGTTTACGTTTCTCCTCTCCCTGCTTCAACCCCCAGGGTAAATTGTCTTTCCAGCATGAACATCTGTTGGCAACATCTTTCCATCTCTCAATGTCCAGTATAAGTTTTCTGTTCTTGCAGTCTCTTGTGGTCAGCCTGGCAAATGTGTTGGCAGCTCACCTGATCTGCCTGTTGACCTCAGTACCTCGGGAAAGCATTTCAGAAATGGGGCAGCTGACGTATGTGTATTCATGAACCACCTCCAGGTCGTAGTTGTCGATTTTGATGGCGGTAGGCTGCTCAATAATGCCTTGGACTGTCATGTTAATTTTATTCAGAGTGATGGTCAGACTGAACTCTTGACAGGCATTTAAAAAATTGTCCATTAGTTGCTGCAGTTGGTTTTCAGAAAGTGTTGCCCACACTGCATCATCTGCAAAAAGCATGACTCTAATAAACACCTCACGGACTTTGCATTTCATCTGTTCTCTTAAGAGTTGCCAAATTGTACAACACCTTTCATATCTTAAAGTTTTCAATAAATTCTTGTGTAAAATTCCAGGGCGAGAGATTCCGTTTGTTTGTTTAATTTTCACCATTGTCCCCAAAACAATTTTAATCAAGCCAAATCATTTAAATTGATACAAGAACTTTGTTTTTTGAATTAAAATAATAATTTAATTAAAAAATCAGTATTTTACACTAAATCCTAGTTCAATTAAGAAACTCATTTTTTTGAGAATTATGACAGAAAGTTTTTACATTGACAAAAAGGCTGTTTTCTTTCTTAAATTGAATCAATAAATTTAAAACAAAAACAGTTCTATTAAGAAACTTTATTTTTTAACAAGAGGGCTTGATGGGATACTCAACTCTTGCTGTAGAAGACACATAGCTCTCTCGCGGCAGCTTGACTTCAGATTTCTCATGAGAATTACGACAGAACAAAGTTTTACATTGACAAAACGAAGGCTGTTTTCTTTCTTAAATTGAATCAATAAATTTTAAACAAAAACACATTTCAATTAAGAAAATTTATTTTTTGATAATTATGACAGAAAAAAGATTTCTTTATGAATTGATCAAACAAAACTTTTTAAAAATTGCATAAAAAATTGAATACAAAAACAGTTCAATTAAGAAACTATATTTTTTTGGAATTCTTAAAAGATTTTAAATTTAAAATTCAAAAATTAAATACAAAAATAGTACAATAAAGAAACTATATTTTCTGAGAATTATAGCAACAAAGTTTTTTTTAATAAATCAGATGTGTTGACTTAATTAGTCAATAATACTACAAACTTCTCAAATCCAAATAAGAACAAAATGGTGATTGTCCAGAGCAAGTAGAAGTGCATTGAATAAAAATGTCCCAATCATCTTTTCTTTAACAACCTAAATAGCACTAAAATAAGTTATCAAATAAAATAGGTGAGTCTACTGCATGTGAAGAACAAAATTACAGTGACATTCATCCAAGAGAATGTCTAAAAAAAAGAAATCCTAAAGGTCAAAAAATATTTTTCAAGATCCATATTTGAATTGTTTACTATGGGATTTTATATTCCATTTGTTAACTATTAGTTTAATAAATACTGGAGTTGCTTTCCCAGGTTATCTTTCAACTCTTGGGTATATACCATTGCTGATGCTTATATGCAAGGGGCCTTAGCAAAAAAGCTTCTCTTTTTTTCGCCAATAGCTTCACTCTGTTTTTCTACAAATATTTTTATGAAAACTGTTCTGAGGGGCTTTTACCCTCTAGTGCTTCAAATATATGAATTTAAATGTGTTACTAGATTGGCAACTAGGTCCCACCATTTTACTGTTGAACTAGCTAGATAAAACTGCCACTACTATTCTAATAGTTGCTTTTCTTGCACAACTTTCAATCACCATCTTCCGGAGGTTTTGTGTTTCGACTTGCCAGCCCTGGTTGTGATACTACTAGTATAAAAAGGATTTCCCAGTTTGTTCCTTAATTTTGGACATTTGATATTTGAGTAAAGAATTAAATGCATCATAGTTTTCTCTTATTATAGACCACAAACAAAAAAAATGCCTCCTTATTGATATGGCAGTCCCTGCAGACTGCAATGTATCTTTGAAGATATTCAAAAAGCTGTCAAAATACAAGGACCTTGAGATAGAAATCTTAAAAATGTGGCACATGGGAACATCAACAATCCCTGTTGCAGTTGGAGCCTTAGGATTGGTTGGAAAAGATTCCAGCAGACTAATTGAAGGGATCCCTGGAAGTCCATGCCTCAATGAGATACAAAAGATTATTCTGACAAGTACAGCCCACACTTTACAAAGGGCTTTCTCTATGTAATATATTTTTTTGAACATGGATCGCCAGAGAGTAAGCAGAGTCAACCTCATCTTGAATAATTACAACATATGACGGGTAAAGGAAAAATATGCTTTGGTTTGTTTTACAGGTTATCAACCTCAATGGGTCATTTAATGCCAACAACTTTTTTTTTCTTGTAATATTTTTGTTTTGTCAAAAATCTATTTCTGGTAATATTTTTTTCCTCAAAATTGTATTGCTGGCAATATTTTTATTTTTCAAAAACTGTACTGCTGATATTTTCTTCTTCAAAAATTTATTTCTGGCAATATTTTTTTTCTTCAGAAATTTGTTTCAGGTAATAATTTTTTACAAAGTATTTCTGGTATTAAAACCTTTTCAGGGTTAACTATTTACCCATAGCTGGGACCCTAACAGGTGCTACCACCCCGGGTCAGGGTGGACCTGGGAACACCAGCAATTAAGAGGTGGTTCCACGCTCCTCAAAACCTTATCAGAGGCCTTGCTGTTGGATGTAGTTTATTGTCTTACCGTGGACGTGGATGTAGTTTATCGTTATACCCGGGACACCCCATTGGGGGGGGGGTCTTACCCCTTTTCAGAGGTACAGTCAGCGTATTCTATAGCCCCAGCCGACAGGGCCTCAAATTGTTGAATGAAGGTTTTCTGATAAAAGAAAAAGAATAGAAACAGAATTTCTAAAAATTGAACTGAAGCTGAAGAAATATCGACCCCCAGTGGAAGTCATCTCAAAGGGGAGGTGTCTTATAGGAATAATGTTTTACTGCTAACACTTGGATTTGAACATGGATCGCCAGAGAGCAATCAGAGTCAACCTCATCTTGAATAATTAGAATACATGACAGGTAAAGGAAAAATATGGGATTAGCAGCATCTGACAGTAGCATTTGTTCAAAGGCGTTTCTATTATTGTATCTGTGATTTACAAAGTGACTCCTACAAACAGCATTACAAAAAGTAATTAATGTTTTCATTCTAGGAACTTCACTGAAGAGAATCACCAATGACTTTGCACTGAGGGAAAATACAGTAAGGTTTATATAGAGAAACATTCATTCAATGCACATTACAATTTGATCAAACTTGGGGAATTCAAACTGAAAATTAGGCTTGGAGAAAGAAAAAATTCAAATTTAGCTTTATTCATTTAAAATGAAATTTACTGCAGTGAAAATGAAGTTGCACAGATTTCAAATTGCTTCAGTGGAAGTAATGAAATCCACTGATATCAAAAAATTACTGAGAAGAAAATATTTATTTTTAACTTCAGTCGCTGCTTGTCCCCAGTTAGAAAGCCATCCGATATAATTTTAGTTTCACAATATACTTTAAGAATATATATATATATATATATATATATATATATACAAGTGGACATGGAAGTCAGCACTTAGAGGCGACAGTCTGTTTCATTTTTCTCGGCTATTTATATATAAGGGTCAGTGGTGCATTATGGGTAGTCTATTTTGGCGGTTACTTTTACCGGAAGTCGCTTATTTGTTTATTTATGTCAAATTATTTTGCTTGATTTTTGTTTGTTTTTTTTTTTATTTTATATCTTATATATTTATTTATTTATTTTTTATTTTGATCGGTGTTTTTTGTTAACGTAGTAAAAATTTGTTTATATAGCTTATTGTTGGTAGTCTATTATGGCGACCATTTACCGGAAGTCAGATGTTTGCTTATTTATTTGGGTCAAATTGTTTTGCTTGTTTTTATTTATTTTCATTTTTATTTTTTATCTTATATATTTGTTTATTTGTCATTGATTAAATCTATTTGTTGAATTTTGGGGTGGGATGTTGTGGTTTGTTCTTACTATTATTTTGGTTGATTATCTTTATTTGTTTTTTCTAAACGGCTAGTTTACCGTAATCACTTGTTAGTTTATTTATATATTTGGATGTATTTAGATCAATTTATTATACTTGTTGTTATTTATTTGTTACACTATATATTTTTAGCCTTCGATTTTTAAGTAACGTAGTATATTATCTTTTATTAATTTTTTATCGTTATATAACAGTTATAACTTTCGTCCGTTCTTTTGTTTTGATTTTATTTCGCATATTCTAACAGGTGTGGTTTTGTAATTTGTTTGGAGTAATTTATTTTGCTTATTTTATTGTTGTTTTGTTTGTTTATATATTTATTTATTTTTCTATTTTATTTTTTACGTTTTTGCTGTACAGTGGGTTGAACCATATCATATTTCTTTTCCTGTTGGTCTTTTTTGTGTTCTGTGGTGAGTATGTAAGTGTTGCTGGGAATCCGCTATCTTTTAGGGCTGTTTCGTAGTCTTTCTTAGCTTTGTTAAATATAGATTTATCGGAAGAATTGTCGGAAAGCCTGCGGTTAATCGATTTTGGTATCTGTTTGATTATAGAAGGCGGGTGGTTGGAGTATATGTGTATGTACTGTGGTTTATCATTCGGTTTTCTGTATGGTTTGTGTGTGCCTTTTCTTAGGTTGAAGGTAACATCTAGAAAATCTACTTCGTTTAGGTTAGTTTTTATATCTATCTCGAATCCGTTATTTTGGAAAATTTTAATTATTGCTTTTCTAGTTTTATCTGTTTTGTTTGTTGCAGTTTCTTAAGATTATGAGACCGTCATCCCTGTAGAGCCCTGTGTCATTTCTATTATTTTGCTTAGTTCGTGTAATAAGTAAATACCTACGATTTTGCATGTCTCTGCACCGTCAAAGCTTCCCATTGTAGTGTCAAATATCCCATCTTTCTTTATCCATGCTTCTTCATGATTTACGGGAGTGCTTAATGATGTCGATTTCATTTAGTTTTATTATTATTTGTTCCTGAGCTAAGTTGATGGCCTTATCTAACGTACGTTCCGTTATGGATGGGTAAAATTCTTTTATGTCTAATTGTAGGAAGTGGCAATTTCGTTTGTTATTTATGCTGTTGAACCAGTCAATGGTTGCTTTTGTGTTTTTCCACTGGTTTACTCCTAACTTCTTCCTAAGTTCAGAATTAATTCTTTCTAGTATTGTTTCAGGGTTGGTTTTGAAATTTTCTTTGTGGTCTTTTAGTGTGATAAAGGCTTGCGTCTTGCTCATGCATCTTATTCGATCATCTAGGTCTAATTTTTGAGCGATTGCTTTAGCTTCTTTATTTATATCGTGTTCTATTGTTTTGGGTGCCTTTCTGTATGTTTTGGTTATGTTGTTCTTTAGTAATTTATTGTGTGGAGGGCTCAGTTTGTATAAATTTCTTGTTTTGTCGGCTGCAATAAATGCATTTGTTGAACTGTTTATTTTAGCTATATCTTCTTTTAGCTTTTTTTGGAATGCATCTTGTTTTTTATGGAATTTTATGTTTCTAACTAGGCCAGTTAAGTCCTTCTCGAAGTCATCTAATCCTTTTTGTTGCGGGGGGACATTTTATGTTTTGAACCCGTATTTTTCCTTGAGTGTATTATTATTATTGTGAAGATCTTGGTTTAAAAAGCACTAGTCGCCTGACGATTGCACTAGCATGAAACAGACTGTTGCCTCTAAGTGCTGACTTTCATGTCCACTTTTATATTTACACACGCTCTATCTCTGTTATTCAGCACTTTATCCCATAAATATAGCACACTTTAAGACTATATTTCTTCATATATATATATATATATATATATAGATATATATACACACACATATATATATATAATACTTAGAAATATTTATTCAAAATCATACATACATGTTCATTGACATTTCCACTTGATTATAGATCAGGAAGAATCTAAATACATTTTATTGGTGGATTTGTTCATTATAATGTTTCTCTCTAACATGCTACCCTGGTATTTAGTGTTTTACTTCTGTGTTTAAATAAAGGGTTTTAATCTGTGAATAGATGCTTGGGTTTAGAGTTAATTCATTTTTATCAGATAACATCTTGGTGTCCATTCAAGAACAAAAGGACCAGTATATAGTGCTATATTGCGATATTCTAAGTTGATATTGTTTTTTGGGGCTGTCTGATGAACTATTGCATTACATTTGTGTCACTAGTATTCTCTGCAGTGTGATAATATGTTTGAGACGTGAATTTTTGAAAAATTTAAATCCACAGATTTCATTGTGGAATGTTTTATCTGCAGGTCAACTTATGCGTTTTGTCAATTTTGGGAAAATTTCAGTTCAAAGTTTTATCTACAGTGTGTGCTAACGTGTATCTTTTGAGGCTTCCACTGCCAGAAAATTTGAATGCATAGAATGGTTTCTCTCCAGTTACCTTATGTTTTTTTAAATGTACATTCTGGGAAAATTTCAATTCTCAGATTTCACAGTGGAATGGTTTCTTGTCATATGGTGTTTGATATCTCTTTTAAGGGTAAATTTCAGACCACAGATTTCACAACAGAATCGTTTCTCTTTAGTGTGTGTCAACATATGTGTTTTGAGATTTGAATTTTTTGAAAATTTCCGTTCACAGATTTCACACTGGAATGGTTTCTCTCCAGTATGTGTTACAATATGTTGTTTGAGATTTGCTTTCTGGGAAAACTTCAGGCCACAGGTTTCACAGTGGAAGGGTTTCACTCCAGTGTGTGTGAAAATGTGCGTTTTTAGAGCAGAAATTCGAGAACACTTATATTCACAGATGTCACAGTTGAATCGTTTCTCTCCAGTGTGTTTCAACATGTGTTTTTCGAGATTGCTATTCTGGTAAAATTTCATTCCACAGATTTTACAGTTGATATATTTTTCTTTAGAATGTGTTAACAAGTGTGTTTTGAGATTTCCACTCCGGGAAAACATAAATCCACAGATCTCACAGAGGAAACGTTTCTCTCCAGTGTGTGTTAACATGTGTGATTTGAGATCTGAATTTCGGGAATACTTATATCCACAGATTTCACAGTAGAATGGTCTCTCTCTAGTGTGTGTTAACATGTGCGGTTTGAGATCAGAATTCCTGGAACATTTATATCCACAGAATTCACAGTGGAAACGTTTCTCTCCAGTGTGTATTACCATATGTGTTCTGAGAGTAGAACTTTGGGAACACTTATATCCACAGACTTCACAGTGGAATGGTTTCTCTCCAGTGTGTGTTACCATATGTTGTTTGAGATTTCCTTTCTGGTGAAATTGCAATCCACAGATTTCACAGTGAAAACGTTTCTCTCCAGTGTGTGTTAACATATGTGTATTGACATTTCCACTCTGGGAAAATTTCAATCCACAAATTTCACAATGGAATGGTTTCTCCCCAGTGTGTTTCACCATATGTCTTTCGAAAGTTGAATTTTGGGAACACTTATATCCACAGATTTCACACTGGAAACGTTTCTCTCCAGTGTGTTCTAACATATGTGTTTTGAGCTCAAATTTTCTGGAACATGTATAGCTACAGATTTTACAGTGGAATGGTTTCTCTCCAGTGTGTGTTACCATATGATATTTGAGATTTCCTTTCTGGTAAAATCGCAATCCACAGATTTCACAGTGAAAACGTCTTTTTCCAGTGTGTT
The DNA here is from genome assembly GCA_964036315.1 of Acanthosepion esculentum. Classification (NCBI taxonomy): domain Eukaryota; kingdom Metazoa; phylum Mollusca; class Cephalopoda; order Sepiida; family Sepiidae; genus Acanthosepion; species Acanthosepion esculentum. Next base: position 918,910 of record OZ038479.1, on the reverse strand, counting down.
TTAACATATGTGTTTTGAGATTTCCATTCTGGGAAAATTTTAATCCACAAATTTCACAATGGAATGGTTTCTCCCCAGTGTGTTTCAGCATATGTATTTCGAAAGTTGAATTGAAGGAACACTTATATCCACAGATTTCACAGTGGATAGGTTTCTTGTCCATTTGAATTTTCATGTTCATTTTGAGATTTAAAATCATTGAATAGCTAACATCACAGATTTCATCCCGTATGTGTGTGTTATGTGTCTTCTGTGTGGATTTATCTACCAATCCACAAATTTCACAGTGTGAGAATGACTTCTTTCTCATAAATGTTCATGATTTCAGATACTCTCAAAGATGGAAACTGAAAATAAAAATTATAACAACTGAGCCTTACAGCAAGAAAACACATTATATACAGGGTGCGGCTGGTATTTGAGGACAGATTTTATGGATTAGTAAAAAACTTGCTGAACAAATGAATATAATTATATTTAATTATAAACAAGTAAACATGAAATTTAGCTATTATTTAATTTTATTCAATAAAATTACGACTAGCATCAATAATCGCCTCTACACAATGTCGAAATCAGCTGCAAGTTCTGATTAATTGGTCCTTATTTATGTCAGACATTACTAGAAATATTGCAGTTTTAAGAGAGTCTTTCGTGTTATGAGGCTGTTTATTAACCTCCTTCTCAACAACGCTCCATACATAATAGTCTAGTGGATTGAGATCTGGAGAGTTAGGTGGCCAAATGTTGGGTGTGATGTGGTCATACAAATGGTCAGCCATCCATTCTTGCAACTCTGAGAAAACGTGCAATATCCAAATCGCTATGATCAGCCTTTTATGCCACAATCACAGCATTTCATTTGTTATCATAGGGTTTACCATTCTCGATTTCAGAAAAATAAAAGCATTAGAAGTTAGTAGGAAGCAGTATTAATCTTAAATCTGTGTCCTCAAATACCAGCTGCACCCTGTAGTTATGAAATAGGTTTATAAAAAATGCATTTACAAATATTTTCTTAAAACTACCCACAAAATCATAAAAGATACGCCATTGTACTATCTGTTGAAGAAACAGAAATATGTGTGATCAATTTGAATTTAAATCTGACAAAGTTTATTTTGTATCAGTGGACATGGCTGTGGAATATTGGTTAGCTTGCAAGTGGTCCGACACACAAGTAGACAAGTGTAGCCACCAAGTTAAACTGAGTCATTTAATGGAGAGATATATGGGTGAATAGAGACGACTCATGCAAATGTGTTGGGCAGGTCCATTCTAGCAAAATGGACCAACCTAACTGGAGTATTAGGCACTCCCCTATAAAATGAGGTAAAATTAGCTGGCCTGCTTTTCCAAGAGGACACACAAAGGCAGCCATGTTAGCAGGTAAGTCACTTTGTTGCAGACTGGTGAATGTATTTAAATTAATCAGAATCTCCTATAAAATGAGGTAAAATTAGTCGGCCTGCTTTTCAAAGAAGACACAAGAAGGCAGCCATGTTAGCAGGTAAGTCACTTGACTTCTACATCTCCCTCCTCTCCCCATTGCGGAAGTATATTGGCCATTGGGGAGGAATAAGTTCCCTATTGCTTTGCCGATTGTATGGGAGTAGTCGGGATAGCACCCTGGGAATCCTGGTTCTTGATGGCAGTGATTGAGTAGGGATCTGGGCGCTAGGTCATTTCGCAATGTAATGCCACCATTTCCTGATTCTTTGGCAGATTGATGTGGTCTACACATATCTGTAATCATCGGCTCAGGGGACACAGGCAAGGCGCTTGGTATGGGGGTTGGTCTTGATTATGGGTGCTTTAAGTTTCCTTAGGAACCTACAGTTCCGCAGGGTTATTCTGCACGTTCCTGTAACTCTAATTCTATATTGACGGTTGGGAAGCATCTCTACTATTTGTCCAGCGATGTCCCATCGATAGCTATTTGGGTTTTGAATGGAGACTGTGTCGCCCAAACGAAGCGGGGATAGGGTTGTACATCACGATGATTGCATTTGGATAATGTCTTTTCACGTTTTTGGGCTGCGGCTATCCACTCAGCATGTGGTTTATATAAGTGTGGCTGCGATGATCGAGTGGTTGAGGCACTGGATTTGAAATCCAATGGGCAATGCCCTCAAAGGTTCGTATCCTGTTTGCAGTGCCATGTGGAATATTGGTTAGTTAGTTTGCAAGTGGTCTGACACACAAGTAGATAGGTGTAGCCACCAAGTTAAACTGACTTGAGTCATTTAATGGAGAGATATATGGGTGAAGAGAAACCACTCATGCAAATATGTTGGCCAGGTCCATTCTAGCAAAATAGACCAACCTAACTGGTGTATTAGGCACTCTCCTATAAAATGAGGTAAAATTAACTGGCCTGATTTTCCAAGAGGACACAAGAAGGCAGCCATATTAGCAGGTAAGTCACTTGACTTCTACAATGGCTGTGTGGGTGTTGGAATGGGCAATGGAATAGAAAAACAAAATTAAGAATTACTTCATTATTGGTGAATTATTGAGGGATAATGATGAGAAAACATACGTGTTATATTTAATGAAACAAAATAAAATTAATTACAAATTTACACATTTGAAGTAAGTACCTTGTTTCAGGAAAAGGAATCAAGTATTTAAAATTCAGAGTTTCAATGAATTCTTAAGAATAGAAGTTGTTCATATTAAATCATCAGACACTAAGTAATATTCCAAAAAGTTTAAAACCAATTAAATGAGTTTTTCACATAAAAATACGGTTGTATTCAACATGAATGAAAAGATACTTTGAAGTACTTATCTTTGGAGTTGAATAGAGTTGCCCTGCTCTCATTCGAGGCTGATAATGTATCAGCGTGGAATCTGACACTGGCATTAGACAGATGCATGAAACTGGCTTTTTGCTTCGATACAACTTTCTCTGCCTATTTATTTCAAAAAGTGATTTCACATTAGTTTGTTACTTTTTTCTCAGTAAGTCACTCCCATTTCCACTGATCAAAATAAATTTTCACGTATGCTCGTTAAACTTTGCCTTGGTCTTTTCTTCAGTCTGGAGCCAATCCCTTTTTCTATTGGTCAAAATAAACTTTAGCGCAGGCTCATGAATTTGAAAACAATGAAAGAAAAAAAGTGTTATTTTTATTTCGTACTCACCACACTGGTTCACTTAAAATTCGAAAACACTGTCATTTCTGCCCTTCCTCCGATAAATTGTCTTGAAATTAGTTGTTGATATGTTGACGTAAACACCTCCAAAACCAATCACCAAGGTTAGATATGCTTCTCTTATTTCCAACTAAATTTTTCTGCTAAAAAATCAAGTAATGTTTTTTTCAATTACATTAAATATACTTTAAATTTTCTAATTTTCCTAAAATAAAGTTTGAAAAAAGTACAATTGAATTTTACAAGATTCTTAAATGGAGAATTTCACCTTTGTTTATAAAGTTGTCAAAAGTGACCTGATCGATTTTATGAAAAGCTTGACTCAAAAAAAAAAAAGAAAAAGAAAAAAAGAAAGAGATTTTCAACTAAAACTTTGGAAATGTTAGAAAGGATTTACAAATGTAAAAAATATTAAAAATACATTGGCCTTTCCTCTTAATAATAACATAAACATGTAGATAAAAAATTATTTAATCAAGTTTGGGGGGCTTTTTTTGATCAGAATATGCTCTTTTTTTAGCGAAGTATTGAACAGACCTACTGAGTTGCTTGTCTAAAACTAAACCTTTTAGGGTGAAATATTTCTGTTAATTCACATCAGTTTTAGGCTATAAACTTTCAAATAAAACTGAAATTACAGTTCAAAGAAGATTATTTAAATGATTTGAAATCCTTTCTTTAGCAAGTCCATGACAGTAGCTCATCTAAAACTAGGTACTCCAATAATTTACTAAAAACAGATGATAAAAGGCCCCAAACTTAATAAAAAAAAAAAAAATTTATTGTCAAAATGTTTATGTTATTATTAAGAGGAAAGAACAAAATATTTCTTAATTATTTTAAAAAATGATTTCCTCCTTTTTAACACGTTCTAAGTTTAGGTAAAAAAATCTCATTTTTTTTGTCAACTTTGTAAGACTTGTGGTAATGGACATTTTAGTGTAGAAGTTTCTGGTGAAAAATGCATTAATTTGAAATTCTTGCCAAAATCAAAGAATTGTCTGATTTTAATGAAACTTTCAGGACTTATTTGAAAATGAATGAATATATTTTTGAATTATTTTTAGAAAATATTGGTAAAATTTTTTTTTTTTTCATCTTTTACATCCTGTAAATTAATTTCATTTAATTTTCTAGAATTTCAAAGTGTTTAAATTGCTTCATATAGCTTGTAAGCAGGACTCCTCGGAGAATGTAAATCATCAATTATTTTCCTCAACTATTACCAACTTCTGTCTATATTTGAGATGAGGTATTATGTACACTATTTACATTATTCGGACTATTGTCCCCATCTTTGTCGACATATTTATTACATTTCCGCCATTGTACGCTCCAGCCTTCTTCAGGTGGTTGGAATGTCTTCAAGGACACATGGCACAGTGAATAAAGGCGTTGGTTAGATCCAGTGACAGGACCCAAAGAGTGTGAGTTTAAGAGCTGGTTAAGGCAGTGGAGGAAAATTAACAGGAGATAACTGATAACTGACATCCATTAAACATGGCACGTGGAACTAGAACAATCTACCCTTGAAGATGAAGATCGAACCGGACGTCCAGTTGAGTTTGATGAAAAGCTTCTTGAAGCAGCCCTTGAGGAAAATCCTGCTTTATCAGTTGAGGAGTTGGCAGTGGTTCTCAGTTCAAACCATACAACTGTTCATCGTCATCTTCAACAACTTGGAAAAGTTCCTAAACTTGGAAAATGGGTGCCTCATGAATTGTCTGAAAACAACCTCAAATCCCTAGTTGACATCTGCTCTTCTCTCCATTCTCGCCAACTTATTTCACCTTTTTTGGATAGACTTGTAACTGGCGACGAAAAATGGATCTTGTATCGAAATGTTATGCGTTGTAGACAGTGGTTTGGTAAAGGCGAAGGACCCCAGCCACAGCCGAGAAGGGAACTTCATGGGCAAAAGGTTCTTCTTTCAATCTGGTGGGATTGCCAAGGAATAATCCACTTTGAATTCTTACCACCTAATGCAACAATTAATGCTCAAATATACTGTCAGCAATTAGAGCGTTTGAACCAAGCTTTGAGGAAAAAAAGACCTGCTCTAGTGAATTGAAAATGGTGATGTTTCATCAGGACAATGCGCGACCACACACAGCAAGAATCACGTCACAAAAGATCGAAGAACTTAGTTGGGAGAAAATTCCTCATCTACCTTATTCTCCCGACCTTGCTCCTTCAGACTACTATTTGTTTCGTAGCTTACAGAATCATTTGGAAGAAACAGCTTTTGTAAAACAGGAAGGTTAAAACTAACATTTGTGAGTTCTTCGAATCAAAGCCAAAAGAATTTTTACAGTAATGGAATTAGTAAGCTTGTTAATAGATGGAAGGAATCATAGATAATCAGGGAAAATACATTGTTGATTGAATCTGTAATTAAATGTAACATTTGGTCACTTGTTTTCTTTATTCAAAATTCAGACAGAACTTATGGGATGACCTGATAATATTATGGTTGAAAGGTCACATGTTTCAAGGCTTGTCCCCCCACCTTTAGGGAAAACTCCTGGTTTTTGGCAGCGGGTGTGTCATGCATAATTTGTTTTATGTATTAGGTTTTTTACTTAGTTAAAAAAAATAATTTAATAATTAAAATTATTATCTCAGTTATCAATTTGAAAATTTAATAATTAAGAGTGAGATAGTTATTAAATTATCTCATTCTCAGTTATTAAATTAAAAATTAAATTGAGATAATAAAATTATTTCATTTATCAATTTAAACTTTTAGTAACTGAGGGAGACAATTTAAAATAATAATTTTATTAATTATTATCTCAGTTATTATGGCGAAGAAAACGGCGACTTACCTCATCAAACCAAGCGACAGCATGTCGCGTGTATCCTATAAAATGTGGTGAAAAAGAAAATTACTTACCGAAAAAAAAAAAAGGGGCCCATATTCCGCATCACATGCTGAAGATGGAATATTTTAGAAACAAGTCAGTCACAGGAGTCGCAATAAAAAAGTATTTTGATATGCAAAAATTGTGCATCATCTCCCAGTTGTCGCCAAATGAAAAAATGCTTGGCCAACAAAAGAAAAAGAGAAGATAAAATACAGTGGGATTTGGTCTACCGCGTTCGTCGGAGAGCGAGTTATTTTTCTGACTGGTTACGAAGATTGTGATTTGTGAGATAGTACTTGCGAATCGAGTTGTCGGCATTGCTTTCTGCCTCCGATGTTTGAACTTCCAGTGATTTATTCTCTGTGTTGTGGAAGTAATCTGTGGCAAATATTTCCTTTCCAATCCCAGATCGCTTACAAGCTATTTCGGCGCTATGCCGGACAAGACATTTGATGTCAAGTTGATACGAGAGTTTGATGGTTCAGTGACCGGACAAGCAGTTACTGAATGGATTGAGAAAGCCGAACTTGTTTGTGACCTGTGTGGAATTAAAAAGGTTGAAAGTGTTCTTCCTTTGAGGTTGACGGGTGAAGCATTTGCTGTTTATCAACAGTTAAACTCAGAGCAAAAATCAGATGTCAAGCAGATAAAGCAAGCCCTACGGATTGCCTTTGTACCAGATCGTTTCTTGGCTTACGAGCAGTTCAGGGAACGCTGACTATGCCCAGACAAATCCGTTGACATGTTTATAGCCGACTTGAAGAAGCTAGCAGGTCTATTTGGCGGGATATCCAAGCAAGGACGAGCATGTGTGTCCGTAGCAGGGTTACCAGCGCACATCAAGCAACTACTGCACATGTCTTCCAGGATGGAAGGCATGAATACAAACCAACTGTTGGACTGAGCTCAGGCCATAATGAAAGATCAAATTACAACTGAGGAAATGTTTGCGGCTACCATTTCACCAGGCAGAGATGATAAACATACAAATGTTAAACGTTGGAGGGGTATGCGATGCTATCAATACTCTGGGTGGAATCACCTTTCTAGGGACTGCCCGGTTCGACGAGAAGATGCCCGTCAGCCATGCAGGTCACACACAACAATGCTTTGCTTCTGGTGTCAAGAAGTAGGCCACATTGCTTCATTATGTCTGGAGAAGAGAGGAAGGGGACAAGACGTCAACACCTGTCTCTTCCCTACTAAGCGAGTTATGAATGAAGTGCTACCTGTTTTGGGTATTTATATGAATGGAATTAAGAGAGTGGCACTGGTGGACACTGGCTGCTCACAGACACTTGTGAGTAAGTCAGCCTGTCAATTCTGGCAGGTGACGGAGGTGGACGAAATCACTGTAAACAGAAATACTCTCAAATATTGCAGAGTTGGAAGTATTAAGCTTGACATGGACAATGCAAACCCCTTCAAAATTAAAGTCTTGGTAGTGGATGGAGAGCTTTTGGGTTTTGACTTGTTGCTTGGGTTCGACATCATTAAAAAGTTGGGGGAATCCAAATAACAGACTGTGGCGATGTATGGTTTCCCGAGCGTGGGATAGTCTATTGCGCCGCTATTAAAATAGAAGAACCTGATTTCTGTGCCGAATTCGACCCAAACCAGAAGCTATGGGTCGCATCATGGAAGTGGTCTGATGGTCGATCACCGGAGAGTTTGCAAAATTGGATGCCCGAGTACCCAATACCAATGGGAGTCAAGGAGGAATACGACCGTGAGCTGCAGACCTGGCTTGATAACGGTTGGTTGCAGGCTTATCATGAAAAGGAACTTGGTCCTCCAAAAGGTTTAATTCCGTTGATGATGGTGGTGGTGCAGAAAAACAAAAATAAAGTGCGGCCAGTATTAGACTATCGAGAGCTGAATGAGTGTCTCGACGCATACAAAGCCAATGCTGATGTGTGCACACAGCAAACTGAGGGTGTGGCGTAAAAAAGGACCGGATGTCGCTATCCTTGACCTACATCAGGCCTATCTACAAGCATATACCCATAAGTCACTTTCGCCCTTTCAAACTGTATTCTTCAAGGGGTGAAATATTGCTTGACCCAAATGGGTTTTGGGTTGAATGTTGCACCAGCCATAATGAAGGCCACTGTGGATCACGCGTTGTTGAAAGACGAGTCAGTCCAACGGGCAACCTCATCATATATTGATGATATTTATGTTGACGAGAGTATGATTTCAGCAGCTCACGTGAAGGAGCACATGGCTGCATTTGGTTTGACCTACAAGGATCTAGAGCAGTTACAGGACATCACACGTGTGCTGGGTTTGCATGTTGAGCAAGATAACACGCTTAAGTGGAAACATGAAAATGGCATTCTATCAGTTCCTGAGGTCCTGACGTGACGTAATGTCTTCTCGTGGTGTGGAAAACTGGTGGGTCACGTTCCAGTGTCTGGGTGGCTCCGTGTTGCTGCATCATTTTTAAATGCAGGACAGTAATGATCACGTCTGGTTGGGACGATGAAGTGACAGATGCTTCCCTTAAGAACATGACTGAGGATTTAGCGGAAAGAATACGCCAGAATGACCCTGCACATAGTAAGTGGTGCACAAGTGGACACACTTATGAGGTATGGGTCGATGCAAGTTCTCTCGCCACAGGGGTTTTGTTGGAGGTTGATGGAAGCATTGTAGAAGACACATGTTGGTTGCGGCCTGTGAAGGACACCCAACATATCAATTTATCAGAATTGGATGCTATTCTGAAGGGCGTCAATGTAGCACTACAGTGGGGCACAATGGAGCTACACCACTTCACAGACTCCGCATGTGTGCACTGGTGAGTATCAAACATACACACTGGCAAAGCCAGAATACGAACTAAGGTGGCAAGTGAGATGCTGATCCAGAGGCGTTTGAGTACTCTTGAAAAGCTGATTCAAGAGTATAACTTATTGATCACGTTAAGTTTAGTAACGTCAAGTGAGAATCAAGCGGATAAGTTCACCAGAGTACCACAACGATGGTATGATGTGATCAAGAAGGAAACCGAACCAATATGCTCGATATGCGCTTCCATGGTGAACGAAACCTCTCCTGATCAGATACGTGCCATACATTGCCAGAGTGGACATCCTGGCGTCAGGCAAACGCTGTATTTTGTGAGATGAGTTTACCCTATGACATCCAAGGCAGCCATCAAGGCAGTGGTTAGAAAATGTAAAGAATGTCAGTCAATTGACCCAGCCTCAATTCGTTGGCCACATGGTAACCTGTGACTGGAATCTGGACCCGCTTAGGAATGGATATTACGCATTACGGTGGGTAACACTATCTTAAGTTAATTGATTGCGGTCCCAGTTGATTTGCGATATGGTGACGCCTGCTTCAACAAGACTCAAGAAGCATCATCCAACAGTAGGAAAGTGTTTTTTTGAATGAGGCCCACCATCAGAAATCCTAACTGACAATGACACTGTATTTCACAGTAAGTCCTTTAAAGATTTCTTGGATGATTGGGGAGTCCAACTTCATTTTCGCTGCACCTATTTTCCTGCAGGAAACGGTATAGTGGAAAGATCTCATCGAAGCATAAAGAAAATTGCAGCAAGAAAGCAGTGTTCAATAATGGAGGCAGTATACTGGTATAATATCCCGCCGAAGGATGATATATCGTCAACTAATGCACCTGCCAATATAATTCACCGTTACCAAATTAAAGTGAAGGGAATTACTACAACATTACCACGTGATCGCTGTAAGTACAATGGTATATACAAAGTTGGGAACAGAGTATGGATGAAAGCTCCCCATGGCCAGTGTAACTCCAAGTATCAAGTGGGTCATGTGATGGACATTGTAAGTCCACAAACAATAATAGTTGATGGGATGCCAGGGCATTTAAAAGATCTTCACCTTTTCATTGATTCGTATACATCGCAGAGTGAATCTGATGATGGTTCATCATCTGACAGTGAATGGATAATTGAGATCTGCAAATCCGATGCTTTCACAGATGCAGGGTTTCCGGAAACTCGAGATACGTCTGATGACTCCTCAGGAGATGACTCTCCGACACGCATAAGGGGGAGAGTTCCATTACGATGAAGTACCAGGATAAAGAGAGCTGCTAGAAGCTTTTCGATTTGTGATAATGAGATCAGGGTGGAGTATAGTGACGAAAACGGCAACTTACCTCATCAAACCAAGGGACAGCATGTCGCGTGTATCCTACGATGGAAAATGTGGCACAAAAGAAAATTACTCACCAAAAAAAGGGCACTATTCCACATGACATGGTGAAGACAGAATATTTTAGAAATAAGTCAGTCGCAGTAGTCGCAATAAAGAAGTATTTTGATATGCAAAAATTGAGCATCCTCTCCCAGTTGTTGACGAATTAAAAAAAATGCTCGGCCGATAAAAGCATAAGAGAAAATAAAATTCGGGGAGATTTGGTCTACTGCGTTCGTCGAAGAGTTATTTTTCTGACTGGTTACGTGCATTGTGATTTGTGACATAGTACCTGCAAATCGAATTTTCGGCATTATTTTCTGCCCCTGATGTTTGAGTCTGAACTTACAGTGATTTATTCTCTGCGTTGTGGAAGTAATCTGCGACAAATATTTCCTTTGCAATCCCAGATCACTTACAGTTATTAAATTAAAAATGTAATAATTAATAAAATTACATATTATCTTAGCTATGAAATACCATTATAGAGGTCACTCAATCATGTAAGAAACTTTTATACTATTTTAAATTATAAGAAACAAAAAACAAAAACAAACCCTTCTTACTTAGAATTTGTAAATTTATGTCAATTCTGGTGCACTATACTAAACCTGTCAACACCTTCAGCCAACAAATTATCAATGGAGATGTGAGAATATCAAGACCCTGAGGTCAAGAAATGAGTGTCTAGAAAATTTTATACTGTGATATTTGTTTAACAACAGATTAATTTAACTTTAAATTTGCTAATTTTACGAAAGTAACGTTTTAGAAATGTATATTTTATTTTTGTGGGGTTTTTAAAACCGAAAATTAAATTTGTTTACATTTCTCTAAAAAAGTTAGAAATGGCTGTTTCAATTGGTTTTTCAGAAGAATCGACTAAAAATCATTATAATTTCTATTTGAAATACTCCACAGTATTTTTTTCTGAAATTAGAAAATTTAATTTGGCTTTTCAATTGCAGCTGGGGGGGAAAGCTTCAAAAAGGATTTTTCCTTTATAAAAAATACATTTAAACCTTAGATATACAAATTTTTGGAGTACCCTATCTAAAACTAGGCACTGACATGAGATGGCTGGAAAATGAGCATAGCAGGATAATAATGGCTTTAAACAAGTAATTTTTAAGTATTTTAAAAAAATTTTCTGTCTTTATTAGAATGTTCTAACTTTGATTGAAAAACCTTGTTTCTCTTCATCAGCGGAACTACTACTAAATAACATGGCGGATTTTTGGTGCTTTTTTTTTAATGGTAGATATTAATTTGAAAATCTTGCAAAAATTATTTTTATTTTTGCAAGATTTTCAAATTAATATTAATTGTTGAATTTTAATGAAAATTTCAGAAACTATTCATAAATGATGGAAATTATTATGTTTATTTTTTTTAAAGGTTAAAATTTTTTTTATATTTATTACCCCACTAATAACTAATTTTATGAAACCTCTTGACATGCAAATCTGTACATTATTAGTGATTAATGAGTTAAAAGCACAAGGCTTTGAGGAAAGTAAATCATGTATACTATTTACATTATTCAGACTATTGTCTTCATCTTTGTCGCCATATTTACTAGAATGTTTCAGCTGTTGTATGCTCCAGCCTTTTTCAGGTAGTTGGAATGTCAAACTAAACCCTTTATTTTGCTCACTGGGGTAGACTGTTCTATTTCCACGTGCCATGTTTAATGGATGTCAGTTATCTCCTGTTATTTCCGCTCTCCAAGATCTCCACTGCCTTAACTCCCACTCTTTGGGTCCTGTCACTGGATCTAACTAACACCTTTATCCTTGAGGACATCTGTGTATTAATTTCTGGGTATTATAAACCTAATGTCTTCAGCAATATTTTTTTTAGTGCTCATATTGCAATTTTTGTTGTTATCATTTTATATTCGTACCAGAGATCATATTGCAATTTTTGTTGTTATTATCACTTTCCTATGGCACTCCTTATTACTGATTCCCATATTGTATTCATTTCTATGATTGGACAGCTCAGGAGATTTTTGTGGCCTAACATATGTGCTGATTCCTTAAGTTTATGAATTTACCAAAGATGTTCTTTGTCTATGATTTCAACCTGAACACACAGAGGGCGGTGATCTCTCTTTTCTCCCCATATGTGGTCAGACATGCCTGATTTCTCCACTTCTCCTGGTGTTACAGCTTTCTGGTGTTTTTGAAGCCTTGAGGGGGCAGCCTGTCTCCTCTTTAGATTTCTTTCCGCAGCTGCACAGGATAGCGTACACACAGTCTTTAGTCATGTTCTCCTCTATGGGGGGGGGGGGTCTTACTCAGGAGAGATATCTGTGAAGTGTCATCAAGCTTTTGAATGCTGTCCTGATGTTATATGGATGCAGATCCTTTGTATTTTCTCTGATAACCCCTTCACATAAGGCAGGCAGACTGTTTTCTGAGTGTTGTTGTCCACCTCTACCTTTTGTACCCGCCTATCTCAGTTTGGGAGGGCTGCTGCCATTTACCCAGGTTAGTTGTTACATTGTAGGGTACTACTTATACTGACCAATTCTTTATCTAATGTCTCTGGGTTGCCACTTATAACTTTTGCTTGGTGTTGTAAGCAGCGGACGATCCCTTTCTTTATGCTGTATGGATGGTGGGAGTTAAAATTGAGGTACTGTCCAGTGAATGTCGGTTGACAGTATACGGATGTCTTGAACCCATGATCTGTTCAAGATATTAGAACATCCAGGAAGGGTTCAGTTCAACATTCCAACCACCTGAAGGAGGCTGGAGCGTACAACGGTTGAAACGCTGTAATAAATATGGCAACAAAGATGAGGACAATAGTCCAAATAATGTAAATAGTGTACATAATACCTCATCTCAGAAATATAGACAGATACTAAAATAAATCATGTTTTTTTTTCAGTTTTACACATTTCTACTTTAAAATTAGCTTTGAATTGTAACATACAAAACTCAATAAAAGACTTTATTTAATTTCAAAAGCTTTTAGTTCCTTTTACTTATTTTTATTTTTCATTTATGTTTCAACAGGTTTTCAAAATTTCTATCCAGCTTTAAAAGTTTAAAGCTTAAACTAAGTTTTACTTTTTTCAATTACTATTTTGCTAAAGATTTTTATTTTATGTATTCACATTAGTGTGGGACATACTTCAATTGAGTAATCATGGTATTTCATTTATTAAATTATAAAATGAATTGAAGAAAATGTTATAGTATTTTAAATTTTTTTATTTTTGCATCTTCAAAAGGTAAATAAAAGTCAATAAAATATTAATTGCGGAAAATATGTTCATTTGTAAAAATTACTAGGTAGTTAAAAACCAAAAATATGTGTTTACTTAGATTTCTGACAATTGGGTCATCCATAGTAGCTGTCATCGCTTCGTCTATCAGCAGTCCATCAAACGTTGGATCAAATGAACAAAACCAATCGTTAATAATTGGTTTTATTTTATTTTTTATGTTATATGTAAGTTATGTTTATTTCAAATCAGATTAATTTAAATTTTCTAATTTTACTAAAATAATGTGTCAGAAATATATATTTATTTTTTAAAATAGAAAAAAACTTGTTTTATTTACAAATTTCTTAAAATTAAGAAAATGGCCGCTTTTAAGAAAATTTTAAGAAATAAAAATTATTTTACTTAATGGAAATAATAAAATTATTAAACTTTCAATAAAAGCTAAAATGAAATCTTCAAGAAAGATTTTTCATTTTTAAAATTTAATTTTAAACCGTAGATATCAAACATTTATGCCAAAAAAACGGAGGTCCCTAGCCTAAAGTGACGATCCAGTTTGATACCAATTTTATCTCACTTTTAACAGTCTTAGTTTAAAAATTTTCATTAAAAATATCTCGGTAAATAAGTCGGTTCAATAAAAAGCTAAATTATAACACTGCTTTGCTTCCGTACGATTACTTTTCCTTGAGTAGAGGTCAATGCGTGCAATTATCACATAGTTGTACGTCGCCGTTGTCAAAACCTGCTGTCTCTTGTTTTTAAAATACATTTTTTTCGGCGCATAAAGAAATATTTGTTTTTAAAATATATTAAATAAACTTTAAAATTTCTAATTTCGTTAAAATAAATTTTTTTTTTTAGAGTATAATTGATTTTTGAGAAAATTTGAAACGGAAAATTTAACATTTGTTTGCATAATTGAAAAAAAAAATGACTGACGATCGATATTTCCAGACTAAAAAAAAAACATGATTTTAAATGATAAAAAGATGTAACAAAATAAGCAAAATTACTTTGATCTTTCCTCTTTAAAATAACATAAACATTTAGTGAATAAAAAATTATTTTTGTCAAGTTTAAGGCCGTTTTTATCATGCTATGCTCATTTTTCCAGCAATTTCATGCCAGATGCCTACTAAAACTTACCTTTTAGGCGGGTGAATTCAAAAGTTTTTTCATAGAAAAACAAACAAAATTAAGTTCTTGTTGGACTTGATACTTCTTTCACAACATCGGGAAGATTTCATAATCAATAAAACTTCTTTTTTTCCCCAAGAAATTGCAATAAAAAAAGGATTGAAAATTGAACTTATGTAGCTTCTGAATAGGCCAACGAATTAGGGTAACCGGTGTAATGAATAATTTGTTCCTTGCTCAAAAAATAAACCCAGTACAGACAATATGGCAGAACTTCAATCTTTTGGCAGTTCTTCAATCTTTTTTTTATTTTCCAATTTTTCATAAAATTTGTTGACGGAAAGTAAAAAAAAAAATAACAAAAATGTAAACCTCTTAAAACTACAATATTTTTCTAAAGATTTGCTTCAATAAAATTTTGTTGTAAAAATGCTTACCTTTTTTTACTTAAAGAAATAGACAACCTATGAGTTTTTTTGTTTTTTTTCTGTCTCCACATTTTTTTTTTATTGTCATCTAAAATCGCGCGTAAAACTGTAAAAAATACGAAGGTTCTATGTAATTATATTGCTTATTATTTTGTTCCGGAATCACAAAATGTGAATCCAGTTTTTATACATAACCGCACTAATTAACAAATGTACGCCATGACGGTCACACGTGAAATTGCAGAAAATGATAAGTAACAAATGGATAATCTGATTTCGTTTTTATGCTAAAAGAGAATATAAATTTGGCATACAGAACCAAATTATTATTAAGAATATAATTTTCTTATTCAATATACGCTTCCATGAAACCTAGCAAGAGATTTCTTTTCCTACAATATTAAATATATAGAACGGAAATGAAATTAAAAAAGTAGTTAAAGTATGCTTTGACATGAGTTTAACACATTTCTTTTATTTTCCTACCTGTTTGAGGTCATAAAATATACAGTCGCGCAAGAGATATAAAAAAAGTTGATTAGATATATATATCCTGTGCATACCTAGGAGAATAAATATACTTGTCACCGTGTGCCATTCTTCACCTAACTTTCATATCAGGCACTACAGTCTTAAATTGTAGCCCTTTGCTACTTCACTTATGTGATCATGGTGGATGCAATATTTCTTCAAGGCCTTGGCCTTTTCTTTCTTCTATCCAATACAACAAACAAATCTAGATTTCTCTTTAGTTGTTTGGTTATTGTCGGAGTTAGCTCCTCCTCCTCAGTTATTTAATCCTTCAATAGGGGTCTTTCTTCCCTGGCTATAAATACTAGCTGACCCTTCGCCTCTCTCTCTCTCTCTCTCTCTCTTTTCAACTTTTTTGTGCGGGTTTTATTACTAACACGATTTTGTTTAGTTTCTTGTAAATAGTTATTTATCTCATATTGTAATTAGTCATTGGGGTTACTTTTTAAAATTTAAAATTGTTATTTTATTCCCCTCCCCCCACATACGATAAATTGTACATATGGGGTCTAGTTAGTATTTTCATGGAGTCATTGAGGTATTATGGTGGGTGTGGTAAGAAAGGTAAGTAAGAATGTATTGTTTTGGTGCAAGAAATATTGTTAGTATGATTGGGTCAGCGTTTTTGGCTAGCTAGTTTAAAAGTTAAGACAGAAGACCGCCCTTTTCCCCATTCCCCACTTCGGCCTTGTGCCACATTTTCTGTTATACACAGGAATAAATAATCTCTTTTTCGACTTAGGCCTTGAGCCGCCACCTCGCGCGGAGGTGAGGTAAATGTATCTTTTCAACTAACACCAATACGTGACCTCTCACAGATACAGCGTTTCCCAAATTCTGGGAACACGCTAAGAACAATACACGTACGTACGAACACTCACAACACACACACATTATTTCTCCCACACAAGCACAATGTAAATGTCGATGTCTTTGTTTAAATTGTTATTAATATATATTTCTTTACCCATATATATCGGTCTTGTTTGTTTTCTTTGTCTTCTTTGGACTTAATTAAAGTCCAACATTCTCATGTAGCTGGACCGGCTTGCAGGAAATTTTAACCGTCTGATAATTTTTTCACATCTTCACCCCACGGTTC
The DNA here is from genome assembly GCA_964036315.1 of Acanthosepion esculentum. Classification (NCBI taxonomy): domain Eukaryota; kingdom Metazoa; phylum Mollusca; class Cephalopoda; order Sepiida; family Sepiidae; genus Acanthosepion; species Acanthosepion esculentum. The sequence continues at coordinate 902,239 of OZ038479.1, read as the reverse complement.
ACTACATTATTATTAATATAATTTAAATACTCTTTGTGAACATTCTATAATACTTTTTATATTTCATAGACACTTGGATTTATTTCCTTTAGATATTAAGTACATAGCAAGCACAGGTGATGTTATTATATTCCCCCTTGTTACATACACTGGCGATTTTTTTCCGTTCGTGAGGGAGAAGGAGGAAAGTAGGACTCTGGACCTTGTGATCAGTGGCTTGGACAGGTTCTGTATTAATTTACAGCCCATTTATCTTTGTTGGCTAACTGGGTGCTAGTTGAAAACTTTCAGGCCTACTTTTACTTACGGCATTCCTGGCTTTTATTACTTCAGGCTACCCACAGAACCTTGTCTTCTGGTGTTCTTAATTTACTTCTGCCTTTCCTGAACTGTGCATTTAATGGCTATCAGCTTTCTACTTCCGGCTTTCGTTCGTGCACTGACCAACACTTTCAATGGCTAAAAGCCCCTACAACTTCTAGCATTTCTGGACCTGCTTATATAATAGCTGCAACAGCCCCTAACTGCAGGCTTTTCTAGACTTGCGCAGATCTTTACTTCCAGCTACACATGGCGGGACCATCTTTTGCGTTCTTATTCATCTGGTTGATAGATGTTTATGGACCTGCTCCCAACAGCCCTGAACTTCTGGCTATGCATAGATGCCTACTTCCGGCATTCCTATTTCAACCTAACACCTGGTTTCATTGGAAGTTGCTGTTTGCATATTGTCCAGACCTAAAACAACCTATTCTGTACACTTGGATCAAATAATACAGAAAGTCCATCATTTGACTTAACTAGCAATTACCTGGACATTAATGCAACATTGGCTTTTATTTTCTCACTACTTCATCATGGATTTCATTAACACCTGCGCCAGACAGTGAAGATATTTCGGGTTATCTTCAACTGCTCACGACAGACGGACTACTGGTCTTTTACTTATCAACGTCCAGTATTTCCTGTCAACCTAGGAAGTTGCTGCATGCATTTCATGCGGGCTTCAAATAACCCATTCCGTACACTTGGGTTAAATACTATGGAAGGTTCATCATTGACCTTCTAAACAAGCAACTTCTGAATTCCTTCACTGGACATTTAAACTGAACTTTGGAAATCTGTCTATATCTCTGAGATGAGGTATTATGATTATTTACATTATTATAATTATACTTATTATTATAATTAACATTTTATTTCGTTCACCGAGGTAGATTGTCCTAGTTCCACTGGGTCATGTGTTGTGGTGGTGGTTTAGTTCCCGGGACGTCGAATGGTTGTCGTTCGTCTCCCACCGTCGATTTCGTAGGCTCCTGCCAAACTTTCGGTTCCTTTTTAATGGGTCTATTCTCCACGCAAGTCTCGGCTGTCCAGTCACCGTCTTGGCGCCTTCGAAAGTTTTGTGGGTCGAAATACTCGCCCGCCTTCATCTAACTGACCTTCTTCCAGCAGTTGTCCGCGTGTGCCGACACCCGACGGCGGCAACAGACTTTTGTCTACCACCATCTGGCTCCTCGTCATCGTCGTCGTGAGATACGCGTCTACTGCTCATCGGTTAAATGGTGACTGCTTCCCAGAACTTTCGCTCGCCCCCAACCGGAGTTGGTGTACGATTTCGTTTCCGTTCGTTATTCACTCCGTCGACTTCGGTGGAACTGTCATGGTTGTCATTGCACCCCTACCTTCAAGTCTTTCCTTCGGTCACCCGACTTCGTGTCTCTCACGTCAGCGCCGCATCGACCTCACAAAAAGGTGAAAGTGCCGTAAAAACAACGTATTCGTCATTTAACGACTAAGCCGGGATGATGCCATAAAAGACAAGCCTCTTCCGTCTTACACACACCAAACGTGCCAAAATGCGGCCCAGTGGATAAAAGCGTTGGTTAGACCCAGTGACTAAACCCAAAGAGTTGTGAGTTCAATACCAGGCTACAGCAGTGGTGAACCAAAAAACTTGCAGAGTTAAAGGGAAATAACTGAGACATGGCACGTGGAACTAGAACAATCTACTGCAGTGGATGAAATAAAGGGTTCGGTTTGAAATTCCAATCAACAGAAGAAGGCCGGAGAGTACAGCCAAAACATTGTGAATATGGTAATAAAGATGAGGATAACAGTCTGAGTAATGTAAATGAGGTAAATGAACTTTGAACTGTGGTTTTTCATGCCAAATTAAATTACCTGGGCTCTACTCTTAACATTCAGCCCAGTTATATTATCGATGTTCTTCTAATCAGTCAGTATCCCATATCTTCCTCCATTACTGGATTCATTATTGGTTCATGTTTTTTTGGTACATTTAACTGTAACACTAATTTTGTATATTATGTAAGTAAATTTTGTATTAATTTAAGTTGTTTTGTTGTCCTCTAGTTGACCTGTCAGATTCATGTCTTTTCCTACTATGGCAACAGGAAAATGACTAAATGAAAATCAAAGCTGATGCTACTGCAGTTGACTGGCTAATTATATCTTATAGATGAAATATTTATGAATATTGCAGAGTGCTAAAGGTTAAATGCATGCTCTTCTCATTAAAATCGTGACAAATACACACACATACAAACAGGGTACTTTCAAAATCTAACTAAAATTATACACATTATAAACTTCTGCCACACCATGTACAAACTGATGTGTTTCTGGGCTTGAAAGACAGATTTCAAGATTCAGGAAAGTTGCTTCTAGAATTCAAGACCTAAAAGATCTCCTTACTTTTGATCAATGCATTCCAAGCAAATTGATAATGCTAATAAGATGCTAATTTGTGTGAAAGGAAATGAAAAGATTTTACAAGGAAATGGATACCCAATCCTAAACAGGAAACAAGGGATAAACCTCTACTCTTGTTCAAAAGTCTAGGGAAGCTTTGAAAACTTTGAATTTAGCAGTAAGTACTGTCAAGCATCTGTTCAGTATAATGTTCTGGGGATGCTTTTCTTTTCATGGAACTGGTTTCTTAAAACCTATTGAAAAGACCCTCAGGACTGAGCAGTACAAGAGAATTTTAGAGTCTCGCCTGCTCCCTTCTGCTGAAAGAGTGCAAATCGACCCCAACAAGCTCATTTTTATGCAGGATAATGCTCGCTGTCACAAATCAAAATTGATGAAAGAATACTTTCATGTGAAGCAGGTGAGTGTTATGACATGGCCGCCCTAATCTCCTGACCTCAAACCCATAGAAAACTTATGGAGCATTATAAAGTACAGGCTCTGGAGAAAGCAGTTGAGCAACAAAGAGGATTTGATTGGGAATTTCATATCTGAATGGAATTCAATGTTTGGAGATGAGATTTACCAGAACCTAATCAAGTGAATGCCAAACAGGGTTGAAAAGATTATTCAAAATAAAAGAGGACCCATAGATTAAATATTTCAAACTATATTACCTATTATAAATAAATTATACCTCTGTTATTCTTTATTTAAAGCTGTTCGGTTATGTTTCTATTGATTACTAGTTGCAGGAAATAAGTGAGTCACTTTTTTGCACATGGTTTTTCCCTAAATCTCATTTATATCCAAAATTATAATTATAAATAGAATACCTTAGGGTGAGTAAACTTTTTTACTACGTGGTCGGGAAGGAGTCTTTATATTAGTATGATTAAAAATTAGTTTGACCCAAAAAACAATAGATGAAAAAATTTTTTAAGTAAAAATATCAGGTGAGTCACTTTTATCGAACAGCACTGTAAGTGCATCAACACCTCACAAAAATAGTAACATCCAAGTTAAAAAAAATGCTTTTCTGCAATAATTTAAACTTTAATTCAGCTAATCTTCCTCAAATAGTTTCAGAAAAGTACATTTTATTTTGGCAAGATTTTTACTAAAGATAATTATGTTCTGCTCAGAAAATTGTAAATATCGCTAGAGTGAGCAACACCTTAAAAAAAAAAGCCAAGAACAGATACGAAAAGAACAAGTCTACAACTACAGAGACCAAAAGACTTGAATCAAAAATATCTCTGCAGAAATAAATGAATGTAAGTTAGATTCGCATCATAAACCACTGGATAACTCTGAAATTCATACTCCCGTGCTTCCTGACTTTGAGAATCCACCTTCTACTTTGGTTCCCAAAGATGCAGTAACACTAAGATGGTCTTGAAGGAATTGTCGAAAACTGTCTTGATATCTGATATAGAAAAGATGTATATATATATATATATATATATATATATATATATATATATATATATATATATATCAAATATGTGGTGCAGTTCAATTTATATTACATGAATCATTCATACAAAAAGTAGATTAGTAAAGTTAATGATATAAATTGCAGAAAGCATCTTCACAAACAAATTTATTAAAGTTACATTAACCTATGAATCACTCGATGCATGTTATGATCCTTGTTTTTAATAACTTCAAGTCGTATAAGGTCTTTTTTTATTCTGCTAGTACTTTCGGCTGTATATTCAGCCATCCTCAGGTAGGGAAATTATTTATTTTTTTTAGAGTATCCAGGTAATACTGTGCATGAAAAACTAAATGCAAATCAAAATATGTTTTTGTTAGAAATGTGTTATTGTTAACGGATAAAAACTTATGGATCATGCAGTCGCAATGCTAAGGTTGAATTTTTGAAAATTTAAGAGAATTTTTCATGCCCGCTATTACCTGGATCTACTAAAAAACAGAAAATAATTTTCATGCCTGAGGATGGCTGCATGAACACCTGAAAGTACTAGCAGAATAAAAAAAGACCTTCTACAACTTGAAGTTATGGATATATTGTGAATCTGGAAATAATTTTTGATTTCGCTTCAACAATCATAAACTAACCATATGTCAAAACAATCCTTATTCCCCCATAGCTGAACACTTTAATCAACCAGGACACTCATTAGAAAACTGTAAATGTGTATTGATAGATTCTGATTTCAGTTCCACATACACACGCAGAAAAAAAAAGAAAAATACTGTTTTAGAGGCAGATATATAAACAGCAGCCATTGAGATGATTTGGTTAATCTCATATAGAAGTAAGAAAAGACAATAGAGAATATTATGAAATAGGTTTATAAAAGATGAATTTACAAACGTTTTCTTAAAGCTAATTGCAAACTCATAAAAATGAACTATTATACTATCTGTTGAAGAAAAAGAAATATGTCTAACCAATTAGAGTTTAAATCTGACTTATTTCCTGTTTTTCTTGTATCAGTGGATATGGAATTGTGCGTGTTGGAATCGGCAGTGGAACAGAAAAGCAAAATCTGCAAGCTGAGTTCTAGACTAGGAAAAGGAAAACTTTGAATTCAAAAGCATGTATGCTATTATATCAGATACATGCTACACTCTAATTTCATACTTGACCCTCAAATGAATTCAGGTGCTGGAGTTGATTTAGGGTTACTTATAGCCATTGACCAGTGCAGAAGGATATGACCTCACACCAGCATCCAGTACAACAGGCAAGTGAACATGAATATTGTAGAGGTGGATATACAGTCAACAGCCATAGAGATGATTTGGGCAATCTCTCATACACAATTCTTGTAAATATCTATTAGTCATTCAAAAAAATAAACCCAAAGTCTATCATGCATAAGGAAAGTCATTTGTTTTCATTTCATGAAGTTTCAAGTAAAAAGTAAACATTACTTTTATGCAGGTACCTCCACTAATTTCATTACGGGAGAATTTCAGTCCACAGATGAATTCAGGTGCTGGAATTGATTTAGGGTTAATCATGGCCATTGTCCAGTGGAGAAGAATGTGACCTCACAGCTGCATTCAGTACAGCAGGCAAGAGAACATGAATGATGTCTAGGTAGATATACAGACAACAGTCATAGAGATAATTTGGGCAATCTCTTATATGCAGCAGAGAGAGAATATATCAGCATGCTAGACTTTGGGTGTGGGCTGAAAACAAGACCTGCATGACACAGATTGGTTGAGAATAAGTGATGAAATATTGACATAGATAAAATGTAAATTAATGAAGATTGAAGCCTTGTGTTATCATTCAATTGGCAAATTCATTTGCACAAACCACTTATGCATGGAGAAGGAAAATTACTGGCAACCTCTCAGCTATCTTTATATGGCAGTAAGTAAAAAAAATATATGCCGTTATGAAACAGGTTTATAAAAAATGCATTTACAATTATCTTCTTAAAGCTACTCACAAAATCATAAAAACTGCACCAATATTTCTTGAACAAACTGAAATATGCCTGATTAATTAGAGTTTAAATCTGACATATAATAGAGTTTATTTTGTATCAGTGGACATAGATGTATGGGTGTTGGAATGGGCAATGGAACAGAAAATCAGCAATCTGAGTTCTAGACTAGGAACAGGAAAACAGGTTAACTCACCACATGAATGGACACTATTGTCTTAAGAAAACATTTTCTCGATAAATAATGAACATTTACAGGAATTATTTTTAATTCTATAAAAGTACATTAGGATAATTTATAAACTTTAAAATCTTTTAAAATTCTGTATTTGCATGGCCAAGTGATATTATGAAAATGAAACTACTGTATATATTAATCTGAAATGGAAATGCTTATTACAATTCAACAGTCCACAGTATTTTACAAACAATTTCAAATTTTTTGTTTCTTGTTTGTAAACAAAACGATTTTATTTAATAGAGATGTCCATATATGACATTATCAGAATATAATAGCACTACTGATAATAAATTTAACATTTATTGTAATTTTAGAACCTTTTCCCAACAAGCATCTTCATAAACATGTGGAACTAGAACAATGTGGATGAAATAAAAGGTTTGGTTTGAAGCTTCAATCACCTGAAGTTGTACAACGATTGAAATGTAAAGAGCGAATAATGTTATTAATGGATTAGTCAATATGTACAAACTGATTGATGCAAATTCAAAATCCTTTTTAATATAATGATGGTCACTGTAATGAGTTTTCCATTTATGATTAATAAAGTTTTAATAGAGAATTTTCAAAGGTTATAAATTATTCTAACTAAAACTTTAAAAAATAAAAATTCTTGTAAACAAATTATTTATTAAGAAAAGAATGAAGCCAAAATATGTTTATGCTAAATGAAAATAGCAACTGTTTTTTTTCATGGCCAAACTCAGACTGACTTGGATGTTTCATTTCTAAATAGAAAATAAATAAATTACTACTACTAAAATTAAACATTTGCCAAAAGTCAGTAAGTTATCTCATTAATGAATTGTATACAGAATTGGTTATTTTATTAGAAGGCATTAGAAATATTTTAATGATGTTGGTTTGCCCTCTGTCCCATTTTGTTATATTGTTTGTACTTTTTAATTTGAAGAGTTCTATAAAATTGAAGTGTTCTATAAATCTTTTCAGTAAAAAAATAAACTAAGCAATATCAAGTGTGAAGATACAGAAAATTTGTCACAAATTTAAAAAAGAATATTTCAGTAAAACTCAAAAAAGAATTTTTTCTAACAGTGCTTGTAGGATTTAAGAAAACACATCATTTTCTTTTAAATTCGACAGAAAAATCTACACTTAACATAACTTTTAAATTTTTTAAAAATTTATTCAAGGTCATAGTAAAAAAGTGGAGGAAACCTATATAATATCCTTTTAACTAGATATCTCCAACAATTCATAAAAAAAAGAAAAAAAAAGCATAGCACAATGAAAAACGGTTCCAAACATAAAAAAAAAGTTTTATCATCAAAATGTTACTTGTTTTTAAGAGGAAATACCAGTGAGTATTTTAAAACTTTTTAATTCTTTCTAGCAAGTTTGAAATTTTGGTTAAAAATCTTGTTTTTTTTTTTACATCAATGGTCGCATTATGTTTGACATTAGTTTCTTAGTCCCTTCTTTTCAGGTAAAAAACACATTAATTTGGAAATTCTTCCAAAAATCAAATAATTTGCAAATCAAAAATTGAAAAGATTTATAAATTTACTTTCTACTGAAGTACAATATCACATACAGGAAATAAAGTAATACAGAATTTTAAACAATTTTTAAACTAATTAAAATTTTTAAAAAAAATGAAAAAATTCTTGTAAAAATTCATTATTCATCAAAAATTTTTTTAATGTCCTTTATATAACTCATTTACAAAAGCCATAAAAAGCTTTTCTAATTAAATAATGTCATAGTTTCATTATATTTTGGTAGTTTACTATTTGGAGCAGATTTTCATCTAGAATTGTAAAAGTTTGATAAAAAAAATTAGTTTATTTACATTCTACAAGGACTGGTACTTTTAACTAATAAAAAAATTCTGGAAATAGGAAGGAATTTCGCAAAATTTCATGTAATTCAATAGGTGGTGGGCAAAATATGTAAAAAAAAGAATATTTTTTACCACGATTTTCTAAAACAAAAAATTTCAAAAATAATTTCATTAATTTGTTAATAAGTCATGAAAGCATCATTAAAATCTGATAATTATTTTATTTTTAAATAAATTGCCAATTCAATGTCTTTTTCACCAGAAAAATTGCAAAAAAACTATTATTATTACATAAACAAAAATAATGTTAATAAGTCCTGAAAGTTTCATTAAAATCTGACAATTATTTTATTTTTACACAAATTTCCAAGTCAATGTGTTTTTTACCAGAAAAATTACAAAAAAAACTAATCATTATCATTACATAAACAAAAAAAGATTTTTAACCAAAATTTCGACAGTGCTAGAAAAGTTTAAAAAATTAAAAAAAATAATCAGAAAATATTTTGGTCTTTCCTCTTAATAATAACATAAATATTACAATAAAGGGACAACACGTGGCCTTTTCTCATGCAGGACTTGCATTTTGATCAGCCCGGCAATGATGATTGAAGAGGCAGCAGAAGAAAACAAAAACCCAAAAATATTCAGGGCCACAAAATATTCCCGAAAGTCTTTTCCTTGTTACACATAGTAGCAATTTCTTTTCAGTAATGTTTATTGGGTTAATAAAAGTTTTAGTAATTATGTAATTAATAATAAAATTTAAAGTAATAATAAAATTTAATAATAAAATAATTGTCATAACAATAATTAGAAATAAAATGAAAAATATATAAAAATATATAAATTAGGTAGGTACCTCTACTATTTCAGCATAAATTTAGATTTAATTAAGTCACATTTAATTTTGATTTATTAAATAATAATTAAATTACCATTTCATAAATTATTAAGTTACTTCTATCATGGTATTTTATTTTACTATTTTAAAATTATTTTTGCATTTTCGAAAGGTAAATAAAAGTCAATAAAAATTGCGGAAAATATGTTCATTTCTAACAATTACTAGGTAGCTAAAACCCCACCAAAAAGCGTTAACTCAAATTTCTAAAAATTATGTCATTTATGGTCATCCGTAGTAGCTGTCATCGCTTCGTCATTCAACACTCCATCAATCGCTGGATCAGATGAACTGGACCGATCGTTAATAATTGGTTGTATATGACTTTTTTATGCTATAAGTAAGTAATATTTCTTTCAAATCAGATTAATTTAACTTTAAATTTTCTAATTTTACTAAAGTAATGTGTCAGAAATTTTTTTAAATATTTTTAAAATCGATAAACTTGTGTTTGTTTACAAATTTCATAAAATTAAGAAAATGGCCGCTTTTAAGAAAATTTAAGAATTTGAAATTAAATTTGACATTTCAATGAATATAGTTTCTATCTGAAATACACCAGAATTGTTTACTTAATGAAATAATAAATTTAATTATTAAGTTCTCAATTAAAGACAAAATGAAGTCTTCAAGAATGTTTTTTCGTTTTAAAATATTCATTTTAAACTTAGGTATCGAAAAATCTGACCTTCCAATTGTATAGTTTCTATCTGAAAAACACCAGAATTGTTTAATGGAAATAATCAATTTAATGATTAAACTTTCAATTAAAGTTAAAATGAAATCTTCAATGTTTTTTCGTTTTAAAAAAATCATACTTATTAAAAAAGAGATTTCAAATCATAGGCTATTATCTTTCAAATAAAACCAAAATTTTAGTTCATAGAAGATTTTCGGGTTAAAATTTAAAGATTATAGCCTCTAGTTATGTTCATTAATTCGCCGAAAAAACACCATAGCATGATGAAAAAAGGCCCAAACTTAATAAAAAGAAAGTTTATCATGAAAAAGTTTATGTTATTAATAAAAGGAAAGACCAAAGTATTTTTTAAATTATTTTTTAAAAAATTTTTATTTGCTTTTAGCACTTTTGAAACTTTGGTTAAAAATTTTTTTTTTGTTAGGTCAAAGGTCACTTAATATTTAGCATTTTTTTTTTTTTGGCTTTTTTCACTTGAAAAACATTAACATGAAAATTCTTGCAAAAATCAAATAATTGTTGGATTTTAATGAAACTTTCAGGACTTCAGAATGAAATTATTTTAGAAATGTCTGCTCTTTAGAAAGTCATGGTAAAATTTTTTTTTCTTTTTTTTTTTTTTTACATTTGTTACCCCCCACCACTGACTTAATTTTATGAAAACTTGAAAATCCCAAACTGTAAATTTCTGTATTTGATTTTATTAAATGCAGAAGACTTTGAAGAATATAAATCATCGATTTTATTTATTTATTTATTTTTTTGTAAATGAATGAACTGTTATGCCCAATCTTTTACCCTGTATTGTAAAATACAGAACCCAATAAATGTAAGACATTATTTAATTAAAAAAGCTTTTAATGGCTTTTCTGAATAATATCTATTAGGGACATTTTTATCTGAAGCCAAAATATTTTTTCAATGAAAAATGAATTTTTACAAGAATTGTTTTTTTTTTAATTTTAAATGCAAAATGTGATAAAGTTGTTAAATATTTTAAAATTAAATTTGAAGCAATGTATTTCAGAAAATGCTCTTATTCAAAGATCTACTTTTTACAGATCTTAAATTTGAAAGCTTATTACAATCTGCGAAATGGTCTATTTTTACATTAATTTTTTAATATACGAAAAATGTATTAAAAACGCTCCCATCAAAACTACAGAAGCACAATGCTGAAATAATGTCATGTGTGCTTGAGTTGTTTCTCTTGATAGCATATAAAATTCTCTGACTGACTAACCATCAATGTCGCATTTTAAATTTTTTTTTTTATATACATATTTCACTAAATATTTTCTTTTCATTTCTAAAATATAATTTTTTTCTTTTTCACTGAAAGATATACTGCAATTATTAATTTTTCTTTTCTAGATTAAATTTTAGGGGTGGAAGCTTTGGACATATCTTTGTTTAAAAAAAGTACGTAAAAGAAATCAGTAAATACTAGAGCTGAAAGTATTTAATTTTTAAGAATTACTTTATAATTAAATAAGCTAGTTCACTTGAAAATTAAAAATACTGTTACTTCTGCCCTTCCATCTGATAAATTGCTCTGACATTAGTTGTTGATGTCAGTTATCAGTTATCTCCTGTTAATTTCCCTCTGAAAGTTCTCCACTGCCTTAATGGGGTATTGAACTCAAACTCTTTGGGTCCTGTCACTGGAGGGAAATTAACAGGAGATAACTGATAACTGACATCCATTAAACATGGCACGGGGAACTAGAACAGTCTACCCCAGTGAGCGAAATAAAGGGTTCATTTCTACATTCCAACCACCTGAAGAAGGCCATGGCATACAATGGCCGACATGTTGTGATAAACACAGCGACAAAGATGAGGACAATAGTCCGAATAATGTAAATAATGTCAATTCACACCTCCAAAACCAATCACGAATGTTAGACATGCTTCTCTTATTTCCAACTAAATTTTTTCTAGTAAAAAATTAAGTAATGTTTGTTTCAAATTAAATTAAGTATACTTTAAATTTTCTACTTTTCCCAATTGAATTTTACAAATTTTTAAATGGAGAAATTCACTTTTGTTTACAAAACTGTAAGTAATGGCTGACATGATTGATTTTATATCAATTTTGCTGACTGAAAAAACAAGATTTTTAGCTAAAATTTTGGATGTGCTAGAAAGGATTGAAAATTTTTTAATTCAAAAAATACTTTGGTCTTTCCTCTTAATAATACCATAAACATTGAAACAATTAAAAATTTGTTTAATTAAGTTTGGGTCCTTTTTTCATCATCTTGTTAACAAAGTTTTGATCCTACCTACCAAAAACTGATGTGAATTAAAAGAATCATTTCTTTTCATCTATAAAAACAAAACTTTTAAGCCATTATAAAACCATGACACGTTTTCTCATCTTTCGTCAAAGCACCATTATAGAGGAAAAATTGAAAGAAGAAATGAAAATTGAATTTGCTTATTGAAGTTGAACCTAACACAGGAAGAACCTGTCCTCAGAAATTTTTTTCTTTTCCTTCTTGAAAGCACATGTTAAATTCTCTGACTGTCTAACATTGCATTTTCAAATCTGATAAATGTACGTGTTATATAGCTCTCCCTGTCCTAGACCCACACTTACTATTGGCTAATACCTGCCCAGTATCATTTGTATACAGTCAGCGCCACCTGCTTTAAGTAGAATATCTTCTCTCAAAAGCCTATTGCAGAAGAGGAGGCTTTTATCTGTTACACTCCCCCGATCTCCTGACCACGGCACCAACATGCCGGGGAGGCAGGTGTTTCCTTCTGGTACTCCTTCACAGGAGAGGTACTTCTTCCTCATTGTTGTCACTATGTGGGAGAGGTACTTCATCCTCAGTCTTGTTGCTATCCATCTCCTCCATGATAGAAAATGTGTCGGAAATCTGGGAATCTCCCCTCATACTTGGAAGGATCATCGGTGTTGCTTGCAGCAGATAATGTTCCCATGCAGGTCGGAGGTCTTTAACATGACATGGCACACCATCAATCAGGACAGACTGTGGACTAATGATCCCAAGTTATAAATTTGGAGGTACATTGGTTCCGTGTTATACAAAGAAAAGTTTTAAAAACGTTTCTTCCCAAATATATGGATCGACATATGAGACGTAAATGTTAGGATTTGTAAGAGTTGTTCCCTGACAGGAAGAACCTGCCTCAGAAAATTTTTTGTTTTCCAGCTGGCAAGAACGTGTTAAATTCTCTGACTGACCATCGTCACATTTTCAAATTATTTAGTTTTCTTTTTTACTTCCTATTTTGCAACATATTTTAATTTAATTATTTGAATAGAATTAATTTGTTTTTCAGTCAGAGACATACTGCAATTATTAATTATTATCTTTTATACTTTCAATTTTAGGGACAGAAACATGGCTTTGGACACATCCTCGTTAAAAAATAAAATTGCCTAAAAGAATAAAACAATAAAATATAAAAATTTTGAAAGTATTAATTTAAAAAAATTCTGTATAGTTAAATAAGCTGATTCACTTAAAATGTTTGTTATTATTAAGAAGAAAGACAAAAATATTTTTGAATCCTTTCAAGCGTTTTTTGGAATTTTGGTTAAAAATCCTGTATATTTTTTTGTTTTTTTTTTGTGTCTGCAGTCGCCATAATATTTACAATTAGTGTTTTAGTAAATAGTAATTAGAACTTCAATAAAAGCTTGAAAAAAGATTTTTCATGTTTAAAAATTCATTTTAAACCTTAAGTATCACCTTTTTAGTGGAAGTCCCTACTAAAACTTCATGATTTTAGCCGTTATCAGCAACGTAATTCTTTCTATTAAAAATAATCTTTTGAAAATACTTTTATGAAACTTTATTTTTGAAATATTATCTGATTTGAAACAAATATTACTTAGTTTTACTTCCAAATATTGCAGAAATGCATTTTTTAACATGTAGGTAGGTCTTTCAGGAATTGACAGTTTGATAGCTGGAAGTTTACCTAAATTTTTTCAGCAGGTTACATATTGGTAAATATTACTTCAGGAATATAATGTGATCGTGATTTTTATTTAATTGTTAACTAATATTTTATATAATTTTAAGTAATTTTGCTTTAAATTTACTTTATTTATCACTCTTATTTTCTGATAATATCTTGTACGGACATCCATACTTACAAAATTCAGCACATTTGCAAACAGATACACACACACACACACTACCAAAAAATCAAAACTCTTTAAAATATGGAGAGTTGCTGAATTGTATTATGCTTTTCCATTTATGATTAGAAGATAGTATTTTAATAATGTATTGAACTACCCCAGAGGGCAAAGAGACCCAGGGTTACATGTAGTTTTTGCAATGCTAGTATAAAATCAAGAATAAAGTAACTTACCTCCAATGTGAGAAAAGATTTGAATGTGCCTCGCACATTCAAAACTTTCCAAAGGGGAAAGAAATGGTGGTTTCTCAGGTTTCATATTTTAAATAGCTAGATTCCCTAACAGAATTTAATGAAAAAACATTTCTTTTAGAAAATTAGGTAAATTTTCTTTTTTTTTTTTTACATGGAAATTTTCTGGGAAATTAAATTTTCATCCTTTAAATGAAGAACTCCTTGGAAAATATAAATCAGTTTTTGATTTCAAACCACTCATTTCCCAAAAATTTGCCCTTGAGTGATTTATTGACAGCCTGATATTTAGAAAATTTAAGTGAGATTTATTGAACAGAAAAAATTACTTATATAAGTAAAGATTTCACAGGCATTTTTAAAACATTGGCAGATTTTCTCAACTTTCATTGACTTGTCGCACTGTCATTATAGATAAAAACTAGAAACAACAAAAATCTCTTTAAAATACAAAATTTATTATAGAGATATGTTTCAATGTCATTTATGAAATTTATCAATTAACTGGATTTTGAAAAGTAACTTTTGCTTAATAACCAATAAAATTAAATGTTTATTAAAAGTAGTCTATGGGTTTATAAAAAAAATGTATACTATAAGCCTTATTAAAAGAAAATGCAAAGAAAAAGAAAGATGGTATAGCTGCCAAGCAATAATTAAGATATTTGTATTTAATTTATGCTTAAAAATACATTATATTTAACTTTATATTACAAATAGTTTAAGAATATGTTTTATGATATGCTATTTTATGAAACTGAGTAGAATGAACAATTTTATTTTGAAAATAACAAATTTTTTGCTGGGTTTTTTAAAGTTAAATGAAAAGAATTAACATATCACTCTTCCAGTAGGAAGTTGGTAATTCAGAATGATTTCTTTTTTGTACATCCATACCAGAAATAATCTCACATTTGAAAAAAAAAAGGAAATTTAATAAACAAAAAATGGAAAATGGTATCCTTTATTTCTTTACTTCATTGTTGAAAGTAAATTTTTTTTAAAAAGTGTAGATATTTTTGGTTCAATTTACTGTTTTTTTTTTTTAGTTAAATGATATTGATAATTTTAAGTTTAACAAATTGCTTTTATCTTTTATTTTCATTCCGGTTTGATATTAACAATTGCACACAATGTTAACCAGTAATTGTAAAAATTGAAGAAAATATTTTAAGCAATGTAAAATCATATTTTATATCCTTGTTTATGAAGATGCTTGTTGGGAAAATGTTCTAAAATGACAATAAATTTTAAATTTATTATTGGTACCACTATTATATTCTGATAATGAAATGTATGGACATCCATATTAAATAAAAGTGTCATGTTTACAGACAAGAAAGAAAAAGATTTTAAAGCTTACAAATTACCCTAATTAATTTTTATAGAAAGTATAATAATTCTTGTAAATTTAATCAGAAAAAAAATGAACAAAATTAACATTGATCTGTTATATATTTATCATAATAATCTGCTGTACATATGATTGACCATAATTAAAAGTTACTTGCATATTCTACACACAGTGTTCAGGGTCTGGTACTGCTCTCTTTAGTTATATATGAGCATTGATACTTGTTTGGCCAAGTCACAACATTATAATGAGAGTAGCTATCAAATAAAAAAATGTTGATGAGGCATCCTAGAATTAAAGCAACAAAAATCAACACAGAGGAAAATAAACCCCCAAACACCAGAAAGTATTTACAATTGCGCCAAATGAACATTTGGAAGAGGGTCAATACAAATTCATGGGATTCACTCTTCATGTTTCATTTTCTATATTTAAGGGTTACGACATATTTTAGAAAGATACTTGAAAGCTTTCCAGTGGTTTTCCTTCTCCATGTAAAATAAGTGGCTTTTATACAAGGGTCATTCAATAAATAAAGTGAATTTTTCGGTATAAGGACTTCTAATACAGATAGAAGCTTACTTTTTAAAAATTTTTCAATGTATTCTCCCAGCACTGTCACACACTCTTCCCATCTGTTCACAAGCTTCCGTATTCCCTCAGCGTAAAAATCTTTGGACTGATGTCTCAGCCAGTCACTCACAACACTTTTGACTTCATTGTCACTTTTAAACTTTGTGCCTCTCGTGAACGCTTTCACATCTGAAGGGGCAAGGTCTGGGCTGTAAAGGGGATGAGGGAGCAGTTCCCAGCCCAGCTCGTTGATGGTCTGCACCGTTTGGGCTGCTGTGTGAGGCCTTGCGTTGTCATGATGCAAAATGACTCCTTCTGACTGATGACCCCTGCGTTTGTCCCAACAGATAAGCTCAAAGTCCTTGCAATGTCATCCACTGTCACCCTTCTGTCAGACTGAATGAGGTCATTGACTGATTCGATCACCTCAGGAGACCTCACTTCTGTAGGCCTCCCAGGCCTGTCTTCATCCTCAACACTGCTCCGTCCTTCTTTAAACAATTTAGCCCACTTGTAGACTTTTTTTGGCTGAAACATGTGGCACCATACACAGTTGACATTCTCCTATGAATTTCAACTGGTTTGCACCCTTCAGCAACCAAAAACTTGATAACTGACCGCTGTTCAATCCTGGAGCATGCTTCTTGGTTGGCCATCTTTGTTAATCACCAAAACTCTCAAAGTTTTGTTTTTTAATCTGCAAAAGAAATTAAATCCATGTGAAAAAGAAGTAAAACAAAAAAATAATAAAAAGAGTAAGCTTCTCTCTGTATTAGAAGTCCTTATACTGAAAAATTCACCTTATTTATTGAATGACCCTCGTACACTATTTGGATTATTGCCCCCAACTTTGTCACCATATTTATTACAGCCGTTGTACACTCCGGCCTTCTTCAGGTGGTTGTAATATCGAACTGAACCCTTTATTTCGCTCACTAGGGTAGAGGGTTCTAGTTCCACGTGCCATGTTTAATGGATGTCAATTATCAGTTATCTCCTGTTAATTTTCTCCACTGGACAATGGCCACGATTAACCCTAAATCAACTCCAGAACCTGGCTTCATTTGATGATCACATGTGAAATTTGAGTGTTGAATGTATCTGGCATAATAGGACACATGCTTCTGAATTCAAAGTTTTTCTTTGTCTAGAACAGGGGTTTTCAAACTTTTTGACTTGTGGACCCCTTTATATTTCAGGCTTTACCTCAGGGACCTCTTTATAAACGATTAAGAAATTTATACATAAATATTTGCTGAATATAACATATAATTTTGTGTTAATGCAATAAAAGCTGGTTTAAAGCTTATTTTTAGACATAAGTGTTCAAATAAATTAATGCTGCATGTTGCTGCAAAATGTAACAAAATTAAATTTTGTTATATTAAAATATTAATTTTACATGTAAATGAAAACAGTAATAGTATTTAACAAATAGTTTTATTGTCAATTACACACAGGATTTTTTAATACACACTTAGTGAGAAGGATGTGCTTGCTTGGCTTTGCACAAACTGTCAATTCTTGGTGATATTACTGATAAACATACACGTAAGTCACTTTCCGGAGCAAGTCTGGATCTGAATTTGTTTTTGCAAACGGTAACAAAATCTTAACTGCCTTTCGAGATAACAATGGATACTCGGAGGCTACAGTGAGCCAGAATTTCTAAAGTTGTCGCTGCATAAAACTGATTTTTAAAGTTCTGTTGCATGAAATTTCCACCAGTTCTTCTAGTTCATTTCCTGTGAGCGTGCTATTAGCTATTTCAACATTAAACGGATTTCTAATCCAGTCAAAATTTTCAATGTTATCAGGAATATCTTTTGAGAAATATTTGTCAAAATGTTCAGCAAGTAATATCAAATGTCGTTTAACATCTACAATTATCAAATCAACATTAACTGAACCATTGTTGCTGAGATATTCATCCAGTTTAGGGAACATATATAAAGTTTTCTTACTAACTTTTGCGGTCCATATATTCAGTTTTTTCTTAAAGGCTTCGATTTTGTCATGACTAAATAAGATATTTGAATTTCTTCCTTGTAGAGATAAATTAAGATACAAATTATATTAGTATATCAAATCTATGAAATAGTTTATTGAATCAATTTATTTCATGATTGGCCTATAAGTTACTTGTAAGCGCTTATAAGTTGTACGTCACCCATAAAAAAGTTTTTGCTGTCCACGGACCCCCTATCTTGTCCCTGTGGACCACCTGTGGTCAGCGGACCACAGTTTGAAAACCCACTGGTCTAGAACTCAGTTTGCTGATTTTGATTTTCTGTCCTATTGCTCATTCCAACACCCAGACAGGCATATCGACTGATACAAAATAAAATGTACATGTCAGATTTAAACTCTAACTGATCAGATATATTTGTATTCTTTTAACAATATCACGCATCGCATCAGCATCCATCCGTCTCGGGAGAGAATGGAATAGCGCTATAGGTGCTAGGCAATGGAGTTAAATTGCCTCTGCAACATCGCTGGAGTGTCCTCTCCAGTGCACTACAAGCCTGGGCAGGATGTATGGAGAACTAGGGCTGCCCGGACATCAAGTTCCCCCTCTGGGCCTTGCTAGTAGAGTCCAAAGGAAAGGATGAACCAATACACTTTGGTACCAGCGCGGCTGCAGGAGTTGCCGGAAGGTAGCACAGTTTTAAGAAAATGTTAGTCAATTTTTTATAAACCTATTTCATAAATGTTTTCTTACTACAGTGCTCAGTTTTTTTTTATTTGCAGTTTCCATCTTTGAGGGTATCTGAAATCCTGAAAATTCATGAGAAAGAAGGCATTCTCACACTGTGAAATTTGTGGATTGGTAGAAAAGTCTGCACAGAAGAGACATAACAGAAAACACATAGGGCATTAACCGATTTGTATGAAATCTGTTTGAGTGTCAATTGATTTAAATCAGAAAATGAACAAGGAAATTCACAGCGGCAAAAGAGTTTTTGCCTGTGAAATCTGTGGATATAAGTTTTCCCAAAATTCACATCTCAAAAATCACATGTTAACACACACTGGAGAGAAACCATTCCACTGTAAAATCTGTAGATATAAGTGTTCCCAAAATTCAACTCTCAAAAGACACATGTTAACACACACTGGAGAGAAACCATTCCACTGTGAAATCTGTGGATACAAGTGTTCCGAAAATTCAAATCTCAAAAACCATATGTTAACACACACTGGAGAGAAACAATTCCACTGTGAGATTTGTGGATATAAGTGCTCCCGCAATTGTTCTCTCCAAATACACATGTTAACACATACTGGAGAAAAACCATTCCACTGTAAAATTTGTGAATATAAGTGTTCCCAAAATTCAACTCTCAAAAAACACACGTTAACACACACTGGAGAGAAACCATTCCACTGTGAAATTTGTGGATATAAGTGCTGCCAGAATTTTAATCTCCAAACACACATGTTAACACATACTGGAGAGAAACCATTCCACTGTGAAATCTGTGGATACAATTCAACCAAAAATTCAAATCTCAAAAGACACATGTTAACACACACTGGAGAGAACCCATTCCACTGTGAAATCTGTGGATATAAGTGTTCCCAAAATTCAACTCTCAAAAAACACATGTTAAAACACACTGGAGAGAAAGCATTCCAATGTGAAATTTGTAAATATAAGTGCTGCCAGAATTTTACTCTCCAAACACACATGCTAACACATACTGAAAAGAAACCATTCCACTGTAAAATTTGTGAATATAAGTGCTCCCACAATTCTTCTCTCCAAAGACACATGTTAATACACACTGGAGAGAAACCATTCCACTGTGAAATCTGTGGATATATGTGTTCCCAAAACTCAACTCTCAAAAGACACATGTTAACACACACTGGAGAGAAACCATTCCACTGTGAAATCTGTGGATATAAGTGTTCCAAAAATTCAAATCTCAAAATACACATTGATACACACTGGAGAGAAATGATTCCACTGTGAAAACTGTGGATATAAGTTTTCCCACAAATCAAATCTCAAAACACACACTGGAGAGAGTTCTGCTTTGATATCTGTGGATTTAAATTTTCAAAAATTCAAATTTTAAACAACCTATTAGCTCACATGGTTCAAAATGCTACAGACAAAAATGTAACCCAATAGTCCAACTGAGAGCAATACAAACAATATCAAAGATCAACTGAGAAAATTTTACCAATATACAGAATGCATATATTCCAGTCAAAATTGAAACTTGCATCAAAGTTTGGATTAAAATACACAGAATCTGATAGGTCAATAGATGAATCAATGAGAGCCCTGCCTTTTTTCCACCTTGACAGGCAATTTAGAAAATCTTCCTCTTTTGACAATGGACAGCATCAATTGGAAATGTCAATGAATTTTATAGCCTTGTTTATGAAGATGCTTGTTGGGAAAATGTTCTAAATTTGCAATAAATTTTAAATTTATTATTGGTACCAATAAATTTTAACTAAATTATTATCAGTACCTCTGTTATATTCTGATAAAAAATTGTCATGTTTACAGACAAGAAAGAAGAAATTCTGAATTGTTTCTAAAATAATGTTGACTGTTGAACTGTAATTAGCATTTCCATTTCAAATGAATAACAATTTAATAAAGATTTAATAACAATACCACTTGACGATGCAAATTAATACAGCATTTTAAAAGATTTTAGTGTTTACAATGAAGTTTTATAGAAATGAAAATAAGTCTTGTAATATTGTATGTAATCTGTGGAGTTACATTTTCAGAGAATTTAAATCTCCAAATGAACCATGAATATTCTCACAGGGTGAAACATTTCCATGGTGAAATCTGTGGATTTAAATTTTCCCACAGTTCAAATCTGAAGACATATGTTAACACATGCTAAAGACAACCCATTCCACTGTAAAATCTGCTGATTGAAATTCTCCCAGAATGGAGTTCTCAAAAAACACATGTTAACACGCATGGGTGTGAAATCTGTGGATACAAGTGTCCCCGAAATTCTTCCCTCAAGTCACATGTTGACACACATTGGAGAAGTTTTGCCATAAATTTACTCTCATGATTGTGAAATCTGTGGAAATAAGTGTTCACAAAGTTCAAGCCTCAACTGATACATGTTAACACACTGGAGACAAAATGGTTTTAAGTGTTCCCAAAATTCTGGTCTCAAATCACACATGTTAATGGACACTGGAGAGAAACATTTCCACTGTGAGATCTGTGGATCGAAATTTTCTCAGAGTGGAAATCTCAAACAGCATATGATAACACACTGGAGAGAAACCTTTCCACTGCAAAATCTGCGGATTGAAAACTTTTGACAACGGAAGTCTCAAAAGACACATTGATACACATGGGATAGAAACATTTCCACTATGATATTTGTAGTCTGAAATTTTCTCAAAATTCAAATATCAACACACATAAGGTGACATACAGTGCAGAGAAACCATTCCACTCTGAAATCTGTGGACTTAAATTTTCCCGAAATTCTTGTCTCAAACCACACAGGTTAACGCACACTGGAGAGAATACGAGTGACAGAAATGTAATGCAATATTTCACGAAAGATCTGCACAAAACAATATCAAAGATCAACTTAGAATATACCACTATACTGCATGTGCATATTCCAATAAACTTGAAACCTGCAGCAAAGTTTGGATTAGAGCTGACAGAATCCTTAAGCCACAAGATGCACCATATACAGGTCATTTTGAAGATCTTGAATGGATGCCAATGGTGTTCCTTGTCTATGATCTCAACCTGGTTCCACAGAAGGCAGTGATCTCCCTTGTCTCTCCATATGTGGTCAGCCATACCTGATTTTTCCACTCCCCCTCGTGTTACAGCTTGCTGGTGTTCTTGAAGCCTCACCTTAAGGGGGTGGCCTGTCTCTCCTTTATATTTCTTCCCGCAGCTGCATGGGATAGCATACACACAGTCTTTAGTCATGTTCTCCTCTATGGGTGGGGGGGTCTTACTCGGGAGAGATATCTGCCAATTCTTTATCTAATATCTCTGTTTGCCACTTATGACTTTTGCTTGGTGTTGTAAGCAGTGGATGATCCCTTTCTTTACGTTGTATGGATTGGGGGAGTTGAAATTGAGGTACTGTCCGGTGAATGTTGGTTTACAGAATACGGATGTCTTGAACCCTTGCTCTGTTCAAGATATTAGAAGATCCAGGAATGGGAGTGTGTTGTTACTTTGTTTCTCCATTGTGAACTGTATCGAAGGTCTTATTGAATTCACATGGTCCAGTAGAACATTCTACCCCGGTGAGCGAAATAAAGGGTTCAGTTCGACATTCCAACCACCTGAAGAAGACCGGAGTGTACAACGGCTGAAACGTTGTGATAAACATGGCGACAAAGATGTGGACAATAGTCCGAAAAATGTAAATAATGTACATAATGCCTCATCTCAGAAATATAGACAGATATTAAGGAAGCATGTTAGAGAGAAACATGATAAGCAACAAATCCCCGCATACACCAAACGAAGAAGAGAACATAGATCACACTTCCAGTAAACCTAAAAACTAAATCAGGTACTAGAGATTTTTGGAAGAAATAGAATAAGTATTTTTGTGATTAGCACATTCTGCTCAGAGGTGGTGGCATCTCCAATGGCTCCTCTTAAAAAAAATAAAGGCAATGGTCAGTCCATAGTTCTTTTTAACAGTATTGCTTTAATCAGCATGTAATGAGTTATTTGTTTGGTCAATAAATAAACCAATGACAGCCCTACCTCATTTCCACCTTGGTGGATAATTTGGAAAATCTTTCTCTTTGGATGACGGACAGCTGACTAAAACTGAGAGGATTTCTGATCTGTAATCAAGTGGACATGTCAATGAACATCTACGTACCATTTTAAATAAATATCTCTAATTATTAGATACAGAAATATATATATATATATATATATATATATATATATATATATATATATATATATATAATTTGATACATATATTCTTAAAGGATCTTTTGAGACTGAAATAATTTTGGATGAGTCTCTAAATGGGGACAATCACAGCAAATGAATTTAAAAATAAAAATCCATAGCAAAATCAGTGCAAATGTTCCAATAAAAAAAATTCCCTATATACATTATTCGGATTATTGTCCTCATCTTTGTCACCATATTTATTATGTTTCGGCCGTTGTATGCTATGACCTTATTCAGGTGGTTGGAATGTTGAACAGAACCCTTTATTTCACTCACTGGGGTAGAATGTTCTATTTCTATGTGCCATGTTTAATGGATGTCAGTTGTCAGTTATCTCCTATTAATTCCACTCTCCAAGTTCTCCACTGCCTTAACCAGGTATTGAACTCACACTCTTTGGGTCCTGTCAATGGATCTAATTAATGTCTTTATCACTAGATAGGAACCAGTAATAAGGAGTGCCAGAGAAAAGTGATAATAACAACAAAAATTGCAATGATAACAGCAAAAAATTGCAATATGAGCACTGGTAAAAAAAATGAGGCTTAAGACATTAGGTTTATAATACCTAGAAATTAATACACCTGTCAGTAGATCTAATGCCTTTATCCACTGTGCCATGTGTCCTAGAGGACATCTGTGTATGAAAAAAATAATGTTTCTCACCTGATTCCCTTTTGCCATCGAAAAAATAAAAAAAAACACCCATCAATCTCAATTCAAACATGTCTGCCCACTGAAAATAATATCTGTATTAATTGATAAAATTTTGAATTAAATAAAATATTATTTCTGTTTAAAAAAAAGAAAAATTCATCTGTTTATTTATTATTTACTTTTCTTCCCTAGCAGTAGAACATTTGCCTATCACCCAGTAGCATGCAACTGTGACGGTCCCAAGCATCCTTGAAGATCATCTTAGTGTTACTGTATTTCTTGGAATCAAAGGAAAAGGTGAATTCTTAAAGTCACTAAGCATGGGAGTATGAATTTCAGTGTTATCCACTGGTTTATGAGGGGTATCTGACTTACATTCAGTTATTTCGGCAGAGATATTTTAGATACAAGTCTTTTGTTCTCTGACAGTTCAGCTTTTTTTTACAGTGTGGTTCACCCTAGCCATATTTGCAAGCTTCTGAATCATACACAATTCTCTTTATTAAAAATCTTTCAAAAATAAAGTGCATTTTTCTGAAATTTTACTTGAGGACGATTAGCTGATTTAAAGTTTAAAATATTGCACAAAAGCATTTTGTTTTACTCAGAGGTTGGTATTTTTACGAGGTGTTTATAATTATTGATACACTTAGGTTTGGAATTTTAACCATGAAGTAAATGTCAACCAGCCTAGATTTAGACATCCTTCTAAAGAAAAATTTTTTTGTACCTGAATTCTACCTGTATACCCCTTTGCCATCAGAGAATTAATAATAATAAAAAACATCAATCTCAATTCAAACATGTCTGCCTACTAAAAATAATACAGTGATGTTCGATAAAAGTGACTCACCTGATTTTTTTTATTTAAAATTTTTTCACCAATTGGTTTTGGGGGTCAAACTAATTTTTAATCTTACTAATATAAAGACCCCTTCCCGGCCACCTAGTAAAAAAATTACTCACCCTAAGGTATTCTATTGATAATTATAATTTTGGATATAAATGAGATTTAGGGGGAAAAAAACTGTGTGCAAAAAAAGTGACTCACTTATTTTGTGCAACTCGTAATCAATAGAAACATAACCGAACAGCTTTAAATAAATAATAATAGAGGTATAATTTATTTATAATAGGTAATATACTTTGAAATATTTAATAATCTATGGGTCATCCTTTATTTTGAATAACCTTTTCAACCCTTTTTGGCATTGACTTGATTTGGTTCTGGCAAATCTCATCTCCAAGCATTGAATTCCATTTGGATATGAAATTCACAATCAAATCCTCTGTTGCTCAACTGCTTTCTCCAGAGCCTGTACTTTATAATGCTCCATAAGTTTTCTATGGGGTGGAGGTCAGGCGATAGGGTGGCCATGTCATAACACTCACCTGCTTCTCATCAAAGTATTCCTTCATCAATTTTGATTTGTGACAGGGAGCATTATCCTGCATAAAAATGATCTTGGTGGAGTCGATTTGCACCCTTTCAGCAGAAGGAAGCAGACAAGACTCTAAAATTCTGTTGTACTGCTCGCACCTGAGGGTCTTTTCAATAGGTTTTAAGAGACCAGTTCCATGAAAAGAAAAGCATCCCCAGAACATTATACTGAACGGATGTTTGACAGTACTTACTTCTAAATTCAAAGTGCTTTCAAAGCTTTGTCTTCGGATTTTAGATCGCTTATCCTTTGAATTTAGCTCAACTTTCATTTCATCGGAGAAGAGAACATTTAGTAAAAAAAAATCAGGTGAGTCACTTTTATCGAACATCACTGTATTTGTATTAATAGAAAACTTTTGAGAGTCCAGAAGATTCAAACATGAAATAAAATTTAGTTGTTAAAATTGTCTATTAGCATTATTGTACAGATGCACTATAGTCCCACAAGCAGTGTGAATGTGTGCCTGTGTTTTGCTAAGTGAGACCGGAGTACACCTTTCCCAATCAAGGAATTGTCACTGGGTATCACCAAACTTCTGCACTTCACTGCTATCGCCCTCCCCACTCTTTTGAACAGGACTAGAGGTTTACCCTTGTTTCCTGTTTAGGATTGGGTTTCCAGTTACTTCTAAAATCTTTTCATTCTCTTTCACAACCAGTAGCCCATCGAATCTTAGTAGCTTTGTTTAGAGTAAATGGATAAATAAAAGTCATGAGATCTTATTAGTGTGTCTTAAATTCTAGAAGCAACTTGCCTGAATCTTGTCTTTCTGGGATTGGGAGATAGAATAAATCTGTAGATTGTATATCTGAGGTACCTCCCACATAATGGTAAACATTAGCTAGATGAAGACCATTGTTTGGAGGGTATTTCTGTTGCACAGTGTATAATGAAGCCCATTCTGAAATCATTTTTAATAACTATAGATTTTGAAAGTACCTTATTTGTGTGTGTGTGTGTGTATGTGTGTGTATTTGTCATGATTTTAATGAGAAGAGCAGCCATTTAACTTTTAGCACACTGCAATATTCATAAGTATTTCATCCATTTTGAAATTGTCTGTTAACATTATTGTATAAGTACACTGTACTCCCACAAGCAGTGTGAATGTGCGTCTGTATTTTGATATGTGAGGCGAGTATACCCCCTCCCCAATCAAGGTGATGTCCCTGGGTATCACCAAACTTTTGCACATTACTGCTACTACTCTCCCAGTCTTTTGAACAGGAGTAGAAGTTTATCTTTTGTTTCCTGTTCAGGATTGGGTTTCCAGTGCCTTTTGAAATCTCTTCATTCTCTTTCACACTCAGTAGCCCCTTGTATGTTGGTGGCATTATTACTTTGCTTGTAGCCCCTCGAATCTTAGTAGCATTATCACTTTCTTTGGAGTGAATGGATAAATAAGTCATGAGATCTTTTTAGAGTGTCTTGAATTCTTGAAGCAACTTTCCTGAATCTTCTGTTTCTGTGCTTAAGAGATAGAATAATTCTGTACATGGTGTGCCTGAGGTACCTCTCACATAATGGTAAGGCATTAGCTAGATGAAGACACCATTGCCACATGTCTTACCGTTGTGTGGAGGGTGCTGCACAGTGTATAATGAAGCACCCTCTGAAACCATTTTTAGTAAGTATAGACATTGAAAGTACCTTATTTGTGTGTATTTGTCATGATTTTAAGAAGAAGTGTACTGATTTAACCTTTAGCACTCTGCAATATTCATAAGTATTTCATCTATTGGGTATGATTAGCCAGTCAATGGCAGTAGCATCAGCTTTGATTTTCAGTCACTCATTTTCCTGTTGCCATAGTAGGATATGACAACACTAGCACATAATTCAACCACACTGATGATCAGAGTTGCATGCAGTGGCTGTACAAATATTTTGTTTGACGAATGCAATCACCTACATACAGAATACTAAAGGTTAATTAAAAAGTTTGATATGTTGCAGTAGTTTGCAAGAAAATGTGCATCCCCCCCTAATATTATGATGATTCGGCACTGGCTTTTACTCCCCACCCCCAGTGACTATATGAACTAGTCCATTATTATAAAGACCTCCATGTAAGATATAAGAGGAAACTGTTTGTAGACATTAAGTTTATAAACGGGGACAACATTGGATGAATTTGGGGGAATTTAATGTCTCAGTAACCCTTTTTTTTATCTGAGTTCATATTGCAATTTTGTTGTTATTATTGCATTTCTCTCGCATACTGTATTACTGATTCTGAGTAAGACCCCCTCCCCCATAGGTAATAACATGACTAAGGATTGTGCATACATCATGCCGTACAGCTGTAGTAAGAAACATAAAAGAGAAACAGGCCACCCTTTAAGGTAAGACTGTAAGAATATCGTAAAACTGTAACACAAGGGGAAATAGAAAAATCAGGCATAACTGATCACATATGGAGGGAAAAGGAAGAGCACTGCCCCCTTTTGTATGAGGTTGAAATAATAGAGAATATTACTGAAAAATATGAAAACTTAAGGAATCAGCACATATGCTATGCTGCAAAAAAATAACTTCAGCCAGCCACACATAGACATGAATACAATACGTGAACCACTAATGCAGATTTCCTAGAAAAAAGCAATAACAACAAAATTGCAATATGAGCTCTGGTAAAAAACAAAATGGTTACTGAGTTTATAAGAACCAGAAATTCATATATTAATGTTTCTCAAGGAAATATGGCCCAATGGATAAAAACATTGGTTGGATCCAGTGACTTGGCCCAAAGATTTGTGAGTTGAATATTTGGCTAAGCTGAGGTAAAGAGAGGTAACTGAGATATCAAGAAGAGGCATGGCACGTGGTACTAGAACAGTCTACCTTGGTGGACAAAATAAAGGGTTCAGTTCAAAATTGCAATCTCTTGAATAAGGCCGGAAAGTACAACGGTTGAAATGTTGTGAATGTGCCAATGTAGATGAAGACAACAAAGTGTTTGATTATTTTTTTCATATGTGTTGTGGAGTTATTTCCTTAGTGGAAACTATTCGGACTAAATGCGTCCTAAATAGGTTAAACGTACAGAAACGTTAGGAACTTGTAATAAAGTGTTACGCCGAGTAATCGAGTTGTGGTCGCTGACTACTTTTTTCCTCGACTACTACTGACTCCTACTTATAATAGATGGGAGAGTCTATTATCTAGACAAGGTGTCTTTCACTATAACAATATGGAAGTCCTTTATTAATTACATTTTTTCATTTTGCAAATTTAATTCCCATGTAGTTAAAAAAAAATGTCAAATTGGCTGCAGTTAAGTATTTTATCACTGTAATGTTTAACTGCTCATGGAAGATGGGGAAGAATGTCACACCGAGTCAAGTATATTAATGTTCCTAATTGTGCATATCTCATCATCTGTTTTATATTGTAGTGAACAAAACAAGATCTAGATTTAAAATTCAAATGACTCATTGATTTTGTTAGAAATTAAAAAAGACTCAAATTTACAAACTACTTAACACACGCATAAACGAATCCAAAACAAAACTCATGAAATTTCACACCTTGATGCGAAATGTTTTTCTGGCAATAGAAAACCAGGAAACATTTAAAAACAAAATTCAACTAATCTTCAATTCTCCGAAACAAATTCTTTTACAGACCTTTTCGTGAATCAACGCAAAATGTGCTGGTCATCCAATGGAAAGGCCCGAATCATATCCTGGAGTGAATTCCCAAATTACTTTTTCAAGCCCCACAACCAAAATAAAAGACGGGCATGTTCACCTGTCACCAGAGTGAAGGAGACGAGCGTATTAACACATCCCTTGATAAACATCAAGCAATCGTTATTATTATCTCCCTCACCTCTTTTATACTTGATAAATGAACGGAACATTTTAAGACTGAGCGATTACTTCAAATACATTCCTACCCTTCAATAATGCTCATACATACATCCACACATACATTCCTGTCTATGTACACATAAACTCATTCTTGCAAGGACTATTATGAACATTTTGACGACTTTGTATCAACCAAAATACATTAATTTTATTTGTAAAGACCTTAATTGATTTATATGTATATAAATTTGTTGTTTCCCTTTACAATTTGATTTTCTTGTTTTATACCCCTTTTATGGTGGGCTATCTAACTAACAAAGCCACATCAAACTAATCTGTTTCAACACTCATACACTTCACTGTAACTAATAATCCACTATAATATCTTCAGAACAGCTGAATATTTTACGACATCAAACAGGTAAGAAAATAAAAGAAATGACTGAAACTTAGGTAACTCCACGAAATCGCTAAAAAAAATGGCATAGTATGATAAAATGACGGCAAACTTTATGAAAACAAAATTTTATCGTCTAAATGCTTATGCTATTAGGAAGAGGAAAGGCTAAATTTTTTTTTAATTATTTTTTAAAATTTTTCCTTCTTTTTAGAACATTCTAAATTTTGTTTAAAAAAAACTTTATTTCTCTTTGTACACTGGAACTAGTAAAATAACATACAATTTTTAGCATGTTTTTTTTGTATGACAATTGGAAAATCTTGCAAAAATAAAAATAATTGTTGGATGTTAATGAAAATTTCAGAAACTATTCACATATGATCGAAATTATTATAAATATGTTTTTTTTTATTAAAGTCATGGCAGCAATTTTTTTTATGTTTATTACCCCCCCCAATAATTAATTTTATGAAAAAGCTAGAAAATCCAACCGCATTGGGTTTAGTGATTACAATAGTTAAAAGCACAAGGCTTTGAGGAATGCAAATCATGTTTTTTTTTTGTTTTTAATTGGATCCCCCCTACCTTAAAATCAGCTCTGAATTGTAACATACAAAACTCAATAAAACAAATATATTATTTAATTTCAAATGCTTTTATTTGCTTTTAACTATTTTTATGAATATGGACAATATTTTCTGAAAGCAAAAAATTTTTTCGATGAAAAATGAATTTTTAATACAATTATTTGTTATTTCTTTAATTATAATAGATTTTTACATTTAAGATCGTATCAACAAACTTATGGTGTAAGCTACAGTAATAAAAAATAAAAGAAATTGGAATGCTGAAAGTTTGTTTTTTTAATTTTAATAATTACAAGGTACTACATAAGTTGGTTCAGGTAAAAAAAAAACGTTACGTCAATTATGTCCATCCGTATGATAACTCGAATCTCACGTTAGCTGTCGTTATGTGATAATAGGTCATCACTCAACACCTGTCAATCGTCAACAATGTTAAGATCGCCTCCTTTTCATTTTAAACAATATTTTTCTTCGAAGAAAGTAAGCAAAAGTTTTTTTCAAAATATAATTAAATAATCTTTAAATTTGATAATTTTCGTCAAATAAATTTTGAAAAACGTATAATTGATTTTTGCACGAATTTAAAAGTAGGATTTTATTTTTATTTTTAACTTAGTTTACAAAATTAAAAAAAATGTCTGATATCGAGTTTTTTTAGTAATTTCGCTGACAAAAAAAAACAAGAAGATTTTTAACTCAAATTTTGGACATGCTAAGAATGAGTAAAAAAATTAAAAAAAAAATTATCCAAAAATACTTTGGTATTTCTCCTTACTAAATGATATTCTTAAGTAGATAAAAAAAAATTTCATCAAATTTGAGGCTGTGCTTTGTTTGTTTACTTTTTGTGGAGGTACCTACTTAAACTGAAATAAAAGCATAATTTAACTTCTTTTTAAATTTATTAAGCATAAAAAACGAATTCAATTTCTAGATTGTAGTCCATTTGATCCCCCATATTTTTTTTACAATTTCACTACTGAGTGTCATGGCGTACCTTTAATACGCATATGTTCAGTTTTCACATCCTTTTTTTAATTGCAATTTCTGTGCAAAAAAGAAGTTTTATTCCTGAGAAATCAAGTCCAACGACGTAAGTAAGTTTTTAACCTCTATGAAATCTCTAAAAAAAAAGAAAGAGCCTATTATGATGAAAAAGACCCCAAACTTGATAAAAACAAAATTTTTATTGTCAATATGTTTTTTATAATATAACTGTTAGTAAATGTCACTCGTGTCTTTTAATAAAATTTGGGACTCATTCGCGTTACGGCACGGCATCCATTACTGGCGTTGTTTACATAGATTTGCGCGGAAGATTACATTGTTAACGGCCTTTTTACGGTTCTTACTTGACTCAGTTTTACTGCGTTGCTGAGGACTCATTGCGTGCGCATTAATCAAGACTATTCCGCAGCAAATATATGTAAACAACGCTAGTAGCGACTGCCGCGATGCAAATGAGTCCAAAATTTTAAATGAAAATGATCGCGGATCCTAAACTGCAAGTTATCCATTGAATTTGCTTGTCCAGTCGAATTTAACACAATTCTAGGTGAGGTTATCTTATTTAAATTATTACTTGTTATTCTTAGCTTTTGTTTCAATTCAGTTTTTAAAATCATTGTCTTCCTCCATGACCGTTAGGTTAATGGTAGCCAAGCCCATAATTGTTTCAAATTATCAAAGTCGGCCACTCCACGAAATCGCTAAAAATGGCATAGCATGATAAAAAAAAATACGCCAAACTTCACGAAAACAATATTTTAGCGTCTAAATACTTATGTTATTATTGAGAGGAAAGATCAAAGTATTTTTTAATTATTTTAAAAAAATTTCTTTCTTTTTCGAACATTCTAAATTTTGATTAAAAAAACCTTGTTTCTCTTTGTATCACCGGATCTAGTAACATAACATATAAAATTTTAAGCACGTTTTTTTTTGTATGACACATTAATTTGGAAAATGTTGCAAAAATAAAAATAATTGTCGGATTTTAATGAAACTTTCAGAAACTATTCACAAATGATGGAACTTATTATAAATGTTTTTGTTTTTTTAAGTCATGGCAGAATGTTTTTTTTCATATGTATTACCCCCCTCCAACTAATTGTACGAAAACTCAATAATTTTAATTTTGAGGAGTTTAGTGATTATCTTAGTTAAAAGCACGAGGCTTTGAGGAAACCAAATCATGTTTTTATTTTTTTGGTGGACCACCTGTAGACGGTAAAAACAACACAAAAAACAAATAAACAAAGTGACAAGAGCTGTTCTTCTCTGCCGTCGCTACAAAGAAAGAGATTGCAAGACTCCTTTTCTCGGTCGTTACACAGGACAGTCGTGAAACGGACACCCAAATCAAACGTACCGGCTATAACTGCCTCTTAGTACGCCAGTCAGTTCGCACGTCCGACTCTGTTTCACGAAGTCCGCCGAAAGACTGCAGATTATTTATTTATACAAAAATGTACAAATTGTGGCACAAGGCCGAAAAAGGGGAGGGGTAAGGCTGGTCTTAACTAACTATCCTATACCTAGCTAATCAGATTCGCGACCCATTCATACATTACAATTGACACATTCACCACAAGAATTCATCCGTCACCACTCAATCCTTCCATACACCATAATACCACATCCTCACCAGGGGAGACCTACAAAAACGCGCCCCACACCATAAAAATTTGATGATAATAAAGGTACATAAAAATCTAATCATGAAAAGATGAAAGGGGAGGGAGATGAACCCCATAACGAACTAAAAATTCAACAAATTTTTAAAATAAACATAATTTATGTTAGTTGGGCCCGTCCAACCCTCAAAATAGAGAGGCCGCTGCATTCTGCCCAGAGGACAAAATCAAGAAGCACTCTCGCTAAGGGAGTGGGAAAGAGATAAAATAACTTGGACATGGGGAAGTAAAAGGCTGATCCAGTTGAGATGAAAAAGGAGGCCAAAACAAACTCGGGAGGTTGGGAATCTCGACTTGGATCATAACTAAAATGATGGCCGGGAAACAGGCCGGGGACAACACTTACTCATATTAACTAGGTACACTTAAGTTTGTCTAACCTAACCGAGGGGAGGGTTCCACAGGAAACCACCCCGATGTGACTTAGGTTGACCTAGAAAAGAAAATCAAGGCTAACTCCGTTCAAACGAACCAAGCTCGCCTCTTTTACCCACCTTTTGCTGAAGACTGTCGAATGCAATCGTTTTCTATCAGTTCTAATCTTCATCCTGAGCTGATGCTCAAAGAATCGGATTAGATCCTGATGCGAAAGACTATTGCCTCGCAAGACTTCCTCCATTCGCGTCGTCCATATCACCATTCGAGCCGTGGCTAACAGTGTCAGAAACACCATTCGTTTCACCCCAGAATACGGGGGCGACACATTGTCACACGCGTATGCGCGATCAATGGACACGAGTTCTTCGGGAGCGAGACGAGCCGTCAGCTCGCCGACATGGTCCCATAATGAGGCGGACCCGGGGGCAATGGTAGAGGGCGTGCGAAGCCGTTTCTTCTAATCCAAGGCCACACCGTTCACAGTCTGGCAAATCCGCCAAGCCCCATATGAATGCCTTGTCGTTGAGAGGCAGCCGATTCCGAGCCAATCGCCAGGTAAGCGAAAACTCAGGGTTACTGAGATAATCCACCGCTGGCGCCCAAGACCAGTAGGAGCGATACTCCTCCTCCGAACAGCAGAGCGTATCACGTAGAGGATCCTTCGCGTGACCCTCCACTAATCCCCGATAGAAGGCCTTCCTAGGCCGTGAAAGGTCACTGGACCGCGGAATAGCCCTCAAGGCTAACCGACACTCGCTGAGGAAAAGCGATTCATCTCGAGACTTACAACGGCGCTCAGCCTTCGAGATGGGGGGACTGATGGTAAGGCTAGGGAAGGCGTCCCTAACAATCCCCTCCAGAATCGGATCTCCTCTAGTCAATGCGCGGCGTAGGAAAGCCAACCGAGATGCACGGATGTGACTCATCAAGTGTGGCATTCCCAGCCCCCCATGACACGGACGTTTGGTGCAGACTCGTCTGTCGACCTTGTTCACGCGTCCCCTCCATAAAATGGATGATAGCGCTTGCTCGGGCGCCTTCTTCTGGGCCTTACAGAGAGGAAGTACTGACAATCGATAAAGAATCAGGGGGAAAATGTATGTAACACACACCTTCGCCCTGCCCTTTACGGACAACCTCCGTCGATTCCAAGTCTTACCGGCAGAAACGACCTTTGCTAGGACTTCAGACCAATTTTTCTCCAGCTGGAGGTCGGGTCCAAACCACACTCCAAGAATGCGGACAGGACCGTCCGTCCAACCGAAGCGGCCTGGAAGATCGCGCCCCTTCCAGGCACCTAACCGCAAGCCGGACGACTTGTCGCGGTTTATCTTGGCCCCTGTCACCTTCTCGTACCGATCAAGCGCCTTCTGTACCGCCTCAGTGTCGTTAAGGGACGACACGAAAGCAGATACGTCATCGGCGTACGCGGAAATCCTGGCTCGAGACCCACCAGGAACGGCGATCCCGCGTAGGGCCGGACTGCACGTCTCGTCCTTCAGCCGGCGCAGGAGAGGCTCCAACGCCAAAGCATAAAGGAGAGGCGACAGCGGACAACCCTGACGAACCGACCTCGACAGAACAAAAGCGCCCGACAACTTTCCGTTCACCTGTACCACAGCACTGGGGGAGCGATACAGGAGGCTAACCCAGCGGCAGAAGTCGGGTGCGAATCCGGCGGCCTGCAGGACAGTAGCAAGGAAGCGATGGTCGACCCTATCAAATGCCTTGGACTGATCCAAATTGATCAGCGCGGCTTCTTCGTCGTCTTTTACTCCCTCTAGGATCGTGCGGATCAAATGCAGGTTGCTCTGAATTGTTCGGCCCCTCACAGAACAAGTCTGCTCGGGTCCCAACAGAGACTCGGCAACTGACTGCAAACGCTCCTGCAGGATCTTGGCCATAATCTTTAACTCTGTGTTTAGCAGAGTTATGGGCCTATAATCATCTAGTTTCCCCCCAACACCCTTGCCCTTTTTCAACAGAGTGATCACACCCCTGGAAATGCGATTGGGGATGGACCCCGACCGAAACCAGTTGTTGAACACTGCTGTCAAAATCGGAACAAAGATGTGCGACAGCCTCAAGTACAATTCATAAGGCAAACCATCCAGACCGGGCGACTTGCCTCTGCCGACCTTCTTCAGTGCCTCGTAGACTTCGCCCTCCGTGATCTCTCCCTCGCAGCTAGCTGCTTCAGTCGGCTCAAGCCGAGGAAAGTCAGCCAAATAGCTGCGAAACTCCTCTTCACGGAGACCAGGCTCCTTGGTAAAGCGGCTCTCGAAATGCCGCCGAAACGCCTCGCACATATCGTCAGTCGACCGCAGAGTACGCCCCTCCGGGGTTTTGACTTGACGAATGTATCGATCACCAGCTCGACGGACCTCTTCCCGACGCAGATCTGCGCCCAGGTTCACAGCTTCGTTAGACATCTTACTTAACTTATGCCTAATTACCTGACCCATGTAGCGATCGCTATTCGAACGCTGCAGGGCCTCCCTAGCTAGGGCTATCTCTAGGGGATACCCCCCAGCCTCCGCCCGGGAAAAATTAGCCTTAAGTGTCTTTACCTTATCAGCTTTATCTAGAGCGAGCCGTTTGCTGAAATCAGTGGTGAAAGACCTAATACTATCCTTAAGTTTCTCCCACCATCTATTCCCGATAACCGCCCCCACTAGCACCCGCTGCACTACTCTAATTAGCTGCTCCTGGAAGTCCCGCCTGTCCAGTAAAGACAGATTGAACTTCCAGTAACCAGCCATTCTAGGCCTATGTTCTAACGCCACACGGGCACAAACGAGTTTGTGGTCCGTGTAGCCTACCCAGTGGAACGTGGGACAATCTAACAAGTCTATGTCGGCTCTACGAACTAACATTCTGTCAACTACATTGTCAGACGGCCAATTAAACGCCCACGTCCACATTTTCCCACTGGGATGATCGTCCCGGTATCTATCGACGAGACCATAATCGCCGATCAGATCGACCAGGCTACGATCGCCCCTTCTCCCGCTAGCGCCCCGCCCTCTGTCTAACTTGGGGTCCAGGATGGCATTCCAGTCCCCCATTAGCACTAGGCGCAAAGAATCAACCAGGAACGGCCCTAACCGCCGAAAAAAAGAACACCGCTCCTCCTGGTCGTTGGGCGCATAAACCGCAACGACCCGAAACGAACCACTTTTCACGGCAATATCGGCCACGATTAACCTGCCCTCGGCATCGGTATGCACAAGGTCCACCTTCGCATCAAGAGTCCGTCTGACTAGCAAAGAAACTCCTCTGGCACACCGGTCCCCATATGCTGAATAGACGACAAAGTTTAAGCACTATTACGGCAGAAAATGTTTTTCTTTTGCAGTATATTTCTTTCTTTTTTTTGTGTTATGAATAAAACAAAACAAACAGAATAAAGACCGCACGAGAGTCCGGGGTGTAAAACAAAACTAAAAATATTTCAACAAGCAAACTGGACTAGAGTTGTGGTTCTATAAACAAAACACAAAGTCAAAACAAAACCAAACAAAATCAAAAACCAAAACAAAATTACTAAGATAGACTTAAAACGAAGAAGAACGGGGGGGGGGGGGACACAAAAGAAAAATGCAGTAAAGTTGCAATTAAAGAAAGACAAACAGAAAATCAAATGCAAAAGGGGTTCAAAAAATAAGTAAAATCACTTAGCGTATACTTCGTCTAACGACTTTGCCGGACCAAAACAACACTTTATCCGCAAACGATGACCGGAAAACAACGTGAGTGTTAACAAACGAAGTCCCCCGCCGAAAGACTGCAGTCTCCTGTGCCGCTAACGTCAATCCTTTTTATGGCACTCCAACACTGCCAAAATTTGCATGTGTCTTGACGCAATCTCGTTCTGAACGAGACCGGCGCGCATAAAACGCGTCTTCACAAGCGGCCATGTTTCTTGCAGGATTCGCCACGCAGGCAAGACACGTTCGTACGCGTTTCGAGTTCCGGGGTAAGTCATCACACCACCTCTACCTGAAAATCATCTCCGAAATGTAACATACAAAACTCATTAAAACAAAAATATTATTTAATTTCAAAAGCTTTTAATTGCTTTTATTTTAAATAAACTTTAAATTTTCTAATTTTCTTTGAATAAATTTTGAAAAACGTATAATTAAATTTTTAAACGATTTTTAAACAAGTAATTTAACTTATTTTTCAAAAATCAAAATTTTTTAAAAAATGGCTGATATCGAGTTTTTGTTCGATATTTCGTAAACAAGATTTTTAACTAAAATTTAAGACATGCTAAGAATGATTAAAAAATTTCAAAAAATATTCAAAAAATACTTTAGTGTTTCTTCTAAATAATGAAATATACATTTAACACGAAGAAAATTTTTTTCATTAATTTTCAGGCCATTTTTGTCGAGTTATCTATTTTCATGAAGTTACCTATAAAGTATTAAAAATTACGAGCTCCCAATTTTTATATAATTTTTAATTACTCAGTAATCTTAAAAATGTTTGAAAATATTCTCTGTAATCTAACTTTAGGAATGCTCACTTTAAATTTCCTATAGTCATCACTCTTATTTTTTAATAATATCGTATATAGTCTACCATACTTTTTTTAAAAATGGGTGGGGAATGTGTGTGTGTGTGTGTGTGTGTATAAAAAAGTAATTAAAAATTGCAACAATTGTATGTTTTTGGATTTCAAGATGTCTGAAACGTAATTTATAAAATTTAAAAACATTTCAAAACTGAAGACTGAAATGTAAACAAAAAAAATTAAAAAATCCCGTAAAAACAAAATATATATTTCTGAAACGTTACTTTCATAAAATTAGCAAATTTAAAATTCAATTACTCTGTTCTGAAACAAATATTACTTACTTATAGCATTTACTTTTCTAGACAAGCATCTCTTGACCAAGGGTCTTGTTATTCTCACATCTCCATCTATAATCTGATGGCCATTCGGACTATTGTCCTCATCTTTGAGGACAATAGTCCGAATAATGTAAATACTGTACATAATAACTCATCACAGAAATATAGACAGATACTGAACAGCCAAAACGTTGTGATAAATATGGCAACAAAGATGAGGACAATAGTCTGAATAATGTAAATAGCATACATAATACCTCATCTCAGAAATATAGACAGATACCATCAAACATATTTGGACAATTGATGGTCTAAACCATGAATTTCTTAGCTTTATCAACAGTTTTGTAAATCCATTATATGAGATTTACAATCTCAATAGTGATTAAGTTGACGAAGACTGTCAATTGGATATATATGAAGTTGATTCTGACTATGTTATGCAGGACTTATTTCTTGAAGCAGCCTAGCATTGATGGCCCTTGTCAGGACCACAAAATATTCTGAAAAGTCTTATCACTGTTATGCATGTTAGCAATTTAATTTTTTATCTCTATCTATAAAAGGCAGGATATGTGTGTATGTAACGAATGCACTGACGCAATTTTCGACGGATTTTCACAAAAATTTACATGCGCATACTCCAAGTTAGTGGGAAGGCCAAGACTGACCTTGCGTTTCCCAACTCCCATCGATAGTGGAAATAATCAATTTTTTCATGCTTCTATGGCAGTTTTCATGTAGTTTGCAGCCATTTTCTACTGGCCAGAATGAGAGCCTATAGCTGGCTGCCACGAATAGGCAGGAAGATTCTATTAGCCAGCGTGAGAGCCAACAGCTGACTGACACGAATGTTAACTAGCATGCAAAAAATTCGATAGCTGCATTCATCACAATTTGGAAAAATTTAAATCTGCATGGCACTTTACTCCAATTGGCCCATTCGCTTGCTTAAACTCAACATTGATTCTGATTCCACAGAACTGGGTTGGGTGTGAAAAAGTTTTTGTTGTTAACATTATTTGTTCATTCGTTTTTTTCAGTTACAAGTCCTTTTTTAAAGCTGATCGTTTTGTGTTCATTTTGTTTAGTTCTTTTTTCGTAACAGATTTAATGTTCAGTATAGAGCTTAGAAAAAATTTGCCGTGTGAGATAGACAAGAAGTAAGGCATGTAGCAACATCAGCACGGCAAAGGGCACTCTTTAAAGGCATGGAAGAGCAAAAATATTTTAAGTGAAGTGATAGTGATTGCTGTATGAGTCGTACGATTTTTTAATCAAGCACAGGTAACGCCGGGCCATGCTGCTAGTTTGCATATAAAATTGAGGTACTGGATTATACTGAGATAATATAATTTCATAAATAATTTAATAATTGAGAGATAGTTATTAAATTGACAACAGATAATAATTTTATTAATCATCTCAGTTATTAAATTAAAAAAATTTATAACTGAGTGTGAGATAATTTAATTATAAATTATTTAATTATCATATCTGTTATTAAATTAAAAATGTAATAACTGATAATATAATAATTACTAAAATTATTTATCATATTATCTTAATTAAATACCATCGTAGAGGTAACTCAATAATTTAAGAAATTTTTATACTATTTTAAATTATTATAAAAAAGCATCTTCAAAATTATCTAAAAGAAATTCAGTAAAAGATTAGATAATTACTTAAAATATTGATAATTTTTAAACATTAACTGGTAGTTAAAAAAAAAACAAGAACACTTCTTACTTACAATTCGTAAATTTATGTCATTTCTGGTCCGCGTTAGTTAGATCCAGTGACAGGACCCAAAGAGTGTGAGATCAATACCCAG
Source organism: Acanthosepion esculentum (assembly GCA_964036315.1). NCBI lineage: Eukaryota > Metazoa > Mollusca > Cephalopoda > Sepiida > Sepiidae > Acanthosepion > Acanthosepion esculentum. The sequence goes on along the minus strand of OZ038479.1, from coordinate 862,492 downwards.
TTAAGGCAGTGGAGAACTTGCAGAGGGGTAGTAACAGGAGATAACTGATAAATGACATCCAGTAAACATGGCACCTGGAACTAGAACAGTCTACCCCAGTGAGCGAAATTAAAGGTTCAGTTCGACATTCCAACCACCTGAAGGAGGCCAAAGCGTACAACGGCCGAAATGTATGGTGACAAAGATGAGGACAATTGTCCGAATAATGTAAATAATGTTTGATGGTTTCGCCAACTATTTTACTGGTGAGAATCACATGTAAGTCTTCTGCACATTATGGATGTGCAGAGAAGCAATTGACACATTTTGAAGTTTTTCTTAATTTTCCCTGGATCTTCTTTCTCTTCCTTACTCCATCTTTTGTACCCTTCACCTTCATCAAGTACCTCTTGGTATCGAATCTTTTTCTTGAAAGTTCGTTCTCTGCTAACTTCAGATAATCCGTGAGTTGCTTAGCATCCAGATCATCAATAAATTCCCTGACTTTATTCCACTTGGCTTTGATGATATCACATACTGGGGACGTAAGCATTAGGCACAAGCTTGTTCCTTTTACAGTATTCACCAATGATGCTTTCAGCTAGCATGGTGTGCTGCCTCACTGATATTAACACTGACTCGGAAGAAGCTTCTCCAGTAGAAAATGATTTTTCATACTGCCTGCTTAACACTTCCACAATCCCTTTTAATCAGGCAGTTATCATTTCTTACAATACTATTGAGTTGGCAACTAAGTTCCCACCATTTTTTTTTAAATTTAAATCTTTTAAAAGGTTTAATTAAAAGATAGCAACTAATTAATCAATAATGTATTCTCCCTTGTTGCTTACGACTTCTTCCCAATGTTCAACAAGATTTTCAATGCATCGTTCGTAGAAATCACCCTGTTTCGACTTGAAAAATTCATCCAACCAAGCTCTCAATTCTGTATCAATATTGAACGAAAATTTGCGCATAGCATTTGAAATTGATGGAAATCTGTTGGTGCCAGATCCGGAGAGTACGGTGGGTGTGGCAGCAGTTCACAGCCATGTGTTTGAATGACTTCTTTGGTCCTATTGGCAATATGAGGGTGGGAATTGTCATGCAGCAAAAGAACTTCATGCTGTTGATTAGAATGCTCTTGAATAGCAGTGTTGAGTCATTCCATCTGTTGAATTCTGCATTTGGTTCCATTCAAGCAATTCATAATGGATAATCACTTTCCAGACGCACCATATGCACAACATTGTTTTATGCAGATGAAGATTTTGTTTTATGCACAGTGTTGCTTGTTTACTGAGCTAAGCCATTCCTTGCGCTGCTTCATATTGATGTACAGGCAACATTTTTTGTTGCCAGTCTATGCGTTGAGCGGTAACGAGCAAGGAAACCAACGGAGATTGTGGCTCATTGATTTTTCTTGTCACTGAAAGAATGCAAAACTCATGCTCCACACTTCTGAAACTTTCTCATCGAGTGAAGATGCTTCTCTATAGCAGTGTGGGAGCATTCCATTTTCTCTGCCAGTTCCCTTGTTGTTTGACAAGAATTTTTGTGCAAAAGTTGGTTTAATTGGGTCATTTTTTTTCTTCACTGCTAACTTCAAATAATAAGTGAGTAAATAATCCAGATCATCAATAAATTCTCTGACATTATTCCACTTGGCTTTGATGATATTACTTATGCTGGTGACATAAGCGTTAGGTGCAAGCTTCTTTCTTTCACAGAATTCATCAATAATGCTTTCAGCTAGCATGGTGTGCTGCCTCACTGATATTAACACTGACTCGGAAGAAGCTACTCCAGTAAAAAATGATTTTCCATACTGCCTGCTTAATACTTTCACAATCCTTTTTAAGCAGGCAATTATCATTTTTAAAAATATTAGTTGTGAGTGGAATCGACAGAGAATCTAGATCATTTTTTGTTATCAAATTTAAACAAAAGTCTTTTTTAAAGAACAAAATCATCATCGGGATCTCGGTTAGTACATTATTTTTTTTCAATTACCCCCTTGACAATGTTCATTGTGTCAGTGTTTTTTTTTGTTTTTTGTCAGGTCAGTATAGAAGGCACTCATCCAAGCTAACATCTTTCCAATAATTCCCAGCACTTGTAATTGTAAAACAGCCATTTCTTCTGTGGTTAGCTGCTTTAACCTGGCAACAGTCTGATTCTTGGCATCAAGTCTGAAGACAAATTTTTTAAAATCTTTCATGATTGCAATTATCTGTTTTAAACTGTCATCAACACCTAGGCAGTAACCATTGAGCCTACTTCGACCAAGTTGTCGATGTAGTAACAGATATGCTGCTTATTGTCGAGTACAGTCCCTCCCAGAAGACAGTCCAAAGGCACAAAATGGGAAGGTAATGGGGTTGTTAAAACAACACAGTTCACATGGCTTCTTTCTTGTGTTGTTGCATCAAAGATTAAAGTGCAGTTTTCTGCATTTATCACAGAAACAATTGGAATTGCATTTGAAAAGAAACCAAAGACAAATTTTTTAAAATCTTTCATAATTGCAAGTATCTGTTTTAAACTGTCATCAACACTTAGGCAATGTGTATTTTTGTAATTTTTTTTAAGTAAATGCAAAAGTTATAATTATATATAAATCATAGACTTTAGTTTTTGTTAATTGAGGAGCATTTCTACCCAAGATTTATCTCTGAATTGTAAAATAGAAGACCAAATAAAACTAAGACATTATTTAATTAAAAAAGCTTTTAATGCCTTTTATGAATAATATATGTTAAGGACATTATTATATGAAGCCAAAATATTTTTTCGATTAAAAAATGAATTTTTACAAGAATTGTTAAAGTCATAATTCGGAAATAATATCACTTGTTTTAAGAGTAGTTTCCCCTGACTGTGAGGATTTGACCTCATAAATTGCATTGCTTTTGTTCTGGCTAACCTGTGTCAAATTCTCTGATTGACCTACCATCATCGTCGCATTTCCAAAATTTTTAATTTTCTTTTTTGAATTCAATTTTAGAGATGCAAAGAGTGTAAACTTTAGACATATCTTAGTTGAAAAAGTACCTTGAAAAATCAATAAAATATTAGACTTTTGAAAGTATTTAATTTTCAAGAATTACTTAAGTGGGTTCACTTAAAATTCAAAAATACTGTCTCTTCTGTCCTTCCATCTGATAAATTGACTTGATGTTAGTTATTGATACATTGATATAAATGTCAAGTCACACCTCCAAAACCAATCGCCATGGTTAGACATGCTTTTCTTATTTCAAACTAAAGTTTTTCTGCTAAAAAATTATACTTTAAATTTTCTAATTTTCATAAAATAACTTTTGAAAAAGTATAATTGAATTTTACAAGATTTTTAAATGGAGAATTTCACTTTTGCCAAAAATGAGTGACATGATTGATTTTTATGTGCTAATTACTGACTAAAAATTAGATAATTAACTAAAATTTCAGACAGGCTAGGAAGGATTTAAAAAATTTTAAATATTGAAGCTAGCTCCTGTGAAGGACTCTTGGTTTGGTCATCATCACAATAGCTAGGGTGGAGTATATCTGATCAGCATCAATAAACTACAGAACTCAAAATTAGTCTCTGCATTTAAGTACTGAATTAATTTTTAAGCTTACCTTTTAAAAGTTCAGCAATAATTCTTCTGCTGCCACATAATTTAAAGATGATTTGATGTACGTAGATACTTATTTTCTATACAAACAATTATTTTTATTTCATGGGTGACAATTTATAAGATAAAAATAAAAAATAAGATGTGAAAATAGAACACTATTTACATATTTTGCTCTTTTAGTATCTGTCTATATTTCTGAGATGAGGTATCATGTACACTATTTACATTATTCGGACTATTGTCCTCATCTATGTTGCCATATTTATTACGTTTCGGCCTTTCAGTATCTGTCTATATTTCTGAGAGGAGGTATTATGTACACTATTTACATTATTCGGACTATTGTCCTCATCTTTGTCGCCATATTTATCAGGAAAATTCACACATGTCAGAAACTTTTCCACCGTGTAATCTGCAGACAAAGATGTATGTTATGAAGGCCTCTTTTCATCTGACACCCGAAGTCTGGCATGTAGACATGAGTAAATCTAAATCAACTCCAGCACCTGGCTTTATTTAATGGTCAGGTGTGAAATTAGAGTGTAGCATGTATCTGGCATAATAGCATACATGCTTTTGATTTCAAAGTTTTCCTTTTTCTAGTCTAGAATTCAGCTTGCTGATTTTTTTTTGTTCCATTGCCAATTCCAACACCAATACATCCATATCCACTGATACAAAAGAAACAGAAAATAAGTCAGATTTAAACTCTAATTGGTTAGACATATTTCTTTTTCTTCAACAGATAGTATAATAGTTCATTTTTATGAGTTTGCAATTAGCTTTAAGAAAACGTTTTTAAATTCATCTTTTATAAACCTATTTCATAATATTCTCTATTGTCTTTTCTTGCTTCTATATGAGATTAACCAAATCATCTCAATGGCTGCTGTTTTTATATATGCCTCTAAAACATTCATGTTCACTTGCCTGCTGTACTAGATCCCGGTTTGCGGTCATATCCTTCTCCACTGGACAATGGCCATGAGTAACACTAAATCAACTGCAGCACCTGGCTTCATTTGATGATCACGTGTGAAATTTGAGTGTTGAATGTATCTGGCATAATAGAAGACATGCTTACAGGCATATCGACTGACACAAAATAAAATGTACATGTCACATGTCAGGTTTAAACTCTAACTGATCAGATATATTTGTATTCTTTTAACAATATCACGCATCGCATCAGCATCCATCCGTCTCGGGAGAGAATGAAGTAGCACTGTAGGTGCTAGACAATGGAGTTACATTGCCTCTGTGACGTCGCTGGAGTGTCCTCTCCAGTGCACTACGAGCCTGGGTGTAATGTATGGAGAACTAGGGCTGCCCGGACATCAAGTTCCCCCTCTTGGCCTTGCTAGTAGAGTCCAAAGAAAAGGATGAACCAATACAGTTAATTAATGTTCACTTGCCTGCTGTACTAGATGCCGGTGTGAGGTCATATCCTTCTGCACTGGTCAATGGCCATAAGTAACGCTAACTCAACTCCAGCACCTGAATTCATTTGATGGTCAGGTATGAAATTTGAGTGTATTGCCCATTCCAATACCCACACGGTCTTGTCCAGTAATACAAAATAAACTGTGTAATATGTCAGATTTTAATTCTAATTGATTACACATATTTATACTTGTTTTAAAGTATAATGATGCATTTTTTATGATTGTACGATTAGTTTTAAGAAAATATTAGTCAATGCATTTTTTATAAACCTATTTCATAAATGTGTTTTCTTACTGCAGTGCTCAGTTATTATATTTTTTTATTTTCAGTTTCCATCATTGAGGGTATCTGAAATCCTGAACATTCATGAAAAAGAAGTCATTCTCACACTGGGAAATTTGTGGATTGGTAGAAAATTCAACACAGAAGAGACATAACAGAAAACACATAGGGCATTAACCAATTTGTATGAAATCTCTTTGAGTGTCAATTGATTTAAAGCAGAAAATGAACAAGGAAATTCACACAGGCAAGAGAGTTTTTGCCTGTGAAATCTGTAGATATAAGTTTTCAAAAAAATCATATCTCAAAAGTCACATGTTAACACACACTAAAGAGAAACCATTCCACTGTGAAATCTGTGGATATAAGTGTTCCCAAAATTCAAATCTAAAAAGACACATGTTAACACACACTGGAGAGAAACGATTCCACTGTGAAATCTGTGGATATAAGAGTTCCCAAAAATCTACTCTCAACAGACACATGTTAACACACACTGGAGAGAAACCCTTCCATTGTGAAATCTGTGGATATAAGTTTTCCGAAAATTCAAATCTCAAAAACCATATGTTAACACATACTGGAGAGAAACAATTCCACTGTGAAATTTGTGGATATAAGTGCTCCCGCAATTTTTCCCTCCAAACACACATGTTAACACATACTGGAGATAAACCATTCCACTGTAAAATTTGTGAATATAAGTTCTCCCAAAATTCAACTCTCAAAAAACACATGTTAACACACACTGGAGAGAAACCATTTCACTGTGAAACCTGTAGATATAAGTGTTCCCAAAATTCAACTCTCAAAAAACACATGCTAACACACACTGGAGAGAAACCATTCCACTGTGAAATCTGTAGATACAAGTGTTCCGAAAATTCAAATCTCAAAAAACATATGTTAACACACACTGGAGAGAAACAATTCCACTGTGAAATTTGTGGATATAAGTGCTCCCGCAATTTTTCTCTCCAAACACACATGTTAACACATACTGGAGAGAAACCATTCCACTGTAAAATTTGTGAATATAAGTGTTGCCAAAATTCAACTCTCAAAAGACACATGTTAACACACACTGGAGAAAAACTACTGCACTGTAAAATTTGTGGATATAAGTGCTACCAGGATCTTAATTTCCAAACACACATGTTAACACATACTGGAGATAAACCATTCCACTGTGAAATCTGTGGATACAAGTCGACCCAAAATTCAAATCTCAAAAAACACATGTTAACACACACTGGAGAGAAACCATTCAACTGTGAAATCTGTGGATATAAGTGTTCCCAAAAGTCAAGTCTCAAAAGACACATGTTAACACACACTGGAGAGAAACCATTCCACTGTGAAATCTGTGGATATATGTGTTCTGAAAATTCAAATCTCAAAAACCATATGTTAACACACACTGGAGAGAAACAATTCCACTGTGAAATTTGTGGATATAAGTGCTCCCGCAATTTTTCCCTCCAAACACACATGTTAACACATACTGGAGAGAAACCATTCCACTGTAAAATTTGTGAATATAAGTGTTCGCAAAATTCAACTCTCAAAAAACACATGTTAACACACACTGGAAAAAAATCATTCCACTGCAAAATCTGTGGATATAAGTGTTCTAAAAATTCAAATCTCAAAATCCACATGTTGATACACACTGACGAGACATGATTCCACTGTAATAACTGTGCATATAATTTTTAACATAATTCAAATCTCAAAACACACACTGGAGAGAGACAGTTCTGATTTGATATCTGTGGATTTAAATTTTCACAAATTTCAAATCTTAAACTACCTGTTAGCTCACACGGGTGAAAATGCTGCAGAAAAAAATGTAACCCAATAGTCCAGCTGAGAGCTAAACAAACAATATCAAAGATCAACTGAGATAATTTTACCAATATACAGAATGCATATATTCTAGTCAAACTTGAAACTTGTGTCAAAGTTTGGATTAAAATACACAGAATCTGATAGGTCAATAGATGAATCTATGAGAGCCCTGCCTTTTTTCCACCTTGACAGGCAATTTAGAAAATCTTCCTCTTTTGACAATGGACAGCATCAAGTGGAAATGTCATTGAATTTTATAGCCTTGTTTATGAAGATGCTTGTTGGGAAAATGTTCTAAATTTGCAATAAATTTTAAATTTATTATTGGTACCAATAAATTTTAACTAAATTATTATCAGTACCTCTGTTATATTCTGATAAAAAATTGTCATGTTTACAGACAAGAAAGAAGAAATTCTGAATTGTTTCTAAAATAATGTTGACTGTTGAACTGTAATTAGCATTTCCATTTCAAATGAATAACAATTTAATAAATACATTCAGTTATTTCGGCAGAGATATTTTAGATACAAGTCTTTTGTTCTCTGATAGTTGTAGATTTGTTCTTTTCATATCTGTTCTCAGCTTTTTTTTTTGCAGTGTGGTTCACCTTAGCCATATTTGCAAGTTTCTGAATCTAACACAATTCTCGGCTGGCAGAGGATAGAAAAAATTCTTTATAGTTACCTTGTTCTGGAATTGTCATCAATGGTCGACTGAACTTGCTTTGTTTCAATGACTTTTGTTTTGTTATTATTAGTTACTTTGTTTAATTCAGCTGCTGTAGTGAATAAATTTTATCGCTGTAGTGCCTAACGGCTCATGGAAGATGGGTGAAGAATGGCACACGGAGTCAAGTATATTAATGCTCCTAGTTGTGCATATCTCATCATCTGTTTTATATTGTAGTGAACAAAACAAGATCTAGATTTAAAATTCAAAAGCTAAGCAATGACTCATTGATTTTGTTAGAAATTAAAAAAGACTCGAATTTACAAACTTTACTTTAAACACACGCAAAAACGAATCCAAAACAAAACTCCTGAAATTTCACACCTTGATGCAAAATCTTTTTCAGCCAATAGAAAACCAGGAAACATTTAAAAACAAAATTCAAATAATCTTCAATTCTCCGAAACAAATTCTTTAACAGAACTTTTCGTGAGTCAACACAAAATTGGCTTGTCATCCAATGGAAAGGCCCACATCATATCCTGCAGTGAATTCCCAAATAACTTTTTCAAGCCTCACAAAAAAAATAAAAGACAGGCAAGTTCACCTGTCACCAGAGAGAGAAGGAGACGAGCGTATTAACACATCCCTTGATAAACATCAAGCAATCATTATTATCTCCCTCACCTCTGTTATACTTGATAAACGAACAGAACATTTTAAGACTGAGCATAAACTCATTCTTGCAAGGACTATTACGGATATTTTGACCACCTTGTATCAACCAAAATACATTAATTTTATTTGTAGAGACCTTAATTGATTTATGTATATAAATTTGTTGTTTCACTTTGCAATTTGATTTTCTTGTTTTATACCCATCTTATGGTGGGCTATCTAACTAACAAAGCCAAATCAAACTAATCTGTTTCAACACTCATACACTTCACTGTAAATAATTGTTGTGTCGTGGCACAATAATAAAAAGAAGAAAATCAAGTCGAGGTTGGTTTAAGGAACAAGTGTATTTAACATCACAGATACAAAGGTAGGAAACGGGTACTACTCAGCTAGGCAGTTGTAGTACTGTCGCTGCTTACACACCCCGGGTAGGTATTACTGGCATTATATATAGTGAGAACCGGTGTAATTCCCTTGTGTTAGAAAGGCCGGTGTAACACCCCCCTTTGAAAATATCCCGTCTGGGGATTAATAACGTTTTTGTTTTGGGTTCACCCTAATCAACTCCGTTGATTTCCGTTTTCTTTTTGACTTCCTATTCTCAGGAGCTGTCTCTGATATGGGCACCTGAAAAGTATCAAACACTGTGTCCATGATGTCCTCCTCGGGCGATCTGGTCACCTCACTGTTCGAGTATCTTTTCCGGATTTGGTTAGTGTGACGTTTGTGCACGAAATCTGGTCCCTTAATCATATAGACCATGTTGCCTATTTGTTTCTCAATAGTGCCGGACTCCCAAAAGGTCCTATTATTTCTATGAATCTTGTAGAAGACTCTTTCGCCAACTTTATACCGTTTTTTTCTTATCGTTTTTTTTTTAGGTTTGGCCTATCCTGGTTTGGTAACAACTTGTGGAAAATTGATCTAACCTTGCGTCCGAACATCTCAGCGGGTGTCTTCGACGTTTCGATGTTTGCATTCGGAGTGACCCTGTAAACTTGTAAGAACTGTTGGATTGACTTATCCGTCGGTGATCCACTAGCTTTTCTCAGGGCTCTCTTGAACGTATCTACGAATCTCTCTGCTTGCCCATTACTTCTTGGGTGGTATGGTGGAATGGTTATTTGCTCGATTAGATAATCCTCGCAGAGATGTTTAAATTCGGTAGACGTGAATTGCGTTCCATTGTCTGTGACAATGCAGTCTACAACTCCAAACCTAGCGAATAGTTCATACAGGAAGTTGATAGTTGTCTCGGATGTGGGGTTCTTGCATTTCAGTACATCCGGCCACTTAGATAGACTATCTATAACAATGAGATAGTAGAAACCATCTAACGGTCCTGCAAAATCTAAGTGAATCCTCGACCAAGGTCGGTCCGGTTTTGCCCACGATCCGAATTGAGTCGGAGGAGCTTTCATAGCTAATGCGCATCCTCTACACTCCCTGACTTTTTCTTCTATATCTTTATCCATGTTTGGCCAGAAAACGAAAGAGCGCATAAGGCTTTTCATTCTTGATATGCCTGGATGTCCTACATGGAATTCCTTGAGCATTCTTTTCTGTAATGTCGTAGGAATTACGACCCTGTCGCCATATAACAGGACGTTATCACAAATTGAATAAATTTCCTCATCCAGTTGGTTACTGTTGATTTTTTCTTTCGTGCTTATAATAAATTCGTCCACCTCTGCCTTACTCTTAATCTCATCAAGCGTTACTGGAAGTTCTCTTATCGTGTCATATAAAGTATTTTTTACTTCAACTTCCGCTTGAATGGCTGCTATTACCATATCCTCCAATGGTTCTGTCTGCTTAGGTATTAACCTTGATAAGCCGTCTGCATGACCAAGTTTTTTAGATGGTACATACTCCATTTGAAAATTGTAATTCAGAAGAATGATACCCCATCTTTGGAGTCTATTCGCCGTATGTTGTGGAAGTCCCTTTTTCGATCCAAAAATCGTTAGTAAAGGTTTGTGATCTGTTTGTAACAGAAATTGTCTACCGTGCAAGAAACGATGAAATTTCTTTACTGTGAATATAATGCTTAGCACCTCTTTCTCGATTTGCGAGTAGTTCTTTTCGGCTGGTAAAAGTGAACGGGATGCATGGGCTATGGGTTTTACTTTTCCATCATCCATTTTGTGTAGTATGCATGCTCCTATGCCATAGGCACTGGCATCGCTTGCAACTATAATATCACGCTTGGGATTATAATGTGCCAGAAACAAGTCAGACGTTAATATATCTTTAATTTCCTGAAATGCTTCTTCGCACTCTTGCGTCCAGACCCATTTTTGGTCCTTCCTTAACAGTTCATTTAAGGGTGATCTTAGTTTATGCATATTTGGCACGAAACCTAAGAAACTTTGTAGAGACGCAATATTTTCTGGAGCAGGCATGTCCCTTATTGCACTCGATCTATCTGGATCCGGCCTTCTTCCATGTTCATCCATGATTTGCCCCAAGTATTTTATTTTTTCCATGAAAAAAGTACATTTTTCCTGTTTCAGTTTAAATCCATAATCCTGGATCCTTTCGAATACTTGGTTTACATGAGCTTTGTGTTGTTCTTTGCTAGCGCTGTTCATTAACACATCGTCCAGGTACCCTACTGCGAAGTCCAACCCACTCAACATCATGTCCATTGTTTGCTGAAAAGTCGCAGTTTATGTGATTTAATCATAGTGGGTCTCCCAAGCTTCTTCCATGTCTGTACATTAATGATGGAAATATCAGACCCACTATCAAGCTGTAGTCTTACTTTCTTTTTAAACATTTTGACCTGTACAAATTTCCGGATATTTCGTTCCTCAGGTTCAATTTTCGTGAGTTTAATGGATGTCTTCTTTCTACCAGATTTTTTCCTACATTGTGATGCCTTATGCCCCTTCTGGTAGCAGTTGTCACATTGTTTGAATTTGTAGGGACACTCATTGTACCAATGTTTATCTCCACACCTCCAACACGATCCAGGTGAATCTTTTCCCTGTTTTTTCCTCTGGTTATTTTTTTAAGTCAAATTTTTCTTCTGATGGACCTTTTTAATGTGCGACACTCCGCTTTCCTCTATGTCACGACTGTCCTGTTTCAACGCAACAAACCGTTCACAGTCTTCCGCTAAGCTTTGTAGTTTTAAATTCGGCTCGTTTTCGAGTTTATTTAAAACACGACGCCTGATCTCAGCGTCTTTACCTAAAACCAGCCCTTGCACAAATATTAAACATTTAAAATTATCTGATGATAATTCCTCCAGTTTAAAGTCGTCGCAATGCTTGTTTACAATACTTGCATAAGTAGTGTAATCATCTTCCTCTCTTCTAGTGACATTCATACACTTATATCTCCTGTGAAAAAGAGAAGTTTTTGTAGAAAACAGTTCTGTTAGTAGAGTAACTGTCTCTTGGAAGTTCAACTCACTGGTCTTTTTTGGAAGGATAAAATTCACGAACTTTCTATGCTCGGCAGTTCCCAATTTTCTTAGCAGAAACCTAACTTTTTAGCGTCTGTCCATGTACCGCAATCCGATACAAAAATATCCTCATATCTTCTATAGAAATGAGCAAACGTGACATCGTCTTCTGGATTATAATTGAAACTTTCAATAGCGTTCCACACAGCCGTCTGGGAGAATGCGTTATGATTCTCGTTTGCATTCGTTAACTGTGTTGCCTCCAGAAGTTTCCTCTGTTCCTCCTGTGTTTTCATAAAGATTTCTTCGACGCGTTTCTGTTGTTGTAACAGTCTTTCTTCAAATCTTTCTTCCTTTTTCTTTGGGCATTCTGTTGCTCCAAAAACTCTTTTTTAAATTTCTCCTCACTTTCAAGTTGTCGTTGAAGTTGTTGCTTTTGCAACGCGAGACTTTGTTCCGTTTGAAATTTGAACAATTGAAGAAGCGACTCTCTTAATTCTGCGTCCATGGTACGAATTCAATTTACGCACCATACAGTTTACACTTGTATTAAAAAATCAGTTTTCCCAAGGCTTGCTTAATAAAATTAGTTTGCTCAACTAATACATAAACAAGAAATATATTATTTCTTAGCCAAAAAGTCAATCCAAGTTTTTCTCTGTTACAAAAAAAATCATTTTGCAAATGTCATTTGTTGCATGCGGTATTTCTCGTAAAAAAAAAGTCCGTCGCTTTAAGGAGTGTCGACTAATGGGAAAGTCACAAATTTTTTTTTTCAACCTCTTTGTGGTTTTGCACAAATATGACTCGAATATTTAACAGTCTTTGTTAAGCACAAATGACTTACGCGAATATATATTTTTCACTCGACAAATCATTTAACTTTGAAGAGGAGAAAAAAAAATCTTACCGTGAAAAAAAAACCATCGTTTCTTGTGAAAAAAAACAGTGAACCTTTTTTTTTTTCGAAACACTTGGTGTCAGTATTTTCAATTATTTTAATAATTGACAATATTATTCGCGTTCTCACGCTGTAGACTTTTGGTAGCAAGTTTTTGGTTGTTTTTTTTTACGTCGCCAAATTACTATTGTAGTAATTAATTTGCTATTAATCCTCGCGTATCCAAATATCTGTTTGAAATGACGAAGGTGTTTTGCCGTAAAAATCTTGCGAATCCTTGTATTTCAATCACTTTAGGTGATTATAGTGATATCGTTTCGATTCCGACGTCGCCAATCTGTCACTCATTCCTTGCTTCCAAAATGTAACCTTCAAGAACTCCCGTCTTGACCATGTGGTCAGACGTTAAAGAACATTACAACATTCACGCAAGTACAATTCTTAACTCTTCTGAACTCTTTACAAATACACAATTCCTAATATTCAAGGGGAACACATCCTTCTAAACTACATTTTAATAATTAATTCAACCCTTATGAGCTCAGGTACAAATATTTCCAAATCTAAGAGACATAACTCCATCAAACCTTTAGCTTATGTACATGTACACTAAGACCAATAAATTCAGTTGTTATGTTTTGAATCATTATGTTCTGTTTTGTATTAATTGTTGTGGATGGAAGATTATTGAACACACCCAATTTTAAGCCTTCTCGCCATTCAAGCCTTCTGATACTTTCTAATACTTCATACATCCGCAACAGCTTTAATACGTCTAGGAATGGAATCATACAGCTTCCTGCCTTCATCCAGAGGAATGTTCTCCAGCTCTTTAAGACACGACAGTGGAGGACAGCGGCTCCAAAATGCACCACAAATGTTCAATAATATTGATATCTTGAAATTGGAGAGGCCCCTCCATGTGTTCTAGCCCACTTTCATGTTCTTCTTAGCAATTCTTAACCACTCGAGCAGTATGTATTGGAGCATTATCATCTTGGAAGATGCAGTCACCATCAGGGAATAAAGTCTTGGCCATTGGATGAACATGATCTCCCACAATGTTCAGGTAATCTTTGTTGTTGATTCTACCATGCAGGGCAAGTATTGAACTGAGACATTTCCATGATATGGCGGCCCAAACTATCACTGATGTACCTCCATGCTTCACTGTTGGAAGAAGGCAGTCAGGGTTGTAAGCTTCTTTGGGCTGCCTCCACACATAAACTCGCCCTGAATTTGGGAAAATAGAAAAAGTGGACTCGTCTGAGAATATGACTTGCTTCCATTGGTCTGCAGACCAGGCATTGTGATCTCCGCACCACTTTGTTGCAGTTAGCTCCTCCTCATTTCCTTAATCCCTCAATAGGGGTCTCTATCCCCTGACTATAAATACTGGCTGACCTCTCTCTCTCTCTTTCGACCCAGGCCTCGGGCCGCAACCTCGCGCATAAGGCGAGGTACAAAAACTTTCTCTTTTTCACTTAGGCCAATATGTGACATATCACACATACAGCGTTTCCCATATTCTGGGAACACGCTAAAAACAATATACGCGTTCGTACGGACACTCAACACACACATAATTTCTTCATACAAACACTCTGTAACTTTTCATGTCTTCATGTCATTGTAATTTGTTATTAATATATATTTCTTTGCATACATGTATATCGGTCTTGTTTGTTTCTTTATCTTCTTTGGACTCCATTAAAGCCCAACATTCCTATGTAGCTGGACCGGCCAGCAGGAAATCTTAGCCCAGAGATATCTTCTCGCATCATCCTCATATTCAAACCCCGGTCCTCTACATAAATGGTGACTACCCGACGTGATATCAACTCCTGCTAACACACACGGGACGATATACATGTACAAACAAATTCTTATACAACCTTCCAACTGAGAGCCAGTCACAACATAATATTGGAAACTTATTTTCTATCCCACGCACGCCGTAACGAAAGAACTTTTAATTCAGACATGTCTACAAAACAACTTTCTCCTACACGGCAAAAGGAATTACTCTTACAACACGCGGAAACTGCTTATTACTACTATGAGCGAGCCTTACAACTCTTTCGCCGCACTGGTCTACATTTGCTTGACCTTTTCTTTCTCTCGGCGACGCTCGACCTCAATTTCACCCGGCTTACCAAACGGAGAGCGCAACGCCATTTTTAACTAAATTCAACTTTCTTCTGAACTGAAATAGATAAGGTGTGAACCCCACCTCAAACAAAGGCGACTCACTGTCCTTTCTCACTCTGCAACGATGCAATTCGAATGACCTAAGAATTTTGCGAGAACGATATTCTACCGTCAATAATAGCAAATTCTCCCAACTTTCATTCGACACTCGGTAGAAATTCTACATCAGCTCAACTTGGCTGACCATCGTCGCTGACCACAAGAAACAGCCAAGCCTAGCAGCAGCAGCCCAACTTCACCACAACGCTGCTTAAATCTTGGGCGCCAATGTTATCCTCGCATCCCCAAAACAACCTCATCTTTCAAGCAAAAGTACGACGAGGACAGCAAACAGGTTGACTGGACGACAAACCCAACTCTACGTGAAGCATTGGAAAAAAAGAACAAAAGCTGAACACTACCGACGTTTCTCTGACTCACTAGAGAAAAGCACAGCACCCTGACGACAACAAGCACATTTCGTCGAATAACGCATCGCAACCACGGACGCATTTTCTTTTCAGCACACAAGAATAATTTTCAAAACTTTTTACATTTTAAAAGTTCGTTTCCTACAACTTTTAATCCAGAGGGGAGGTATTGGCGCAGTTAGCTCCTCCTCATTTCCTTAATCCTTCAACAGGGGTCTCTATCCCCTGACTATAAATACTGGCTGACCTCTCTCTCTCTCTCTCTTTCTCTTTTTCGACCCAGGCCTCGGGCCGCAACCTCGCGCATAAGGCGAGGTACAAAAACTTTCTATTTTTCACTTAGGCCAATATGTGACATATCACACATACAGCGTTTCCCATATTCTGGGAACACGCTAAAAACAATATACGCGTTCGTACGGACACTCAACACACACATAATTTCTTCATACAAACACTCTGTAACTTTTCATGTGTTCATGTCATTGTAATTTGTTATTAATATATATTTCTTTGCATACATGTATATCGGTTTTGTTTGTTTCTTTATCTTATTTTGGACTCCATTAAAGTCCAACATTCCTATGTAGCTGGACCGGCCAGCAGGAAATCCTAGCCCAGAGATATCTTCTCACATCATCCTCATATTCAAACCCCGGTCCTCTACAACTTCAACCACTTCTGAATGTTGCGAGTGGAGAGAAGAGGTTTCCCCACAGCGGCTCTTCCATGATATCCAGCCTTATGTAGCTCACGGCGAACAGTTTTTTAGTAGAAACTGAACTATTCAGATGATTATTCGACTCGGCTGTCACTTTAGTCGTAGTAGTCCGATGATTTTTTGCCACATTGCGTTTCAATGCACGTCATTCCCTGTCAGTAAGTTTGCAAGTCCGGCCTGAATTGCTACGGTTGCTAGAGGTTTTGCCCTGTTTCTCGAACTGCGTCATAGTTCTTGATATGGTAGCTCTTGAAAAACCAAACAGTTCAGCAACCTTAGTGACCGAGGCTCCTACCATGCAAGCTTCAACAATTTGCCCTCGGAGAGGTCACGCATTTAGTTTAAATTTTACTAAATTCTAAAAATAAATAAGACAAAGACAGTAAATTAGATAAATAAACGTATTTACAATAGATATAACCTGCAATTACAAAGTTTCAGTTAAAGTTCTTAATATAACAGGTCTTTGAAATATAGGAGTGTAATTTGCACCTGTTCCAATTATTTGGTCCAACCCCTGTATGCTCGGTAGACTGATGTTTCAAAAATGGATGTAGTTGTTATATAACTGCTACTTAAGACTTGTTTTTAAAAAATAGATTTTATACCAGTTGTACATTAATCAAGGCATTGGTATTAGAAATATATTATATAATTTTATATAACCAATAATTTCTGAATATTTCTTTGTATACGACTTTGTGAAACTTAGTAAATATTTTTAAAATGAAAAATGTTTTTGTTGTTGTTTTTTAGTTAAATTAATTGATACTTTTGATTTTGAGTTTAATAAATTTCATTTTACATTTTAAAACCAGATTGATAATAAAATAATTGTTTTTTTGTTTTTGTTTTTTTTTTAAAAATTATTCTGAATATATATGAGTAAAACAAATTGAGACTGTGATACAATGTTCTGACATATTGTCTATACCCGGACTATTTTTTAGAAAGAGACAAATTCTTCTTTTATACCGGTTCCTGTTATTTCTTTGTTCTGTTCAGCATAAACTACATGCAATCTATTTTCAAGAACGAACGTCGGCCCAATATTAAAGACCAGTTGACAGCTGCCTCCTTTCACATACAAGACTTCTGTCGTCGACCTAGGAACTGACTCACCTGCAGAAATTCCGATATCTACCAACAAGAACTGTAAAGAAAACTGTGAGTGTTTCTAAATTACGTATAACCATGAGATAGATAAAAAAAATAGCATACCATGAATAAAAAAGGTCTTAAACTTGATGAAAATAATTTTTTATCGTTTAAATGTTAATGTTATTATCAAGAGGAAAGATCAAAGTATTTTTTGATTATTTTTTTACAATTTAAAAAAATTTCTAGCACGTCCAAAATTTTCGTTAAAAATCTTATATTTTTTTATCAGCAAAATTGACAGAAAATCGATCGTCAGCCACTTTTTAAACTTTTATTTACAAAAGTGAAAGTCTCCGTTTAAAATTCATTTAATATATTAATTAGGATTATTTTTTAAATTAATTTAAGAAAATTAGAAATTATAATGTTTATTTAATATATTGTGAAACAAAGATTACTTATTTTCTGCGATGAAAAAAATGTTCTTTAAAATTAGAGAAAGTCTGTCTTAACAGCGGTCTTGATTGACGAGTGACATCTTATGTGAGGAAAGTTATAGGACGGAAGGTCATAAGTGACAGTTTATCTTTACGTGAACAACTTATTTACCTCTTTATTTTTAAGTCAGCATAACATGATAAAAACGGCCTTAAACTTACTTGATGAAAGCAGAATTTTATCGTCAAAATGTTTATGTTTTATTATTAAGGGGAAAGAACAAAGCAATTTTTAATTATTTAAAATTTTTTTTATGTCTTTAAACTTTCAGAAACTATTCAGGAATGATAGCAATTATTATAAATGTTTTTTTTGTCATTTTTTATACATATATATATATATATTACCGCCCCCCCCCACACACACACACACTAAATAATTGAATGAAGCACTCAAGTCATTATATACAAAATCAAGTCACATGATGTTTTTATTGTATCGTGTTTCTTCCGGGATTCCGTACATTTGAATTATAACTGTTTTTATTGACACAAAGGCAAGGAACAGTTAGATTTTTGTAATTGTTAGTTCATTGATTGTAAGGTTGTGCAATTTATAATCTGTACAGATGTACTTAAAAAAAATAAATACAGGATTAGGCATTCCCACTAATTTTACAATATTTAACAACTTTAATGTAAAAATAATAAAATACTTTATGAAATAACAATTAATTATTTTAAAAATTCATTTTACATCGAAAAAGTTTTTTGCCTTCAGACAATATTATGCATATTCATAAAAACAACTAAAAGCTTTTAAAATTAAATAATACCTTTGTTTTATTGCGTTTTGTATGTTACAATTCAGAGCTGATTTTAGGTAGACAAGGTCAGATTTTAAAAAAAACAAAACCTGATTTACTTTCCTCAAAGCCTTGTGTTTTTAATGACTTGCATGCTTTGACATTGAATTTTTAGAGTTTTCATTAAATTATTTAGGGGGGTTATATATATATATATAAAATGTATTTTTATAATGACTTTTAAAAAATAACATATTTGTAATAATTTCCATCATTCCTGAATAGTTTCTGAAAGTTTCATGAAAATATGACAATTATTTCTATTTTTGCGAGATTTTCAAAATGAATGTCTGTCATAAAAAAAAATGCACAAAACATTCACCATGTTATTTATAGGGACCTTGATGAGATCACTGAAAAAAGAGCATAGCATCATGAAAAAGACGCCAAACTTGACAAAAACAAAATTTTAGAGTCTAAATGTTTATGTTATTATTGAGAGGAAAGTTCCAAGTATTTTTTTTAATTATTTTTAAAAATTTTACCTTCTTTTTAGAACATTCAAAATTATGATTAAAAAAACCTTGTTTCTCTTTGTGTCACCGGAACTAGTAAAATAACATAAAATTTTAGTGCATTTTTTTCTGTATGGCAGACATTAATTTTGAAAATCTTGCAAAAATAAAAATAATTGTCAGATTTTCATGAAACTTTCAGAAACTATTCACAAATGATGGAACTTATTATAAATATGTTTTTCTTTTTTAAAGTCATGGCAAAACTTTTTTTTTATACGTATATTATTTTATTTTTTTATTATTATTCTCAATTTAAGAGTTATATTACTCTTTCAGTAGGAAACAATAGTCAAAGGTGGTAATTCAGAATGATTTCCTTTTGGTACATTCATACCAAAAATAATCTCACAACTGTTAAAATGAAAAAAATAAAGGAAAGTTAATAAAAAAATGGAAAATGGCATCTTTTGTGTTTTTACTTAATTGAGATTAAATTTTAAAAACATATTAAGTGTACATATTTTGGTTCAATTTACTGTTTTTTAGTTAAATAATATTGATAGTTTTGAGTTTAATAAGTTGTTTTTATACATCATTTACGTTATTCGAACTATTCTTCTCATCTTTGTCGCCATATTTATTACAACGTTTCGGCTGCTTTACACTCCGGCCTTCTTCAGGTGGTTGGAAAGTTCTCCACTGCCTTAACCGGGTATTGAACTCACACTCTTTGAGTCCTGTCACTGGATCTAACTAATGCCTTTTTTGGACACATGAAGAACTTTCAGAAGAAAATTAACAGAAGATAACTGATAACTGACATCCATTAAACATGGCACGTGGAACTAGAACAGTCTACCCCAGTGAGCGAAATAAAGGGTTCAGCTTGATATAATTCAACCACCTGAAGAAGGCCACAGCATACAACGACTGAAGCATTATAAATATGGCGAGAAAGATAATGACAATAGTCCGAATAATGTAAATAATATACATAATACCTCATCTCAGAAATATAGACAGAAACTGCTTTTATCTTTTCATTTTCATTCCGGTTTGATATTAACAATTGCACACAATGTTAACCAGTAATCTTAAAAATTAAAGAAAATATTTTAAGCAATATAAAATTTTTATCAAATTTTATATCCTTGTTTATGAAGATGCTTTTTGGGAAAATTTTCTAAAATGACGATGAATTTCAAATTTATTATCAGTACCAATAAATTTCAAATTTATTATTGGTACCACTATTATATACTGATAATGTAATGTATGGACATCCATATTAAATAAAAGTGTCATGTTTACAGACAAGAAAGAAAAAGATTTTAAAGCTTACAAATTACCCTAATGAATTTTTATAGAAAAGTATAATAATTCTTGTAAATTTAATGAGAAAAAAATGAACAAAATTAACATTGATCTGTTATATATTTATCATAATAATCTGCTGTACATATGATTGACCATGATTAAAAATTACTTGCATATTCCACACACAGTGTTCAGGGTTTTGGTACTGCTCTTTTCAGTTGTATATGAGCATTTGTACCTGTTTGGTATATAAGAGTTTTGACATATTTCATAAAGACATTTGAGACATTTCCAATGCTTTTCCTTCACCAGGCATAATAAGTGGTTAGTGCTTAATGAATGGAGGTTGCCAATTAAATGATAACATGAGACTTGAATCTTCATCAATTTATATTTTATCCATGCCCATATTTCCCCACTTACTCTCATCCACTCTGTGGTATGCGGAACTTGTCTTCATCCCACACCCAAAAAACAGGCATGCAGATATGATAGTTTCCCTCTGTTGTATATGAGAGATTGCCCAAATCATCTCTATGGCTGTTGATTGTATATCCACATATACAATATTAATGTCATCTTGCCTGCTGTACTGGATCACATCCTTCAGCCCTATACAATGAGGGCAGATGCTGGTGTTAATTTAGTTAGTCATGAAACAATAAATTAACACCAGCACCTGCCTTCATATGATTCATATATTGAATCTTATTTAGTTTCCATTTTATCCATGCCAATATTTCATCACTTACTCTCAGCCACCCTGTGTAATGAAAGCCATTTTTCATCCTGCATCCAAAGTCTGGCATGCAGACATGATATTCACTCTCTGCTGTATATGGAACATTTGCCCAAATCATCTCTATGCCTCTTGTTTATATATTCACCTCTACAGCATTTATGTTCTCTTGCCTGCTGTACTGGATACAAATGTGAAGTCATATCCTTCTCCACTGGACAATGGCCATGAGTAAATCAACTCCATCACCTGGCTTTATTTGATGGTCAGGTGTGAAATTAGAATGTAGCATATATCTGGCATAATAGCGTACATGCTTTTGAATTCAAAGTTATCCTTTTTTTAGTCTAGAACTCAGCTTGCATATTATGTTTTTCTGTTCCATTGCCGATTCTAGCACCCATACATCCATTCTCACTGATACAGACTAAACTGTATCATATGTTAGATTTCAACTCTAACTGATCAGACATTTTCTTATTTGTTTAACAGATGATATAATGGTGTATTTTTATGATTAGCTTAAAGAAAATATTAGTTAATGCATTTTTTATAAACCAAGAATTAAATAGCCAAAAAATCAACACTGAGGAAGTCAAACCCCAAAACACCAAAATATATTTACAATTGTGCCAAATGCTCAATGGCAGAGGGACAATACAAATTCATGGGGTTCATTGCTTATGTTTAATTTTCTATGTATAAATACATATAAAGATATTTTAGAGGTTTCCAGTTTGTTTCTTCTCCATGCATAAGAAGTGGTTAGCACAAATGAATTTGCCAATTAAATGATAACTGAAGACTTGAATCTTCATTAATTTACATTTCATCCTTGGCAATATTTCATCACTTACTCTAAGGCACTCTGCGTTATGTAGGTCTTGTTTTCAACCCACACCCAAAGTTTAGCATGCTGATATATCTTCTCTCTACTGCATATGAGAGATTGCCCAAATCATCTCTATGACTGTTGTTTGTATATCTACCTAGAAAACATTCATATTCTCTTGCTTGCTGTACTGGATGCAGGTGTGAGGTCACATCCTTCTCCACTGGACTATGGCCATGATTAACCCTAAATCAACTCCAGCACCTGGCTTCATTTGATGATCACGTGTGAAATTTGAGTGTAGAATGTATCTGGCATAATAGAAGACATGCTTCTGAATTGCAAGTTTTTCTTTGTCTAGAACTCAGTTTGCTGATTTTGTTTTTCTGTTCTATTGCCCATTTCAACACCCAGACTGGCATATCGACTGACACAAAATAAAATGTACATGTCAGATTTAAACTCTAACTGATCAGATATATTTGTATTCTTTTAACAATATCACGCATCGCATCAGCATCCGTCCATCTCGGGAGAGAATGGAGTAGCGCTGTAGGTGCTAGGCGATGGAGTTACATTGCCTCTGCGACGTCGCTGGAGTGTCCCCTCCAGTGCACTATGAGCATGGGTGTGATGTATGGAGAACTAGGGCTGCGAGGACATCAAGTTCCCCCTCTTGGCCTTGCTAGTAGAGTCCAAAGGAAAGGATGAACCAACAGTACAGTTTGGTACCAGCGCGGCTGCAGGAGTTGCTGGAAGGTAGCACAGAGTGCCATCCATCGACCTTAGGGGCTCCACTCTGGATTTGTGTAGGGTTTACTCCTTAGCCTTTTCTTCTCCTGAAGATTTCTACAAGGCAGTGGAGCTATTTATTCCATAGCTGGGGTTTGGTTCATGGGAACCAGGGCATGTCCACACACCGGTGGACCTGCATGCCACATGTTAAGGGGGGCAAACTCCTCCCCCGTTCCCTGTAGTTTAGCCTGAGTCCACAAGGTGCGCGGTTGCCATGTGTCGCCATGAAGAGGCACTACATAGTGCTTGCTGATGGAGAGGCTATATACTGGCAGGGGAAGACTCGGCTCCCCTTTTCGCATTGCTGCTAGCCAGCAGCGGTAGCAGAAAGCGACAAGCACTACCACTACAGACTACCACGCTAGAAGCATCACAACAACCGTTGAGACCCATTTAACAATATAATGGAGACTTTTTTATGATTTTACGAATATCTTTAAGAAAATATTGGTAATGCATTTTTTATAAAACTATTTCATAACTCTATATAATATGTTTTCTTACTACACAGCTCAGTATATTTTTTTGTTCTCTTGCCTGCTTGCAGGTGTGAGGTTGCATCCTTCTCAAGTAAACAATGGCCATGAGTAACACTAAATCAACTCCTGCACCTGATTTCATTTGATGGTCAGGTGTGAAATTTGAGTGTGTTGCCCATTCCAACACCCACACGGTCATGTCCACTAATACAAAATAAACTGTGTAATATGTCGGATTTTAATTCTGATTGATCACACATATTTCTATTTGTTTAAAAGTATAATGATGCATTTTTAATGATTTTACGATTAGTTTTAAGAAAATATTAGTCAATGCATTTTTTATAAACCTATTTCATAAATGTGTTTTCTTACTGCAGTGCTCAGTTATATTTTTTTATTTGCAGTTTCCATCATTGAGGGTATCTGAAATCCTGAACATTTATGAGAAAGAAGGCATTCTCACACCTAGACAATATTCATGTTCTCTTGTCTGCTGTACTGGATGCAGGTGTGAGGTCACATCCTTCTCCACTGGACAATGGCCATGATTAACCCTAAATCAACTCCAGCACCCAAATTCATTTGATGATCAGGTGTGATATTTGAATGTACCATGTATCTGGCATAATAGCATACATGCTTTTGAATTCAAAGTTTTCCTTTTCCTAGTCTAGAACACAGCTTGCTATTATATTTTTTGTTCTATTGTTCATTCCAACACCCATACATCTATGTCCACTGATACAAAATAAACTATATTATATGTCAGATTTAAACTCTAATTGATCAGACGTATTTCTCTTTAACAGTATAATAGTTCATTTTTATGAGTTTGCAATTAGCTTTAAGAAAACATTAGTAAATTCATCTTTTATAAACCTATTTCATAATATTCTCTATTGCCTTGCTTCAGTGTTCAGTTATATTTTTCAATTTCAGTTACCATCTTTGAGAATTAACTGAAACATTCATGAGCCATTCTCACACTGAAATTTGTGGATTGGTGGTTAAGTCCAAAGAGAAGAGAGAGAGGATAAACCGCTTTGTATGAAATCTGTTAGATTTTGAATTAATTCAAACTGGAAAATGAACAAAAGAATTTGCACAGGCAAGAGTGATTTCCACTGTGAAATCTGTGGATATAAGTGCTCCCACAATTCAAATTTCAAAACACATATGTTGACACACACTGGAGAGAAACCATTCCACTGTGAAATCTGTGGATATAAGTTTTCCCAGAATTCAAACCTCAAAACACATATGTTGACACACACTGGGGAGAAGCCGCTTCACTGTGAAATATGTGGATTGAAATTTTTACATAATTCAAAACTCAAAAGACACATGCTAACACACACTGGAGAGAAACATTTCCATTGTGAAATCTGTGGATGTAAGTTTTCCCAGAATTCAAATCTCAAATCACATATGTTGACACACACTGGAGAGAAAGCATTCAACTGTGAAATGTGTGGATATAAGTGTTCTGAAAATTCAAATCTCAAAAAACACATGTTAACTCACACTGGAGAGAAACGCTTCCACTGTGAAATTTGTGGATATCAGTGCTCTCACAATTCTACTCTCAAAACCCACATATTAACACATACTGGAGAGAAACCATTCCACTGTGAAATCTGTGGATATAAGTGTTCCCAAAATTCAAATCTCAAAAGACACATGTTAATACACACAGGAGACAAACCATTCCATTGTGAAATCTGTGGATATAAATTTTCATGGATTTCAAATCTCAAATCACATATTTTGACACACACAGGAGAGAAACCATTCCACTGTGAAATCTGTGGATATAAGTTTTCCCAGAATTCAATTCTCAAATCACATATGTTTACACACACTGGAGAGAAACCATTCCACTGTGAAATCTGTGGATATAAGTTTTCCCATAATTCAAATCTCAGAACACATATGCTGACACACACTGGGGAAAAACCATTCCACTGTGAAATATGTGGATTGAAATTTATACACAATTCAAAACTCAAAAGACACTTGCTAACACATACAGGAGAGAAACATTTCCACTGTGAAATCTGCGGATGTCAGTTTTCCCAGAATTCATATCTCAAATCACATATCTTGACACACACTGGAGAGAAAGCATTCTGCTGTGAAATATGTGGATATATGTGTTCTCAAAATTCAAATCTTAAAAAACACATGTTACGTCACACTGGGGAGAAACGTTTCCACTGTGAAATTTGTGGATATCAGTGCTCCGACAATTCTACTCTCAAAATCCACATATTAACACACACTGGAGAAAAACCATTCAACTGTGAAATCTGTGGCTATAAGTGTTCCCAAAATTCAAATCTCAAAAGACATATGTTGATACACAAAGGAGAGAAACCATTCCACTGTGAAATCTGTGGAAGTAAGTTTGTCCAGAATTCAAATCTCAAAAGACATATGTTGACACACAAAGGAGAGAAACCATTCCACTGCGAAATCTGTGGATATAAGTGTTCCAAAAATTTAAATCTCAAACAACACATGTTAACACACTCAAGAGACACGTTTGCAATGTGAAATTTGTAGATATCAGTGTCCCCACAATTCTAATCTCCAAACACACATGGTAGCACACACCAAACTGAAAGACTTCCGCTGTGAAATCTGTGGATATAAGTGCTTTCAAAATTCAAATCTGAAAAGACACATTAATACACACTGGAGATAAATCATTCCACTCTGAAATCTGTGGATATAAGTGTTCTGTAAATTCAAATCTCAAACACATACTGGAGAGAAACCATTCTACTGTGAAATCTGTGGATATGCCTGTTACCAAAATTCTGTTTTCAAAACCCACATTTAACACACACTGGAAAGAAACCCTTCCATTTTAATATCTGTGGACATAAGTTCTCCCAAAATTCAAATCATAAAAAAAAACTGGAGATAAACCATTCTACTGTGAAATTTATGGAATGAAATTTTCCCAGAATGGAATTTTCAAAGCACACATATTAACACACAGTTGTGTTAAACCATTTTACTGTGATATTTGTGGATGTAAATTTTCGCAAAATTCACGTCTTAAACAACACATGTTAACTCATTGGATCAGAATAGATAGAATCAAATCTGATAGGTCAGTCAAGGTATCAATGACATCCCTGCCCACCTTCACAGACAATTTAGAAAATCTTCCTCTTTTGACAATGGACAATGTATTGAGATGCTTTCTGCTCTATAATCAAATGGAAATGTCAATGAAGATGTATGTATCTTTTTGACAATCTCTGAGTATTAGATGTGTATACATACATACAGATTCTACTCTCTCAGCACACACGTTAGCACACACTGGATAGAAACCATTTCACTGTCAAATCTGTGGATTGAAATTTTTACACAATTCAAAACTCAAATGCACATCCTAACACAGGAGAGAAACGTTTGTATTGTGAAATGTGTGGATGTAACTTCTCCCAAAATTCTACTCTTAAAATGCACAAGTTAACACATGCTGGACAGAAACCATTCCACTGTGAAATCTGTGGATATAAGTGTTCTTGAAATTCAGATCTCAAAACAGACATGTTAACAAACCCTAGAGAGAAAACATTCCACTGTGAAATCTTTGGATATGAGTTTTCCCATAATTCAAGTGTCAACACACATATGTTGACTCACACTGGAGAGAAACCCTTCTATTGTAAAATCTGTGGATATTAGTTTTTGCACCATCCAAATCTCAAAACATATGTTGACACACACTGGAGGGAAACCATTCCACTCTGAAATGTGGTGAATGTAAGTTTTCGCAAAATTCACATCTCAACACACATGATAAACCATTTCACTGTGTAATCTGTGGTTCTAACTTTTTATAAAATTCACATCTTAAAAACATGTTACCTCACACTGGTAAAAAAGTTAGTGATACAGTTGTAACTCTGCTCAAGAGCTATACAAACAATATCAAAGATCAACTGTGAAAATTCTACCAATATACAAACTGCATATATTCCAGACAAACTTGAAACTTGCATCAAATTTTAGATCAGAATAGACAGAATCTGATAGGTCTATACATATATATATATTATAAATTAACTAATTTAAAATATTAAAAACCATATTTTAAAAAAGTTAATTTATAATATTAATGCTCTGTAAATTTACATTGAGCATTATTTGTAAAAAATAAAACTAAAAAATATCAATAAGAACACCAGATTACAAATCTTACTGTTCTTTCTTTATATATATATATATATATATATATATATATATATATATATATATATATATATATATATAGTTAACTATACTCGTGTCGAAAAACCTTGGAATTCTTGATTTAACAGTAGCCAAATCAATCTCGAAGGGAAAAAAAGGTTTTAAAAAAGAAAGAGCCAGGATCATGAAAGTCTGTCGAAAATAATCGCACAGATACAGGTTCAAGGCCCAAAGAAAAAACCCCGATACGAGTAAACAACTAACTAAAGAGCTCAATACAAGCGTAGAGCAAACCTAGTCAAACCTACGAAGGTTTCACTTAGGCAGATCTGCCTAAGTGAAACCTTGGTAGGTTTGTCTGGCTCATTAGGTTTGACTATATATATATATATATATATATATATATATATATATATATATATATATATCACATGAATCATTCATACAAAAAGCAGATATTGAAGTTGACGATATAAATGGCAAGAATCACTCTCATAAACATAGTTGATACATATATATATATTATATATATACATATGAATGTGTGTATATTAACCACTAGTATTATATATATATATATATATATATATATATATATATATATATATATATATATATATATATATATATATATATATATATTCGTACCTTCTGTTCTTTTATCCCTTTCACTTTGGTTAGACAATTTTTTTCTTTTCTTTTATTTGTTTCTGTATGTGTAAATAAATGATTTATGTGAAATCCATTGTTGTGTGTCTGTTTTTCACTGGCTCCCTTGTGTTGCTTCGATCCCTGAGTGAACACCGATAAAGGGTCTCTTTTCTTTTTCTTGACCCATGGTTCACCTATATGCTACAAGTTCATAACAATATATATATAGAGAGAGAGAGAAAGAGAAGTGGACATTGAGGTCAACACCCAAAATCAACGGTCTGTTTCATAGTTAAACGCAATCGTCAGGCCATATTTACATATACTCTGTTACTGATATCAAGAATTTTAACTCATAAATATAGCATACATTAAAACTGTGTTTTTATCATGTTTGTGGGTGTGTATGTATAAAAGTTTCTGACAGAACAGAACAATATGAAAAAAGACAACAGGAAAACTTAGCTGACACATTTCATCCTGTGAGAGACTGTATCAAAGTAAATACAAGGATTTTATTTCTTAAGAAGCATGCATATATATATATATATATATATATATATATATATATATATATATATATATATATATATATGCTTAAGAAATATATATATATAGCATATAAATTAATGCAAAATATAATGTATATATATATATAACATATATATAATATAATATATATATATATATAGCATATAAATTAATGCAAAATATAATGTATATACATATATAATATATATATATATATATAAATATAAAAGTGAACATAGAAGTTAACACTTAGCGGTGACAGTCTGTTTCATGCTAGATGCAATCATTGGGCCACGAATGCTGTTATTTTTCTCGGCTATTTATATATACGGGTCAGTGGATTGTGGGTAGTTATTTTTGGCAGGTGTTTTACCGGAAGTCGTTTATTTATTTATTTGTGTCAAATTATTTTGCTTGTTTTTATTTAATTTTATTTTTGTTTTTTATCCTTTATATTTATTTTATTTTTATTTATTTATTTTTTTATTCTATTTTGATCGGTGTCTTTATTAACGTAGTAAAAATTTGTTTATATAGCTTATTGTGGGTGGTCTATTATGGGGGCTATTTTACTGAAAGTCATTTATTTATTTATTTGGGTCAAATTATTTTGCTTGTTTTTATTTATTTTTGTTTTTATTTTTTATCTTATATATTATTTTTATTTTGTTCGGTGTTTTTATTAACGTAATAAAAATTTGTTTATATAACTTATTTAACAGTTTTGTTTTTGTTTGGGAAGATAAAGCTATTTGTAGAATTTGGGGGTTGATTGTTGTGGTTTGTTCTGTCTGACTATTATTTTTTGGTGGGAACAGTTTTTAATTTATTTATTTGGATTGATTATCTTTATTTGTTTTTTCTAAACGGCTAGTTTATCGGTATCGGTTGTTAGTTTATTTATATATTTGGATGTATTTAGATCAATTTATTATACTTGTCATTATTTATTTATTACACTGTATATTTTCTCTTTTTGTTTTTCGATTTTTAAGTAACGCAGTATATTATTTTTATTCATTTTTTTTATCGTTATATAACAATTATAGCTATTTTTCGTCTGATTTTTTGTTTTGATTTTTTATAGTCTAATATTTTGTTTATTATTTACTTTATTTATTGATTTTGTTACTTATTTTTTATTCTATTTCGTCTATTCTAACAGGTATGATTTGGTAATTTGTTTGGATTAATTTATTTTGCTTATTTTATTGTCATTTTGTTTGTTTATGTATTTATTTATTTTTTCAGTTTTCAATTTTTAAGTTACGTAGTAAAAATTTGTTTTCATGTTTGCATTTTGAGATTAGCTCGGATCTTTTATTTAATAATTTATTTTGCTCTGGGAAGGTAATGATAGCTATTTTTTCCTCCAAGCAAAGTTTGCAAGTTTTTGATAGGTTGTTGTAGGCTGATGATTTTCCCCTTATTTTCCAAGATATTTTTGGTGTGGTGTGCGTTAACAGATTCGACAGAACTAAAAACTAACCTAAATGAAGTAGATTTTCTAGATGTTACCTTCAACCTAAGAAAAGGCACATACAAACCTTACAGAAAACCCAATGATAAACCACTCTATATACACACATCTTCCGACCACCTGACTTCTATAATCAAACATATCGCACCCGGCCGGAAGTTACTGCCGGCTACTCAAACGTCTGAAAGCGTCACCACGGAAAACGGAACAAACGCCATTAAGTTCCAGTGACTCAGCATTTTCAGACACCAAATCACAAAAATACAAAAACAAAACGAAACGTAACATCCACAACTAAAAATAATGACCAGAAACTAATTCATATACACATGGGGCCTAAATGAAACCCATGGGTACATTCAAAAGTAGAAGCTCATTTTTAGTGAATAACTAAAAGACATTATTAGCCAAGCTACGATGCTGACCCCGGCCTACATAAACATGGCCAAATTTCTTCCACCAAGTTATTCTTGGATCCGGGTTTAAGAGCCACGCTCCCCTCACCGCTGACCTCAAGCAGCAGCCAGCCAGCCAGACCGAGCCCAGCAGCAGCCCTGGTCAGGCAGCAGCAGCAGCCGCCACTAGCCAGCCCTGGTCAGGCAGCAGCCGCCACTAGCCAGCCCTGGTCAGGCAGCAGCAGCAGCCACTAGCGAGACCGAGTCCAACGGCAGCACCCCGCGTACATTCTTATGCGATAGTCCTTTTCAGGGCTAACGATTACATATTTATGCCATAGTCCTTTTCAGGGCTAACGACTACATATTTATGCCATAGTCCTTTTCAGGGCTAACGACTACATATTTATGCCATAGTCCTTTTCAGGGCTAACGATTACATATTTATGCCATAGTCCTTTTCAGGGCTAACGATTACACACTTATGCAATAGTCCTTTTCAGGGCTAACGATTACATATTTATGCCATAGTCCTTTTCAGGGCTAACGACTACATGTTTATGCCATAGTCCTTTTCAGGGCTAACGATTACACATTTATGCAATAGTCCTTTTCAGGACTACCTGACCACATAGCTTATGCGATAGTCTTTCCGGTTACTACCAAGCTGCATCCCTGGTGACCGTCAACCTAAGGACGAGCAGATTCCCTCAGCACTGACTGGTCCGCTGCCCTAAAACAAGACGATCTCTCGTGTGGCGCTCCCCGATTTCATTGCGACACAAGACTTGTACATACTTTTGCCAAATTGTTAAATAAAATTTGGCTTTGATTTTAAACCCTCGCTTTTGTTATCCTTGCTTCGATCGTATTTTCCAATATAAATTTTACTGCTTGCGGGGTTGATAGCACACGCTTGACGGGAGAGGAGTATCCGGATGTCTTTTAGTTGCTGTCGCAGGTCAGCTACTGCTTGTTGTAACCCTTCGTTTTTGGTTAGTGTGTAGTCTGGATTCTGCACAGCATACACTCCTTGGTCTAGTTTTGCTGCGATGCGGTCGGCGGAGTCTGCTAACTGACGGCCTCGCAACAACTGGTGACCCCGACGTGATATTTACGATCGATCAAGATGGCAACAGACGAGTGGGAACAGACCTCTCCTATAAACGTTGCAATGCCTCTCTCGAACCTACCGGCATACAACCACCAAAACACCAAAAACTGGTTTCTGCAGTTGGAAGCAATCTTCTCGGTACGGAGGATAACATCGCAACAAACCAAATTTGCCAACGTGGTGCAAGTCTTGCCACCGTCAGTGGTCGACGAAGTGGCCGACATTTTGGAAAACGTGCCCGACCAGGATCCATATACTCGGCTAAAGGACGCAATCCTAAAACGGACCGGCCGTTCGGACGATGAGCTACTCCGAGAACTTTTTACCCACGTTACGAGGGGCAACAGAACACCCTCACAGCTTCTACGCTTCATGAGAAGCCGACTGGGGAAGCACTCAATGGCCGAATCCATCCTACGCGAGCTATGGATGGACAAACTACCCAACACAATTACTCAAATATTGGCGCCAATCGCAGAAAATACACCATTGGCCCAGTTAGCAGACTCCGCCGACCGCATCGCAGCAAAACTAGACCAAGGAGTGTATGCTGTGCAGAATCCAGACTACACACTAACCAAAAACGAAGGGTTACAACAAGCAGTAGCTGACCTGCGACAGCAACTAAAAGACATCCGGATACTCCTCTCCCGTAAACCAAGAGACCCGAGACCGACGACCAACAATTGGCGACAGAGAACACGGAGTACCAGCAGGGATCGACGAATCGACCCAGAATTATGCTGGTACCACCAAAGATTCGGCGACAGGGCAAAACGCTGCTCGGCGCCCTGCAAATATGGATCCAAGTCAAATTCGGGAAACTAAGCAACCGGCGGGTAGGAGCGGCAGAACCCACCGGCAAAAACACACAGAGCCGCCTTTTCTACGTTTGGGACCGACAAAACCACATAAAGTTTTTAGTGGATACTGGCGCGGTAATCAGCGTGATACCCCCCAGAGAACAACAAGACCGAAAGGCGACCCTATATAAGCTCCAGGCGGCAAACGGCTCGACAATCGAGACATACGGAACTAAGACGCTGACTCTTAACATCGGCATGCGGCGTGATTTTACCTGGACTTTCACCCAGGCAGATGTAAAAACGCCAATACTCGGAGCAGATTTCTTGGCCCACTATGACCTCGCAGTGCATATGAACACAAGGACGTTATCGGACAACACTACTAACATTTCAGTTAAAGGTACCCTCTCCCGACACAACACTACGGGAATCAGCGTAACAACTTGCCACGGGCGAGAATACGTCGAGATCTTGAATAGATACCCAGATATCATTCAACCACTCGCGGGCACCGGTCCGGCAAAACACCAAACGCAGCACCATATAAAGACCAGTGGACAGCCAACATTTTCTCACCCACGACGACTCCCCCCTCATAAGCTTGAATACGCCAGAAAGGAATTCAACAATATGCTGGAGGGCGGATTCATACGACCCTCCGATAGCCCATACGCCTCTCCCCTACATCTCGTACCGAAACCTGGAAGCACGGACTTTAGGATATGCGTCGACTACAGAAGGCTGAACGCTACAACCATACCCGATCGCTATCCAGTCCCTCATATACACGATTTCGCCTCAGGGTTACAGGGCACTCGCGTATTCTCAAAAATCGACCTCACGAAGGCTTACCACCAAATCCCCATATCTCCGGAGGACATCCCAAAGACCGCTGTAACCACTCCCTTCGGCCTTTTTGAATATATCAAAATGCCCTTTGGCCTGAGGAACGCAGCACAAACCTTTCAACGTTTCATGGACGAGGTACTGCGTGGCTTAACGTACGCATATGCCTACATCGATGACATCCTGGTAGCTAGCACGGATGAGAACGCTCACAGGCAACATCTAAACGACGTCTTCCAAAGGTTAGCACAGTATGGACTCCGGCTGAACACCGACAAATGCACGTTCGGGGCATCTGAGGTGAACTTCTTAGGTCATCACATCGACGCAAACGGAATCACACCGTTACCGGAGAAAATCGACGCAATAAGAAATTTCCCTACGCCCACATCCATAAAACAAATTCGGCGGTTTATCGGTATGATAAATTTTTACCGCAGGTTCATCCCCAACTGCTCGACAATTCTTTCCCCGCTGACAAACCTCATAGAGCGAAGGAACAAGCAAATTATACTAGAAGGAGAAGCCTTGCGGGCTTTCGAAAAGGCAAAGATAGCGCTGATAAGATTCACGAAACTCTCATTCATTGAAAACGACCCGGAAACGAGGATCTTCCTCACAACAGACGCTTCCGACGTTGGAATAGGAGCAGTAGTGGAGCAGCAAGTTAATATGGAGAGAAAACCGATAGCTTTTTTCTCAGCTAAACTCTCCGCAGCCCAGAGAAGATACAGCACCTTCTCACGAGAACTCCTGGCTATCTACCTGTCCATCCGTCATTTCCGACATCTCCTAGAGGGCAGACATTTCACAATTTTCACGGATCACAAACCGCTGACCAACGCGATGAATGTCAGTGCAGACAAATATACATCCCGTGAAACACGTCACCTCGACTACATTTCACAGTTCACGACGGACATCAGACACGTCAAAGGAAAGAACAATACCGTCGCAGACACATTGTCCAGAACAGACGTCAATACCCTGGATAACGATACCTTGAGCCAAGAGCTGATAGCCGACAAACAAAAAGACGACACGACGATACCTGACCTCATCAAGGAAAC
Source organism: Acanthosepion esculentum (assembly GCA_964036315.1). Classification (NCBI taxonomy): domain Eukaryota; kingdom Metazoa; phylum Mollusca; class Cephalopoda; order Sepiida; family Sepiidae; genus Acanthosepion; species Acanthosepion esculentum. The sequence goes on along the minus strand of OZ038479.1, from coordinate 828,162 downwards.
TTCGTTGAAACTGCAGGAATTCCCGTGTCCGTTCAGTGACAAAACCCTTTTCTGCGACACCGCGCTGGATACTCCGAGACCATACATTCCTCCATCTCTCAGAAAGAAAGTATTCCTCCATCTCCACAATCTATCTCATCCGAGCAAGCGAGCAACCGTCAAGCTTATCGCCGAGCGATTCGTGTGGCCTAATATGAAAGCAGACATCAGGAATTGGGTCTCAACCTGCATACAATGCCAAAAATGTAAAATTCAGAGGCACACAAAATCACCAGTTGGAACATTCGCCACACCCGACGCACGTTTCTGTCACATCCACGTTGACCTCGTCGGGCCACTGCCAATGTGCCAGGGGTATCAATACCTTCTAACAGTCATAGACCGTTTTTCGAGGTGGCCAGTCGCAGTACCGATTAAGGACATTTCTGCCACCACAGTTGCTAAAGCTATCCTCGCCAACTGGATTACGAACTTTGGCGTACCCAAAGTTCTCACTACAGATCGAGGACCACAATTTCAGTCCTCGCTTTTCCGAGAATTCTCTCAACTTCTGGGTGTCAGGCACATTAAAACGACTGCTTACCACCCTTGCGCAAACGGCCTCGTCGAAAGATTTCATCGATCCCTAAAGGCGTCCTTAGCAACCAAACTTGACATACATAATTGGGTCGACAACCTCCCCATGACTATGCTCTCTTTGCGGAATACCCTCAAAACCGATTTAGGGTGTTCGACAGCGGAACTCGTGTTCGGCATGCCTCTCTCCTTACCAGGACAATATTTCCACATTCCGCAGAACTCGTGCACAACCTCACCAAGTTCTTTTGTGCAGGATCTGCGCCACAGAATGGCCAAACTCACATATACTCCCCCACGACAACAAACCACAAGCTCATACTTACCACAGAAACTGGATAGCTGCGATTTCGTTTTTGTCAGAAACGACGCCGTAAAAAAACCACTCACACCCAGCTACCAAGGTCCTTTTAAAGTTTTGAAGCGTTCCGAAAAATTTGTCACGATCATGCGCAGCAGAGACAAAGATACAGTCTCTATCGACCGACTCAAACCAGCCTGGTTAGAGAAAACTCCTCCCGACGCAAAACTCCCATCAACGACGGAAGTTGAAACAACCACACCAGTCATACGAACAAAATCAGGCAGAAGAGTTCAATTTCCATCCAAATTGAAGACCTACATTTTTTTTTGAATTGATCATGATCAATTTTCTAGAAAGAGGGCCTTATCGCACCCGGCCGGAAGTTACTGCCGGCTACTCAAACGTCTGAAAGCGTCACCACGGAAAACGGAACAAACGCCATTAAGTTCCAGTGACTCAGCATTTTCAGACACCAAATCACAAAAATACAAAAACAAAACGAAACGTAACATCCACAACTAAAAATAATGACCAGAAACTAATTCATATACACATGGGGCCTAAATGAAACCCATGGGTACATTCAAAAGTAGAAGCTCATTTTTAGTGAATAACTAAAAGACATTATTAGCCAAGCTACGATGCTGACCCCGGCCTACATAAACATGGCCAAATTTCTTCCACCAAGCTATTCTTGGATCCGGGTTTAAGAGCCACGCTCCCCTCACCGCTGACCAGAAGAAGCAGCCAGCCCAGGTCAAGCAGCAGCAGCTGCAGCCAGATTCTTGGATCCGGGTTTAAGAGCGGCACGCTCCCCTCACCGCTGACCTCAAGCAGCAGCCAGCCAGCCAGTCAGCCAGACCGAGCCCAGCAGCAGCCCTGGTCAGGCAGCAGCAGCAGCAGCCGCCACTAGCCAGCCCTGGTCAGGCAGCAGCAGCAGCCGCCACTAGCCAGCCCTGGTCAGGCAGCAGCAGCAGCCGCCACTAGCCAGCCCTGGTCAGGCAGCAGCAGCAGCAGCCGCCACTAGCCAGCCCTGGTCAGGCAGCAGCAGCAGCCGCCACTAGCCAGCCCTGGTCAGGCAGCAGCAGCAGCAGCCGCCACTAGCCAGCCCTGGTCAGGCAGCAGCAGCAGCCGCCACTAGCCAGCCCTGGTCAGGCAGCAGCAGCAGCAGCCGCCACTAGCCAGCCCTGGTCAGGCAGCAGCAGCAGCCGCCACTAGCCAGCCCTGGTCAGGCAGCAGCCGCCACTAGCCAGCCCTGGTCAGGCAGCAGCAGCAGCAGCCACTAGCGAGACCGAGTCCAACGGCAGCACCCCGCGTACATTCTTATGCGATAGTCCTTTTCAGGGCTAACGATTACATATTTATGCCATAGTCCTTTTCAGGGCTAACGACTACATATTTATGCCATAGTCCTTTTCAGGGCTAACGACTACATATTTATGCCATAGTCCTTTTCAGGGCTAACGACTACATGACTATGCAATAGTCCTTTTCAGGGCTAACGATTACACACTTATGCAATAGTCCTTTTCAGGGCTAACGATTACATATTTATGCAATAGTCCTTTTCAGGACTTCCTGACCACATAGCTTATGCGATAGTCTTTCCGGTTACTACCAAGCTGCATCCCTGGTGACCGTCAACCTAAGGACGAGCAGATTCCCTCAGCACTGACTGGTCCGCTGCCCTAAAACAAGACGATCTCTCGTGTGGCGCTCCCCGATTTCATTGCGACACAAGACTTGTACATACTTTTGCCAAATTGTTAAATAAAATTTGGCTTTGATTTTAAACCCTCGCTTTTGTTATCCTTGCTTCGATCGTATTTTCCAATATAAATTTTACTGCTTGCGGGGTTGATAGCACACGCTTGACGGCCTCGCAACAAACAGATACCAAAATCGATTAACCGCAGGCTTTCCGACAATTCCTCCAATGAATCTATATTTAACAAGGCTAAGAAAGACAACGAAACAGCCCTAAAATATAGCGGATTCCGAGCAACACTCATAATCAGCAAAACTTCCTTTTCACAAAGAAATTGCAGTTAAAAAATGATCTGAAAATTGAACACATGCTTTCTGGACAGAACAAGGAATTAGGGTAAATGGTGTAAAAGAACAATTTGTTCCTTGCTCAAAAATAGTCCACTTTTTAATTATTTATAAAATTTCTTGATGGAAAGTGAAAAAAAAAAAAAATTATAAACTTCTTAAAATCCAACTCTTTTTAAAGATTTGCTTCAAAGAAAATTATTCAATTTAAGTATTAATTACCACTCATTTAGTGTAAAAATCTATTGTAAATGCTTACTTTTTACTTTAAAAAATACCCATGTGGTTTTTTTATACTGTCATCTACAATGGCCGTCTTTTTATTGTCATCTCAAATCACGCATGAAATTGTTAAAAGTACGAATTTTCAAAAATGTAAGAAAATCTTATTGCTGATTATTTTGTTCCGGATTCACATAATGTCAATTCAGTTTTTATATATAACCACACCTGTGCATTTAGAGGTATGTCATAAAAGACACGTATAAAAATGTAAAAAAAATACGAAGGATCAAATGGACAACAATCTAGAAACTAGTTTCGTTTTTTTTATGCTTTAAGAAGAGTAAATTATTTTTATTCAGATTACCATGAACAACTCCAAACCTTAAATATCTGTCTATATTTCTGTGATGAGGTATTACGTACATTATTTACATTATTCAGACTATTGTCCTCATCTTTGTTGCCATGTTTATCACAATGTTTCGGCCGTTGTAAGCTCCGGCCTTCTTCAGATGGTTGGAATTCAAAAAGAAAACAGAAAATATATCTCCGGGTTTCAGTGATATTATATATGTTTCTCTCCTAAAAAAAATGTCTAATATAATTTAATTCATTTGTGAATAAGTTCTGAAAGTTTCATTAAAATCAATACATTATTTCAATTTTGCAAGAAACACGCCTACTTGCTCTAAGTAGTTGAATTTTGTACTAATGGACGCTTCAGCTGCAAAATGTTCTTTACTTTTCGGCATAAAAATGTGTCACATTCTCTTTATGTTTGAATGTCACTTTAGATTTTGTCCACATGCCAAGATCCTCGGAAAAATTTTCAGGAAATTTTATCTTAATTCATTTTTCCTTTTTCTCACTGAAACTAAGAAAGTTGTAAAATACACACATATCAAAAGTAAGAAGCAGTTTATTCCAGAGAATAATATGATACATGGTTGAGAACAGCGACTAATGCAGTAAACAGTTAATTGTTAACACATTTCTCTCAGTAAGAGAAAGTTCTGTTTAAATAGTCTTAGACCAGCACATCTTGTGGGGGTGTTCAGCTACTCCACAACAGAAAATAACCAACATTTATAAGACTAATCATAAACTAGTTACCACCATTCATTTTCTGAAGATGATGAAATTTATGATTTGAGGAAAATGGTTGCTTGGTATATAACATTTTCAGATTGGCATATACCTCCGACTGGACAGTTGTTTTGTTCCTACAGTTACAAAGTGGTTGCTTATTGGCTTATTTAATATTTTATTATTATGTGAATTAATGATATTATAGATGTTATTTGTGCAGGAACGGTAAATTTTTAAGTTTTTTTTCTATTAAAAATTTTACTTAGTGGGTTATTTTGGTTAAAATGTTTGTCAATCATTTTCAGAAAGTATTGACAAATGTTTATTGCCATATTGTAATGTATACAATAAAAAGTATATAGTGGAATTACTGCTGATATTTGGAAGCAAAGATTCTACTGCCACAAGCATTCTTTCTCTGACCCTTATCTAAAACACCAAGCAACTCTTTCCAAACATTTCAGGGAATTAAGGGACAGAAATTTCACCCCACAGATAGAAAGTTATAGGTAAATACCAATCCCCAAGCAGGTTCAGAAGTAGATGTAATTTGTGCCTGGAAGAAAAAATAAAAATAGTTTAATATAAAAATACAAACCAACTATTGGACAAAAGAAACAAAATCGTATTTAAATGTCACCATATAAACAGATTTAAATTAAACAGCTCCCCCTGTTAGGCAAAGAGGATGATGCAATCAAGTCGCTTCACCCCAGATAGGTCACACACCAATTCCAGCTTCAATCACAGATCCATTCCCATCAAATTTAGAGCAGGTGGTCGTCCTCGTATGCAAATGACTGATATTTATAAAAAGGCTCAACAGCGGGCCAGACACCTTGGGAGTTTTGGATCAGCAAAGTGCAAATATTTATCATCACGTTTCTTCGATCGGAATTTACCCGAGCTCATATTGCCATTTTGTTGTTATTATTGCTTTTCTCTAGCAAACAGTATTACCAGTTCCCATATTGTATTCATTTCTATGCTTGTTTTCAGTCTATTATTTCAGTTGCAATGGTCTCCCTTTTCCCTCCATATGTCGTCAGCTATGCCTAATTTTTCTATTTACTCTCTTGTTACAGCTTTACAATGTTCTTGCAGTCTTATCTTAAGGAGGTGCCATTTTCTCAATATTTCTTACCAGCTGCATAGGATAGCGTACATACAGTCCTTAGTCGTGTTCTTTTCTTTGTGAGGGTGTCTTAATCAGAAGAGGTATCTGTGAAGTGATGAAACTCTTTTGAATTTCATCCTGATGTTATATGAACCAAAGATATTTTATATTTTTTCTGATAATCACTTCACATAGAAAATAGCTTTGATCTGCCTACCCTAAGTGTTGTTATCCTCTTGCACCCTTCTATCCCATTTTGTCAGAGCTGCTGTAATGTACCCAAGTTAGTTGTTAAGTTATTACGTTCATTGTTTGAACATTTCTTGTTCATATGTCTCTGAATCGCCAATTATGAGTTTTGCTTGATGTTGTAGTCAGCAGACGATGCCTTCTTTACACTGTATGGGTGGTGGGAGTGAATGTTGGCTTGCAGTATGCAGATGTCTTGAATCCATGCTCTGTTTGAGATATTGGTACATCCAGAAATGCGAGTTTGTTTTCTCTCTCCAAATGAAACTGGAAAACATTGTGGAAAAATTGAAAAAAAATATTGCAGATGTCTATAGTCTTCCTTTCTCATCATTAAGTAAAAAAAAAAAAAGAACAAACGTATTTAAAATCAAGAAATGCAGTGAAAGATATTGATACCCTGCCCAGAGCAATGAAAGCACAGTTGAAATATGCTCGGTACCCTGAAAAGTTATAGATTTTAACAATTGCACCAAAATCTTGGTCAAAAGAAAAAAATTGCTATATATATTTAAGTCTCTAATTATTTAGTCAGAAAAGCTTACATGATAAGAAATGAATAAAACATCTTGTTTTCACCTTAAACAAAATTACGTAAAGTCCTACGAGGAGAGATCATTAACGTGATGAAAAACATTCACGATGATGATCAGTTTTCATGACTTATGCCAGGCAAGAAAGATTATGTCAGTATTTCAAATAGCACTCATATGTAAAAGAATTAATATTTTTAATTTTGCAGGATCTCCATAAACTATTCAAATTACATCATCCTGATCACCAAACTGGAAATTTCTAAATTCTGCATTTTGTGACCACAATTCTGTGTAGTCAATTTTTTTTTTTTTGCTGATGCATATGGAACTAATATAAGATTTAACTCATGAATAACACTTGCCACGGTTAAGTAATCGACTTTTTTTTTTTAAATATGTCCCTGATTCACCAAAGAAAAATCTTGGCTATGCCCCTCCAATTGCATATCAACCTATATAAAATTCCAAGAATAACTTCATGCACACCAGAATCCCACCACTGCTTTTAATCTTAATTTCATACATATTGACATGCAGAGGTTTGGTTATGAACAGAGCCAACACCTTGATTCTACACCCCTAAACTCAAGTAGTCAGAGGGTTACTCCTGTCTTACTTATCAAAACACAGATCCATATTCACACTAGTTTGTGAGACTGTAGGGCACTTGTACAACAATGTTAACAGAATATTTCAAGAATTCAATTTTTATTTCACTTTTGATTGGATTCTCAGGACCGTCACACCTTCTGCATGCTCCTTGACAATAGGAAAACATTCTACTCTTATTGAGGAAATACTCCTAGATTTAGTTTAGCTTTTTTTAAATACTAAATAAGATTAAAAGTGGTTTTATTGCATGGGCTCATTTTATATTTTTCCCCCCCACATCTTATCTTTCATAAATCTTAATATCTCAATTAATATCCAAACCGGAAAAGAGTTTCAATTTAACATGAACCAAAGCATTATTTTCTAATCTGAAAATGAAATTATTTTATTCTTAAAGCATTTCTGTTATTAATTTATCAAAGATTCTTTTTAGAAAACATGTGCACTGAATATTCATCCAAATACCATACACAACTAGAGATAAATGATGTGAAAAACAATTTCTTAGTTAAATCTGAATTGAGTCATTCTACAATGCTACAACAGTACAGGGCTGTTCGATAAAAGTGACTCACCTGATTTTTTTTCTACTAAATGTTCTCTTCTCCGATGAAATGAAAGTTGAGCTAAATTCAAAGGATAAGCGATCTAAAATCCAAAGAAGAAGCAGCTTTGAAAGCTCTTTGAATTTAGCAGTAAGTACTGTCAAGAAAACTTATAGAGCATTATAAAGTACAGGCTCTCAAGAAAGCAGTTGAGCAACAAATTTGATTGTGAATTTCATATCCAAATGGAATTCAATGCTTGCAGATGAGATTTGCCAGAACGTAATCAAGTCAATGCCAAAAAGGGTTGAAAAGGTTATTCAATCAAAATAAGAAGGACTCATAGATTATTAAGCATTTCGAACTATATTACCTATTATAAATAAATTATACCTCTATTATTCTTTATTTAAAGCTGTTCGGTTATGTTTCTATTGATTACTAGTTGCAGGAAATAAGTGAGTCACCTTTTTTGCACTTATATCCAAAATTATACTTATCAATAGAACACCTTAGGGTGAGTAAAATTTTTTACTAGGCGGTCGGGAAGGGGTCTTTATATTAGTAAGATTAAAAATTATTTTGACCTCAAAAACAATATGCAAATAAATTCATAAGTAAAAACATTCAGGTGAGTCACTTTTATCGAACAGCACTGTAAACTATCATTTAATACTTAATCTTAAAGGTAATTTAAAAAAAACATGGTTTATATATATATATATATATATATATATATATATATATATATATATATATATATTCTTCTAAAGTTAAAGAACTGAACCAAACAGTTAAACATTTTACAACTGAACAGAGTTCAATTGTAGTAAATATATTTAAGTGAATTTCCTCAATTTTTCACAGTTTTTGTAAATATTTCAGATACCAAAGTGAAATATAAATTACCCATTTTTTTCTTCACTTTGGCTTTTCACATATTATCAATAAATAGAGTGTCCAAAATGCACTTTATAAGCACTGGTTTTCATTGGTTTCCAAAGAATTGCTGGCCTTGGGAATAAATTTGATTCAAAATTGTAATCTCTTTTTAAACAAAGATATCCTTCAATTAACAATTCACGTCCTGTCTTAAGAATCTTACTGGCAGAAGTGTGTGTGGGGGGAGATAAGACAAATTAATAAGAGAAAATGGGTATTATTTACATTATTCGAACTATTGTTCTTATCTTTGTCATCACATTTATTACACTCTGGCCTTCTTCAGGTGGTTGGAATGTCAAACTGAACCCTTTATTTTACTCACTGGTGTAGACTGTTCTATTCCCACGTGCCATGTTTAATGGATGTCAGTTATCAGTTATCTCCTGTTAATTTCCCTCTGAAAGTTCTCCACTGCCTTAACCAGGTATTGAATTCACACTATTTGTGACCCATCACTGGATCTAATTAACGCCTTTATCCACTGTGTCATGTATTCTTGAGGAAACATTGTAACATGGCAATAAAGATGAGGTCAATAGCCCGAATATTGTAAATAATATACAAAATAACTCAACTTAGAAATATAGACAGATACAGAAAATGGCTCAGCTGTCAAAGTCAGAGCACTGCCATTTAGTTATAGGCCTTCTTTGAAAAGAAACCACTTAGACTGAAGACAAATTACCTTTAGCCAAAATGTTGTTTATAATCTCAGGTTTTCATTGATTTCATCAATTGCTGGCCTTGGAAACAAATTTTAATCAAAATCTTAATCTCTATCCAAAAATTTGCTACAATTAACAATTCATGTCCTGACTTATGAACCTCACTACCAGTGGCTGGAAAAAACTCAGTGTGTAGAGACACATATCTGTCCACAGATATCCTGATCTAAAAAATTGTTTCCTGATAGTATGACAGATACATTTCTAAAACATATCAGTAGGTGAATAGAATTGGATATAACTGAGATGTCACTTCAGATGTTGTTGTAAAAAATCATCAGCAAATTTAGCAAATCAATGAATTACTTCATTCTTGACACCATATTTATTGTTCATTTCGAAAGATTCCATAAAGTAGATTATCCCCGCTCACTAAATAACATGGTGGTGGTAGTGGAGGTGCTGATGTTTGTTAAGTGAATGTATCAATATACTCATAATTATTACCTGATCACTGGATGGAAACGAAAGAAGAGTTTAGCTGAAATCTGTACTCACTAAATTTACATTGAGGAAAGATGCTGTAAGGTTTATATAGAGAAACATTCATTCAATACACATTACAACATGACTACATTTTGGGGAATTCAAACTGAATATTAGACTTGGAGAAAGATATAAATTCAAATTTAGCTTTATTTAAAATTCATTTTACTGCAGTGAAAATGAGGCTGAAGAGATTTAAATTGCTTCAATGGAACTGAAAATTATTAGTAATGAAGTTCACTTATCAAAATATTAGATTTCACAGTGGAAATGTTTGTCTCCAATATGTGTAAACAGATAGCTTTTGAGAGTGTTCCAAACTACAACAAATAATTCATTTTTATCAGATAATGTTTTGGTATCCATTCAAGAACTTCAAAAAGACCTAAGGTGCTTCTAATAGCTGATGGATTCTGTCTACCCTAACCCAAACTTTGCTACCAGTTTCATACTTGTCTGGCATAGACACATGCTGTATATCGGTATACTTTTTAGTAAAATGTTCTGAGTTGATCTTTGATATTGCTTTGCGTACCTCTCAGATGAACTACTGGGTTACATTTATGTCAGTAGTATTCGTTCCAGTGTGTGTTAACATGTGTCGTCCATGAGATGTCCATTCTGGGAAAATTTCAATACACAGATTTCACTGTGGAAGGGTTTTTCTCCAGTGTGTGTTAACATATGTCTTTTGAGATTTCCATTAAGAGAAAATTTCAATCCACAGATTTCACAGTGGAAACGTTTCTCTCCAGTGTGTGTTAACATGTGTGTTTTAAGAGTATAATTAAGAGAACATTTATATTCACAGATTTTACAGTGGAAGGGTTTCTCTCCACTGTGTATTACCATGTGATTTTTTAGAGCAGAATTTTGGGCACACTTATATCCACAAATTTCACAGTGGAATGGTTTCTCTCCAGTGTGTGTTAACATGTGTCTTTTGAGAGTATAATTAAAAGAACACTTATATCCACAGATTTTACATTGAAATGCTTTCTCTCCAGTGTGTGTTAAAATATGTGTTTTGAGAGCAGAATTTTGGGAACACTTATAACTACAGATTTCACAGTGGTATGGTTTCTCTCCAGTGTGTGTTAATATGTGTTGTTTGAGTGTATAATTATGGGAAAATTTCAATCCACAGATTTCACAGTGGAAGGGTTTCTCTCCAGTGTGTGTTACCATGTGTTGTTTGAGATGTCCATTTTGTGAAAATTTCAATCCACAGATTTTACATTGGAAGCATTTCTCTCCAGTGTGTGTTAATATATGTCTTTTCAGATTTTCATTACGGGAAAATTTCAGTCCACAGATTTCACAGTGGAAACGTTTCTCTCCAGTGTGTGTTAACATGTGCTTTTTTAGAGCAGTATTTTCGGCACACTTATATCCACAGATTTCACAGTGGAAGCATTTCTCTCCAGTGTGTGTTAATATATGTCTTTTGAGACTTCCATTAAGAGGAAATTTCAATCCACAGATTTTACAGTGGAAGGGTTTCTCTCCAGTGTGTGTTAACATGTGTCTTTTGAGATTTCCATTAAAAGAAAATTTCAATCCACAGATTTTACAGTGGAAGGGTTTCTCTCCAGTGTGTGTAAACATGTGTCTTTTTAGATCAGAATTTTGGGTACATTTATATCCACAGGTTTCACAGTGGAATGGTTTTTCTCCAGTGTGTGTCAACATATGCTGTTTGAGATGTCCATTCTGGGAAAATTTCAATCCACAAATTTCACAGTGGAAACATTTCTCTCCAGTGTGTGTTAACATATGTCTTTTGAGATTTCCATTCTGGGAAAATTTCAATCCACAGATTTCACAGTGGAAGGGTTTCTCTCCAGTGTTGTTCGAGATGTCCATTCTGGGAAAATTTCAATCCACAGATTTTACAGTTGGAACATTTTTTCTCCAGTGTGAAACTCTCAAAGATGGAAACTGAAAATAAAAATATAATAACTGAACAATGAAGCAAGAGGGAATATTATGAAAGAGGTTTATAAAAGACGAATTTACAAACGTTTTCTCAAAGCTAATTTCAAACTCATAAAACTGAACTATTATACTGTTAAAGAGAAATACGTCTGATCAATTGGAATTTAAATCTGACATATAATACAGTTTATTTTGTATCAGTGGACATAAATGGATGGGTGTTGGAATGAACAATAGAACAGAAAAATATAATCAGCAGGCTGTGTTCTAGACTAGGAAAAGGAAAACTTTGAATTCAAAAGCATGTATGCTATTATGCCAGATACATGCTACACTCTAATTTCACACCTGACCATCAAATGAATTCAGGTACTGGAGTTGATTTAGGGTTAATCATGGCCATTGTCCAGTGGAGAAGGATGTGACCTCACACCTGCATCCAGTACAGCAGACAAGAGAACATGAATCTTGTCTAGGTAGATATACAAACAACAGTCATAGAGATGATTTGGGCAATCTCTCATATGCAGTAGAGAGAGGATATATCAGCATGCCAGACTTTGGGTGTCGGTTGAAAACAAGACCTACATAATGCAGAGGTACCTTAGAGTAAGTGATGAAATATTGCCAAGGATGAAATGTAAATTAATGAAGATTCAAGTCTTCAGTTATCATTTAATTGGCAAATTCATTTGTGCTAACCACTTCTTATGCATGGAGAAGAAACAAAATGGAAACCTTTAAAATATCTTTATATGCCTTTATACATAGAAAATTAAACATAAGCATAACCCCATGAATTTGTATTGTTCCTCTGCCATTGGGCATTTGGCACAATTGTAAATATATTTTGGTGTTTATCTTCCTCGGTGTTGATTTTTAAATCTGTTTTCATTTTCCATCTGTAATGTTGGTGCAATGAGTCAATGAAAATCAAGAAAATGTGCCAATGTTTTAAAGATACCTGTAAAATCTTTCCTTATATCAGTTCAGTACATCACTTAAATCTAGTAAACATCAGGCCGTCAATAAATCATTTACATATCAGAAAAACATACTCCACATTAAAAAATGTACTTTGTTATATTTTTTAAGAAAAGTAACATTTGTTTCAATTCAAATTAATTAATATTAAAAAAAGCTGAGTTTTCTAATTCTTCTAATTAAAAGTTTAAAAAATAACAATTCTTGTAAAGATTTATTATTCATTCACAAAAATGAAGCCAAAGTACGGCTGATCATAACTGAAAAAAACTTGACTCTTTCTTCATGGACAGACTCAAATTAACTAGACATCATCAAAATTAATGTTTCATCTTGGAAATAAACTATTAGTTAAATAATGTTTTTATGTATAAATTTGCTAATTTTCAAAAGTGACGTTTCAGAAATGTACATTTTATTTTTGATTTTTAAAAATTTTGTTTACATTTCTCTTAAAAAAAAAAAGAATGCTTCCGTTGTTTTTACTGAAGAATTGATTAAATCATTATAATTTCTATTTGAAATACACCACTGTAGTTTGTTTTCTGGAATTAGAGAATTCAATCCTTTAGATTTCAACTGAAGCTGGAGAAAGGCTTCAAAAAGGGTTTTTTCATTAATGAAAAATACATTTCAACCTTAGGTATACTTAATTTTTGTAGGTGCCTAATTTTGACAATAAAAATTTCCTTCATCAAGTTTAAGGCTATTTTTATTCATGATATGCTCTTTTTTATTTGCAATCTCATAGATAACTCCAGTGATTAAAAATCAATAAAATATTAAATGACTGCTGAAAATATTATGTTAATTTGTAAAAACTACTATGTAGTTGAAAAACAAAAAAACAATGTGTTTACTTAAATTTTGTAAATTTATGTCAATTCTGGTCATCCATACTGTCAACATTTAAACCTACTTTTCTTGGCAATTTGCTTTTTAAGCCTCATGCTAAATATCTATTAAAATTTTACAAAATCGTCTTATTTCCGTGTAAATGTACATGCTTAACTCGAATTAACAATTAAATTATGAAAAGCCTACCGTTTTGGAGATATCGACAAGAAAAAAAATCGGACTTCTTGTTGGTCATTCATCCGACATTATTGCCATAATGTTTAGTACTTTTAAATTAACGATTTTTTTTAAGAAAAAATTACATTTCTTAATTCCTTGAGGTTTTCTGATTAGTCAAAATGATACAATTTACAAAGCACTAAAAAAAGAGCTATCTCATAAGGACACTTAGGAAACCCGACATGACTTTTAACTAATTTTACAATATTTTAACAACTTAATGTAAAAATCTATTATAATTAAAGAAATAAAAAACAAATGTATTAAAAATTCATTTTTCATCGAAAAATTTTTTTGCTTTCAGAAAATATTCTCCATATTCATAAAAATAGTTAAAAGCAAATAAAAGCATTTGAAATTAAATAATATATTTGTTTTATTGAGTTTTGTATGTTACAATTCTGAGCTGATTTTCAGGTACATGTGGTCCAATTAAAAAAAATTATCATGATTTGCATTCCTCAAAGCCTTCTACTTTTAACTATCCTAATCACTAAACTGGATGCGAGCGAATTTCTAGAGTTTTCAAAAAATTTGTTATGGGGGGGTAATAAATATAAAATAAAATATTTCTGCCATGACTTTAATAAAAGGAAACATATTTATAATAATTTCGATCATCTGTGAATACATTCTGAAAGTTTAACATCCGACAATTATTTTTATTTTTGCAAGATTTCCCAAATTAATGTGTGTCATACAAAAAAAGTGCTAAAATTGTATATGTTATTATACTTGTTCCGCTGATACAAAGAAAAACAATGTTTTTTTAATCAAAATTTAGAATGTTTTGAAAAAAAAGGAAAAATTTTTTTAAATAATTAAAAAAAACTTTGGTCTTTCCTCTTCATAATAACATAAGCATTTAGACTAGGTATGTCCAATATTTCGCTAAAAAGTGGTATACCTTGACGACAAAAGGTCCCCAAATTGATAAAACAATTTTTAACGTTTAAATATTTATGTTGTTATTAAAGAGGAAAGACCAAAGTATTTTCTGAATATTTTTTCAGATTTTTTAATCCTTCCTATAAATGTTAAAAATTTTATTAAAAATCTTGTTTTTTTTCGAGTCAAAAAATTTCGTAAAATCGAACTTATCGACATTTCTGTCGGAAAGATGATAGTTTGTTAGTTAAAAAATCATGAAAAATCAATTACACCTTTTTCTTTTGTTATCTTAGGAAATTTAGAATGATTAAAGTATACTTAATGTAATTTGAAAGAAACATTACTTACATTTTTAGCAGAAAATTTTTTAAGAGAGATATTTCCCACCAGGGTAGTCTATTTTCACAGGCGTTGATTGATGTACGTCAATATATTCACAACTTACGGTACTGAAATTTATTGTACGGTACCGCCAAAGTGATATAATTCGTTCTAATTTTAAGTGAATCTGGTTAGTAGATTTTTTTTTTTTAAATTCACTTTCAAATTTTTTTTTTTTTTTTTACCTTACGTTTGAGGAAGAATTCTGCACTGAAAATAACATTTAAATTATGAAAGAAAATCAAATTTTACAAGTAAAAATAAAACAGTAAAAAAAATACATTTTTTTAAATTGAGGTTTATTATTTCAGTCATGAAATATTTTTCTGAGAATATAAAAATTACATGAAACACCATTAATTGAAACGGGTTAACTTAATGAAATGAGATTTTATTTCTTTTTTATTAAGGCAGATTTTTTTCTATTTATTAATAATTATATGGCAGTAATATGAGTTTTATTTTATTTATTAATAAAATTAACATGCTAATAGCAGCTATGTTGGTTTTGTTTTGACTCGACAAGTATTTTTTAGTTTGAGTAGTAGCGAGCTAACTCCAGAAAATTTAAACTCCAAAAATCGTTTTAATTGATAATTTGTCGTGTGGATAATAATTCCAAAGTAATGTACAATGAATTTATGCATTCGATTTCAAACTTGAAAATTTGGGTGGACTTCCAAGGGCGTTTTTTTTTTTTGTAATTGTAAATAGTCGATATTTTCTTTTATCCCACTATTCGATTATATTTGAATAGAAAAAGAAAAAAATTGAAAATTATACGACGATATTCAGAAAACTTGACAAGCGTTGTTTTCTTGTTACAAAGCCATTTCTGAAGTAAAAAAAAACTTGCTTCTATCAAAGGAAACTACTCATGTGACATTATTTCAACAATGTGCATCCGTACTTTCGTTGTAGACGATTTTAAATACAATTTTGGAATATTAAAAATTATTTTTAAAATAATTATGGTTGTCAGATTTTAATAAGCTTTCAAATTTATGATCTTTAAAAAGTAGAGAACATAATATATCATTTCCATAAGGTTGCAGAAACAACTTAATGTATAAATATATAACAACCTTTTGTCATATTGTGTATTTAAAATTGAAAAAAAAAAGAAAATTAATGTAAAAATTTATTGTTCATCAAAAAAATTTTTTTCTTTCAGATAATAATTACCTTCGTATATATTATTCAGAAAAGCCATTAAAAACTTTCTTAATTAAATATTATCTTAGTTTTATTGGGTTTTGTATTTTTACAATTGAGGTAAAAGTTTGGACAATTTCGGACATTTTTTTAACAAAAAAATCGATGATTTAGATTTTTCAGAGTTTTGTGCATTTAATTAAAAAAAAAAATTCAGGTTGCAAATAAATTTTTTTTTGTGTTTTCATAAAATTAAGTTCGAGGGGGGTAACAGATATAAAAAAAAAATATTTATACCATGACTTTCAAAGAGACAAACATTTCTAAAATAAGTTCATTCATTTCTGAATAAGTTCTGAAGTTTTCATTAAAATCCAACAAGTAGTTAATTTTTACAAGAATTTCGAAATTAATGTGTCTTTCAACTGACAAAAAAACAACTAAAAAAAAACGCTAAAAAGGTCAAAATTGGACATACCTAATTTAGACGATAAAATTTTGTTTTTGCAAAGTTTGGCGTCTTTTGCATCATGCTATGTCATTTTTTTAGCGATTTCGTAGAGGTAACTATAAGACCCGCTGACTCTTTTCAGCGCATAAAGTAAGTAATGTTTTGTTTTAAAATATATTAAATAAACATTTGAATTTCTAATTTTGTAAAGTTAATTTTTTTTTAAAGTGTAACTGTTTTTTGGCAGAATTTTAAACGGAAAAATTAACTTTTGTTTACAAAATGGAAAAAATGGCTGACGATCTATTTTTCAGACCCCCCCCCCCAAAAAAAAATCATGATTTTAAACGACAATTTTGGACGTGCTCGAAATTATTAAAAAATGTCAAAAAAATAATCAAAAAATACTTTGATCTTTTCTCTTCATAATAACATAAACAGTTAGACAATTAAAAATTATTTTCGTAAAGTCCTGCTATGCTCATTTTTCAGCGATCTCGTAGCACCTTGGAAAAACTGCGAAAGCGGCCTGAAGTCGGTTGTTGTGTTTCTATCGCAGGTCTTTTTCACCATTAAATTAATTAGCAAATTTAAAATTAATTAATTAATTAGCAAGGGACCAAAAACTGAGGATACGGCAAGAGGTCAACTGATAAAGAAATTTGTTTCTTTCTCAAGTCTTTTTCGCCATTAAAAAACTTTTGGCTTCTTCAACGTGAAACTAAAACATAAACAGTTTTCTACAAACCTTGTCAGACATAAAAATAATCATTTGAATTGATAGACAGAAAATTTCAGGAGTACTTACCTCTTTTTAGCCAAGCAGTTGTTACTACAATGACGCATGCGCTTTAAACAGACGGTGTCCAGCGGTGTACGTCCCCTTGTGATAATATATCCACAATCGATAAGGGAGGTAATTCGGTATCATTTACCTCGACACAAATCAAACTGTACCTACATTTTTTTTATACATTATAATTTTCACAAACATAAATCATTATTGATGATAAAAGGTGAAAAATTGCTTACAATTTAATATCCAATCAACAATCGTTAACTCTTTTAAAATCTAAAAACGATTGAAATAAAAGAAAGCTAATTTTCTGAAAAAACCTGTACAAACAGACTGTGCAAATTGGCCCGGCAACATGAAGGTCAAAACTTTGGTTTAGGAAACTAGGCGATGTCGAAGACACTAAGTTTGTAAACTATATATTACCAAAGAAAAACGAATGACCCAAAATTTAAACAAATCGTTACTTTGCTTTCGAAGAGAAGATATATTGCCAAGTCACCCAAGAAGGGAATGTCAGCAATGGCACAAACACAAGAGATGAAAATTGATCTGGGAATGCAACTAAATATAAATATAACCAAAGCATCATTTTCCTCAGAGCCTAAGAGAAGATCCATTAAGTTTTGTTGTGGTTTTTTACTTTAATTATTCCTATTTTTCATCTATGCTAGCCTATAGGTGGCAATATTACAAGTTTACATGTTGTCCTCCTTTTTTCAAGTTAAAAAAGACAATAAAAAATTAATAAGGACTAAAATACCATAACATTTCATAAATTATCATGTTACTTTTTAACTTTTATCTTGGTATTTTATGACAGAGTTATTCACCCTGGACTGTATTTTTTTTATCTTAATGCTTGAATTGCAGCTTTCTGTTTAGTAGTGTAGACAACACTTTTTTTAGAAATGTGCAATGAATTCAGAGAAGGACAGAAAGAGGCTGAAAGTTGAGTCAGGTGTTGACGCGCGAAAAGTCCTTTAGTCAAAATGTAGACACGCGTGAATCTCTGTGGAAATCTCTCTGAATGTGAATTACTGACTGGTGAATTGGACGTCGTCTCGACCATAATAAGCAGAGTTTCGCAATGTGTGGTGTTGATTGGAATAGTCTATCTTTTAACAGGGGTGAGTGGGAAAATATGGACGATTCCACAAAGGTAGTGGACCGCTAAATTCAATATTTGTATGGTTAAAAGGTTGAGTGGCTTCGATTAAGTGTAGATTAGATGGTTTGTGGAAATTTGGTTTGATTATATTACATATTTGACAGTTAGCTATTATCGTGCAGATTTCTTCAACCGAGTATGGTTAATTTTTTACTTTGAATGAAGTTTACATTGTAGTTACACCTGGGTGATACGGGGATTCATGCAGTTTTAACAGTTTGTTGTCTGGGTAGGTAGCACAACTGGACCAGGTGAGAGTGCCCGCTGCCTTCACGTCAAATATGTCAAAACTAAAGGAAGCAAGATTGATTCTCCACCGCAGAATTTTCCCATTTTTTTATTTTTCCATGGTTTTGTGCACCAAACATAAATTGCACGGACTTCTGGTCAGTTTTTAAAATGAAATATCTATAAGAAGGTGCGTTCATTTCTCAACAGCATCAACTATTGCAAAAGCCTCTTTCTCGACCGGTGATCTTGAAGGAAAGGCAACTGGTCGATTGTCCTGAGTACTGCTGATACAGAGTTATGTGATGCATCACTTTCTATGACAAATATTAGATTATCACTGATTGCAGTCAGGATGGCATCTATCAGGTTAGTTTTTAGTGTCTGGAAGGCTAACCAGGCCTCCCTTGATAGTGGAAAGGTGTGAGTGGATTTTAATTTTTCGATTTTGTCAGAAAATGTCTTGCTCCACCTTGCATAATATGCAAACATTCCAATTAAACGTTCTAAGAACTTTGGGTTTTAGGGGGAATTGATGCCCACAGACACTCTAGGTTGGGCTTGATGATCCCTTCGGATAAGCGATATCCCAAGTAAGCAAATGACTGAGCAAAGTATTTGCATTTCTTTTCATTGTATGTCCAGTTGTCCAAATTGGCAGCCTTTTGGAAATGTTGAAGGTTGACATCATGTTTTTTCAAATTGGTGCCACAGATTATTAGATTGTCAACATTGGCATATCTTTGGGCACCTCAAGGTGGTGTAATGGTTAGCAAGCTTGTCTCGCTAGAACAATTATGACTGAGTAATGAGTTCAGTCCTCAATGGGTACCCTATACATTCGGCCTTGTGCCACATTTAAGTTATGCTTGGAAAATCACTAGGCATAAGTGTCCTATAGGTAATGTTTCCTGATGAATTCATCCATCTTTCTTTAGAAACAAGCACTCCCATTTGTCACACCAAACGGCATCCTGGTAAATATTTAGAGCTGACCCCCCCAGGTTGGAAAGCTGTATAAGGCTTGTCATCAGGATGCAGTGAGATTTGGTGATATGCACTTTTGAAATCTATAGTGCTGATCCATGGATCCCTTTGTAGCGGAACGGGCCCTGTGTATGATGGCTTGTGTAATGGTTTAGCCATGTTTGTTGCGTGTTGAAGGGCTGTTCCACACAATTATTTATTTTTGTTTAGGAAAGGTGTGGAAAGCATTAGCAATGGTGAAATACAAAAAGGAACATAGAGTTAAAAACATAACAATTGAATTTATTAAGTATTGAAATTACATGCATGCGAACTGATAAGTGAGACTGAGTTGTGTCCCTTTGATTAGGTAATATTTGTACCTAGACTCACAACGAAAGAGTTGATTATTAAAATGCAGTTTAGAAGATTGAGTGAATTGTGTATTATGCAAGTTGGATAAATGATGCTGGAATTATACTTGCACGAATTGTTGTAAAGTTCTTTAATATCTGACTCCGTTAGTCAAGACGGGAGTTCTTGAGAGTCACATTTTGGCAGCGGTGTCGTGACGTAGGGAATTTAGGTTCGAGAGTCCGCGTGTCGAAA
Organism: Acanthosepion esculentum; assembly: GCA_964036315.1. NCBI lineage: Eukaryota > Metazoa > Mollusca > Cephalopoda > Sepiida > Sepiidae > Acanthosepion > Acanthosepion esculentum. The sequence goes on along the minus strand of OZ038479.1, from coordinate 808,051 downwards.
CAGAGAGAGCAAGAATCTTCTGGAGGGAATCACACGTGTTGGGTTTTTATATCATGTTCTCCCACGTGACAGGCTCAAACTCAATTGGCGCCTAAAATAGATCTGGCGCATGGGAGCGATCTGATTGGTCGATACTGACCAATCAGCAAGCTAGATTAACGGTGATTAACCAATGAATTCCTGTTGATTATTTTCTGTACAAAATCGTAACAGGAAGAGTGCATTTCCTAGCAGAGGGTAAACTGTTTGACGTGGATGATTCCACACCTTCTTATAGCAAACGTTGTGTCTCTGAATCAATGAAGTATTGGTCTAGTCTTGAAAATTTTTGTGGTTTGGTTGCAGTGGGTTTGCAATTTGCAGATAAATTAGCAAATAGTTGTAAGAGCGTAAAAGCTTAATGCTGGCTTGCTGCCACCAAACTTGATGACAACACTTTCGTGCTGTTCTTGAAAATCAGTTCCAAGAATTTATATCAGTACGCAAATAACTAATTACATTTAGATGTACATTTAGGTACTCACGTCCAAGAAGGTTGAAGTCCACAATACAATATCCGGCAATTATTGTGATCTGTGTTCCTACAGTCATGTGGAATGATCCTTAGCTTGGGTATTGTTTCAATTAAAACCTTTTAGTGACTTTTTGGTTTATGAAGCTTCTGTCAGTGCTTCCACTGTCAACTAGGGCTTTCAGTTTTTGTCCTTTCATGAGAATATTAGTGGATACTTTAAATCCAGATTCAGTAGCAGCAGGATACATACTTGAAAGGGTGGGGCTGTTATTGATCAACATTGAGCGGACTGCATTGATAGTTGCAGTTGACTGAGTATTGGATTTGCTTGAGTGGGACATTTTTGCAAAATGCCCGGTTTTGGAACATTTATACCTTGCAGGACATTTGCTATGTGAGTGACGTAGGTGTCCACAAAACCAACATTGTGATTTTGCATTGGCTAATGTAACAGATGGTGTCTCTTCTTTGACAGCTGCACTTGTAGTTAGTGTAGATTGATTCTGTTGGATAAATGCAACAGCATTTTTTTTCATGCAAGAATCGAGAGAACGAGCCAGGCAATAAACCTTCTCCAAGTGCAATGTTCTATTCTCCAGGAGTCTCTGTCGAATAAGATTAAAGTCCAAACCGTTGATGAACCACAAACGGCTTATTCTCGGTAGACTTCAGTGTTACTGGTAGTTGCAGACTTTAGAGAACTCGCGCAGTGCCTGTAGGAATTGTGACCAATTCAACCAAGACGAGATTCATAAACCAACTCATTCAATATCTTAACCACATAAAGGAAATCATAACTATATCAGTCGAAGCGAAACAACTCTACAGTAAGTCAAGCAATCTATTTCATTCAATCAACATAAACTGTTTAATTTCTGACCAAACATATAAATACTTGTTCAAACTGATGTTCATACACACAAGTTCTGAATACCAGATCTATAGCATAACACCTTTTATATTACTCTAGATCACACAACCAATAACTCTAAAATGTTTTAAATAATTTTATTATATCGTGTATATATATATATATATATATATATATATATATATATATATATATATATATATATAGTGCTGTTCGATAAAAGTGACTCACCTGATTTTTTTTACTTAAAAATCTTTTCGTTTATTATTTTTGGGGTCAAACTAATTTTTAATCTTACTAATATAAAGACCACTTCCCGACCACCTAGTAAAAAAGTTTACTCACCCTAATGTATTGATAATTATAATTTTAGATATAAATGAGATTTAGGGATAAACCCTGTGCAAAAAAAGTGACTCACTTATTTCCTGCAACTAGTAATCAATAGAAACATAACCGAACAGCTTTAAATAAAGAATAATAGACGTATAATTTATTTATAATAGGTAATATACTTCGAAATATTTAATAATCTATGGGTCCTCTTTTATTTTGAATAATATTTTTAACCCTTTTTGTAATTCACTTGATTAGGTTCTGGCAAATCTCATCTTCAAGCATTGAATTCCATTCGGATATGAAATTCACGATCAAATCCTCTTTGTTGCTCAAATGCATTCTCGAGAGCCTGTACTTTATAATGCTCCATAAGTTTTCAATGGGGTTGAGGTCAGGAGATTGGGGTGGCCATGTCCTAACACTCACCTGCTTCTCATCAAAGTATTCCTTCGTCAATTTTGATTTGTGACAGGGAGCATTATCATGCATAAAATGAGCTTGGTGGGGTTGATTTGCACCCTTTCAGTAGAAGGGAGCAGACAAGACTCACTCTAAAATTCTCTTGTACTGCTCACTCCTGAGGGTCTTTTCAATAGGTTTTAAGAAACCAGTTCCATGAAAAGAAAAGCATCCCTAGAACATTATACTGAATCGATGCTTGACAGTGCTTACTGCTAAATTCAAAAAGCTTTCAAAGCTTCTTTTTCGGATTTTAGATCGCTAATCCTTTGAATTTAGCTCAACTTTCGTTTCATCGGAGGAGAGAACATTTAGTAAAAAAAATCAGGTGAGTCACTTTTATCGAACAGCACTGTATGTTTGTTAAAACAAATATCTGTCAATTTGATTATTTCTCATGTTGTTGTTGTCTTTGTTGTCTTTGTTGCATTTGATTTAGTAAAAATAGTAGAGGGTCGGTTTCATTTGTATTTTTCACCGATACGGACTGGCTGTCGAGGACCGTGGGGGTGAAGATGTGAAGAGATATCAGAAGGTTAAACTTTCCTGCTAGTCGGTCCAGCTACATAGGAATGTTGGACTATAATTAAGTCCAAAGAAGACAAAAGAAACAAACAAGACCGATATACATGGGTACACAAATATATATTATGGGTAAACAAATATATTAATACACGAAGACATGAAAAGTTACATAGTGTTTGTATGGAGAAGTTATGTGTGTGTTTTGTGTTGCGTGTCCGTACGTACGTGTATTGTCCTTAGCGTGTTCCCAGAATATGGGAAACGCTGTATCTGTGAGATGTCACATATTGGCCTAAGTGAAAAAGACAAAGTTTTACCTCGCCTCCGCGCGAGGTTGCGGCCCAAGGCCTGGGTCGAAAAAGAGATTTTACCTCATCTCCACGCGAGATGGCCGCCCGAGGCCTAAGTCGGAAAAGAGAAAGAGAGAAGGGTCAGCCAGTATTTATACTCGTGGGAGAGAGACCCCTGTTGAAGGATTAAGGAAATGAGGAGGAGCTAACTCCGACATGGCTAACTCACTACACAATTCAGCAATCCTCAATATTTACAAGGAAATTTGCCTCTGTGTGTGTGTGTGTGTGTGTGTGTGTGTGTGTGTGTGTGTGTGTGTGTGTGTGTGTGTGTGTGACTATTTTTGCAAACACGGATGTCCATATACAACATTATCAGAAAATAAAATAACTATACCGTAAACCGAGAATGTCAGGACTGCAAGACGGACTTGAAGTGTGGGGTAAAAACAAAGGCTGCACACAACAGACTGACAGAGAGAAAGTGATGAAATTTTGGCTAAAATAAAAATTGTACAATTGAATGTTAACATATTGTGTTAAGTGACATAATTGTTTTCTGGCGACGACTTGTGAGGAGGTGATGCACAAAAATCTTGTTCGTTGGCTTAAGCCTTAACTGAACATAAATACTGGGTGACCCCTAAAATACGGTAATTTTTGAAGTGCGTATTGCCAGACATGAGCAAGTGGCAACACTGCGAGACAGTGACCTTGAGCAAGTAAACATTTCGCCATTTTAGTAACGAGAATGAAATTCACAGTATCCCAGCTGAGATGTTGCAGCAGTCAACGAGGAATCTCAACAGCAGATTTCAAGAATGCATTCGTACAGGAGGACGCCATCTACAGGACGTAATTTAAAAAAAATTAAAATTCCATCATTGTTTCTTAATGGCATGTTTTAAGGTTTCAATTACTATGAATTAAATATTTTCTTCCATCACTCTTGGTTTTATTGGATTGTTAAAAAGTTCCTGTTTTTGTGGGTCACCCTGTATTTTCGAGTGTTTGTATGGCTTTGTCATATGCATTACAGCTTTCTATGTAATCATACACTGTCCAGTCTATGTGACTTAATAAGACACTGAATTTATCCAGTGTTACACCAACTGTCTGAATAGCATGCAGAAAGTTGCCAAACACCCGGTACCAAAATTTCCACACTTAGTGAATGTTCTCCTCTATGGGGCGGTTTTACTCGGGAGAGATATCTGCGAAGTGTCGTCCAGCTTTTGAAGGTTGTCCTGATGTTATATGGACCGCAGATCCTTTGTATTTTCTCTGATAACCCCTTCACATAAGGCAGGCAGACTGTTTTCTGAGTCTTGTTGTCCTCCTCTTGTACCCGCCTATCCCAATTTTGGGGGGCTGCTGCCATGTACCCAGGGTAGTTGTTGGGTAGAGGAGAACATGACTAAAGACTTTGTGTGTGCTATCTCGTGCAGCTGTAGAAAAAAATATAATGGGGAGACAGGCTGCCCCCTTAAGGTAAGGCTTCAAGAACACCAAAAACCTGTAACATGAGGGGAATTGGAAAAATCAGGCGTGGCTGACCACATATAGAGAGAAAAGGGAGATCACCGCCCTCTGTGGGATCGGGTTGAGATCATAGACAAAGAACATCATGGGAAAATTCATAAACTTAAGGAATCAGCACATATGCTAGACCACAATAATCTCCTGAGCCGATCAAGCATAGAAATGAATACAATATGGGAACCAGTAATAAGGAGTGCCATAGAAAAGCGATAATAACAACAAAAATTGCAATATGAACTCTGGTAAAAACATGAAATGATAACAACAAAAATTGCAATATGAGCATTGGTAAAAAACGGTTGCTGAAGACATTAGGTTTATAATACCCAGAAATTCATACACAGATGTCCTCAAGGACACATGGCGTGAGTTAGATCCAGTGACAGGACCAAAAGAGTGTGAGTTCAATACCCAGTTAAGGCATTGGAGAGGGGAATTTACTGGAGATAATTGACAACTGACATCCATTACACATGGCACGTGGAACTAGAACAGTCTACCCCAGTGAGCGAAATAAAAGGTTCAGTTCAACATTCCAATCATCTGAAGAAGGCCAGAGCATAAAACGGCCGAAACATTGTAAAAATATGGCGACAAAGATGAGGACAATAGTTCGAATAATGTAGTGAAAACCTATTAATTTGGAAATTCTTGCAAAAATCAAATAATTGTCTGATTTTAATGAAATTTTCAGGACTTATTCAAAATTGAATTAATTTATTTTCGAAATTTTTATTTTTATAAAATCTTGATAAAATTTATTTTTTTACATCTGTTTTCCCCCCTCCTATAATTTAATTTTTTGAAATTTTCTAGAATTTCAAACAGTTCAGAAATTGGGACGTCTTGGTGAAATTACATCAACAATTTTTTTTTTCACATCTATTGCCAACGTTTTAAAACTCTGCTCCAAATCATAAAATAAAAACTGCAATAAAACTATCTAATTATCGAATTAGATAGGCTTTTATTTGCTTTTATAAATAATATATATTAAGGACATTATTATCTTTAAAAAAAATTTTTTTCGATGAATAAAGAATTTTTACAAGAATTGTTTGCATTTTTCTTTTAGTTTTTTTTTCATTTTCTTTAATTTTAAAACATGTTTTAAAATTCTCACAAACAGAGTGTGTGGTAGGTTATTAAGTTTTTAAATGAAGACTATATTTACTAAGCGAAAATTAAAAGCTTAATACAAATAAATGCTACTAAAACTTTTTACCATAATTAAAAATATTGTTTTGTACGTCAAAATATTATATATTTTTTTTAGTATGATATCTCATAAGTGACACTATGGTTAAAAGGTCACGTGTTTCAGGGCTTGTCAACTTCTTGGGGAAATCCCCTTGACATATAAAGGTCTTATCTCACTCTCAGTTATTAAATTAAAAATTAAAATTGAGATAATAAAATTATCTCATTTATCAGTTTAAACAATTAATAACTGAGTGAGATATTTTAATTATTAATATAATAATAATTTTATTTGTTATTATCTCAGTTATAAAATTAAAAATGTAATATTAATAACTAATAAAATTATTTATCATTATCTTAACTATTAAATAATGAAAGAGATAGAGGTAACTCAATAATGTAAGAAATTTTTATTGTCTTTTAAATTAAGAAACAAAAAAAACGTTATGTCACTTTTGATGCACCGTACTAAACATGCCAACACATTCCATCAAATTATCGAGGGAGACGTGAAAATAACGATACACCAAGGTCAAGAATTGTTTGTCTAGAAAATTTTATGCTATAAGTAAGTGATTTTTTTTTCAGAATAGATTAATTTAACTTTAAATTTGCTAATTTTAAGAAAGTAATGTTTCAGAAATGTATATCTTATTTTAGCGGGTTTTAAAAAAAAAGTTTAGTTTATTTCTCTAAATAAAAAAATAATTAAAATGGCCGTTTCGATTTGTTTTTCGAAAGCATCGACTAAAAATAATTCAAATTTCTATTTGAAAAACTCTACAGTAATTTTTTTTTTCTGGAATTATAAAATTTAATCCTTTAGCTTTCAAATGAAGCTGGGGGTAAGCTTTGAAAAGGGTTTTTCCTTTATGGAAAATACATTTTTAAACCTTAGGTATATATGAATTTTTCGAGGTACCTAAAAGAAAAGGTAAGTTTACTTTTGAATGAGCTACTACTGTGACGGCCTTGCTAAAAAAATGAATTTCAAATCATTTAAATAATCTTCTTTGAACTGAAATTTCGGTTTTATTTGAAAGTTAATAGCCTAAAACTGAAGTGAATTAAAAGAAACATTTATTTTTATCAAGTAGGTACCTCCACGAAATCGCTAAAAAAGAGCGTCCGTAGCATGATGAAAAAGACGCCAAACTTTACGAAAACAAAATTTTATCGTCTAAATGTTTATGTTATTATTAAGAGGAAAGACCAAAGGCTTTTTTAATTATTTTTTAAAAATTTTACTTCTTTTTAGAACATTCTAAATTTTGATTAAAAAAACCTTGTTTCTCTTTGTATCACCAGAACATGTTTTTTTTTTATTAAATTCATGGCAGAAATATTTTTTTATATATTACCCCCGACAATAACTAATTTTATGAAAACTCTAGAAATTCGATCGCAATAGTTTCTGAAAGTTTCATTAACATCCGACAATTATTTTTCATTTTTGCAAGATTTTCCAAATTAATGTGTGTCATACAAAAAGTGTGCTGAAAATTTGTTATTTTACTAGCTCTCATGGAGGTACCTTACCTGTTCTTATCTTTTCTTTCAATTCAGTCTTCAGTTTTTTAATGTTGTTTAAAGTTTTATAATCAAAATATTTGTTATTATTGAGAGGAAAGACAAAAATATTTTCTGATTATTTTTTTGAAATTTTTTAATCTTTTCTAGCACTGTCGAAATTTTGGTTAAAAATCTTTTTTTGTTTATGTAATGATAATGATTAGTTTTTTTTTGTAATTTTTCTGGTAAAAAACACATTGACTTGGAAATTTGTGTAAAAATAAAATAATTGTCAGATTTTAATGAAACTTTCAGGACTTATTAACATTATTTTTGTTTATGTAATAATAATAGTTTTTTTGCAATTTTTCTGGTGAAAAAGACATTGAATTGGCAATTTATTTAAAAATAAAATAATTATCAGATTTTAATGATGCTTTCATGACTTATTAACAAATTAATGAAATTATTTTTGAAATTTTTTGTTTTAGAAAATCGTAGTAAAAAATATTCTTTTTTTTACATATTTTGCCCACCACCGATTGAATTACATGAAATTTTGCGAAATTCCTTCCTATTTCCAGAATTTTTTATTAGCTAAAAGTAGCAGTCCTTGGAGAATGTAAATAAACTAATTTTTTTTATCAAACTTTTACAATTCTAGATGAAAATCTGCTCCAAATAGTAAACTACCAAAATATAATGAAACTATGACATTATTTAATTAGAAAAGCTTTTTATGGCTTTTGTAAATGAGTTATATAAAGGACATTATTTTCTGAAGAAATAAAAAAATTTTGATGAATAATGAATTTTTACAAGAATTTTTTCATTTTTTGTTTTAATTTCAATTAGTTTAAAAATTGTTTAAAATTCTGTATTACTTTATTTCCTGTATGTGATATTGTACTTCAGTAGAAAATAAATTTACAAATCTTTTCAATTTTTGATTTGCAAATTATTTAATTTTTGGAAGAATTTCCAAATTAATGTGTTTATTTACCTGCAAAGAAGGGACTAAGAAACTAATGTCAAACATTATGTGACCACTGATGTAAAAAAAAAATACAAGATTTTTAACCAAAATTTCAAACTTGCTAGAAAGAATTAAAAAATTTTAAAAAACTCATTGGTATTTCCTCTTAAAAACAAGTAACATTTTGATAATAAAACTTTTTTGTTTTTATGTTTGGAACCGTTTTTCATTGTGCTATGCTTTTTTTTTCTTTTTTTTATGAATTGTTGGAGATATCTAGTTAAAAGGATATTATATAGGTTTCCTCCACTTTTTTACTATGACTTATTTCCCAAAAAATTTGAAGAAATTTTTTTTAAATTTTAAAGTTAAGTGTAGATTTTTCTGTCGAATTTAAAAGAAAATGATGTGTTTTCTTAAATCCTACAAGCACTGTTAGAAAAAATTATTTTTTGAGTTTTACTGAAATATTCTTTTTAAATTTGTGACAAATTTTCTGTATCTTCACACTTGATATTGCTTAGTTTATCTTTTTACTGAAAAGATTTATAGAACTCTTCAAATTAAAAAGTACAAACAATATAACAAAATGGAACAGAGGGCAAACCAACATCATTAAAATATTTCTAATGCCTTCAAATAAAATAACCAATTCTGTATACAATTCATTAATGAGATAACTTACTGACTTTTGGCAAATGTTTAATTTTAGTAGTAGTAATTTATTTATTTTCTATTTAGAAATGAAACATCCAAGTCAGTCTGAGTTTGGCCATGAAAAAAAAACAGTTGCTATTTTCATTTATCATAAACATATTTTGGCTTCATTCTTTTCTTAATAAATAATTTGTTTACAAGAATTTTTATTTTTTAAAGTTTTAGTTAGAATAATTTATAACCTTTGAAAATTCTCTATTAAAACTTTATTAATCATAAATGGAAAACTCATTACAGTGACCACCATTATATTAAAAAGGATTTTGAATTTGCATCAATCAGTTTGTACATATTGACTAATCCATTAATAACATTATTCGCTCTTTACATTTCAATCGTTGTACAACTTCAGGTGATTGAAGCTTCAAACCAAACCTTTTATTTCATCCACATTGTTCTAGTTCCACATGTTTATGAAGATGCTTGTTGGGAAAAGGTTCTAAATTTACAATAAATGTTAAATTTATTATTGGTACCAATAAATTTTAAATTTATTATCAGTAGTGCTATTATATTCTGATAATGTCATATATGGACATCTCTATTAAATAAAATCGTTTTGTTTACAGACAAGAAACAAAAAAAATTTGAAATTGTTTGTAAAATACTGTGGACTGTTGAATTGTAATAAGCATTTCCATTTCAGATTAATATATACAGTAGTTTCATTTTCATAATATCACTTGGCCATGCAAATACAGAATTTTAAAAGATTTTAAAGTTTATAAATTATCCTAATGTACTTTTATAGAATTAAAAATAATTCCTGTAAATGTTCATTATTTATCGAGAAAATGTTTTCTTAAGACAATAGTGTCCATTCATGTGGTGAGTTAACCTGTTTTCCTGTTCCTAGTCTAGAACTCAGATTGCTGATTTTCTGTTCCATTGCCCATTCCAACACCCATACATCTATGTCCACTGATACAAAATAAACTCTATTATATGTCAGATTTAAACTCTAATTAATCAGGCATATTTCAGTTTGTTCAAGAAATATTGGTGCAGTTTTTATGATTTTGTGAGTAGCTTTAAGAAGATAATTGTAAATGCATTTTTTATAAACCTGTTTCATAACTGCATATAATATGTTTACTTACTGCCATATAAAGATAGCTGAGAGGTTGCCAGTAATTTTCCTTCTCCATGCATAAGTGATTAGTGCAAATGAATTTGCCAATTGAATGATAATACAAGGCTTCAATCTTCATTAATTTACATTTTATCTATGTCAATATTTCATCACTTATTCTCAACCAATCTGTGTCATGCAGGTCTTGTTTTCAGCCCACACCCAAAGTCTAGCATGCTAATATATTCTCTCTCTGCTGCATATAAGAGGTTGCCCAAATTATCTCTATGACTGTTGTTTGTATATCTACCTAGACATCATTCATGTTCTCTTGCCTGCTGTACTGGATGCAGCTGTGAGGTCACATTCTTCTCCACTGGACAATGGCCATGATTAACCCTAAATCAACTCCAGCACCTGAATTCATCTGTGGACTGAAATTCTCCCGTAATGAAATTAGTGGGGGTACCTGCATAAAAGTAATGTTTACTTTTTACTTGAAACTTCATGAAATGAAAATAAATGACTTTCCTTATGCATGATAGACTTTGGGTTTATTTTTTTGAATGACTAATAGATTTTTACAAGAATTGTGTATGAGAGATTGCCCAAATCAACTCTATGGCTGTTGATTGTATATTCATGTTCACTTGCCTGTTGTACTGGATGCTGGTGTGATGTCATATCCTTCTGCACTGGTCAATGGCTATGAGTAACTCTAAATCAACTCCAGCACCTGAATTCATTTGATGGTCAGGTGTGAAATTAGAGTGTAGCATGTATCTGGCATAATAGCATACATGCTTTTGAATTCAAAGTTTTCCTTTTCCTAGTCTAGAACTCAGCTTGCGGATTATATTTTTCTGTTCTATTGTTCATTCCAACACCCATACATTTATGTCCACTGATACAAAATAAACTGTATTATATGTCAGATTTAAACTCCAATTGGTCAGACGTATTTTCTGTTCCATTGCCGATTCCAACACCCACAATTCCATATCCACTGATACAAGAAAAACAGGAAATAAGTCAGATTTAAACTCTAATTGGTTTGACATATTTCTTTTTCTTCAACAGATAGTATAACAGTTCATTTTTATGAGTTTGCAATTAGCTTTAAGAAAACGTTTGTAAATTCATCTTTTATAAACCTATTTCATAATATTCTCTATTGTCTTTTCTTACTTCTATATGAGATTAACCAAATCATCTCAATGGCTGCTGTTTATATATCTGCCTCTAAAACATTCATGTTCACTTGCCTGCTGTACTAGATGCCAGTGTGAGGTCATATCCATCTCAACTGGACGATTGCTATGAGTAACCCTAAATCAACTCCAGCACCTGAATTCATTTGTGAAATTTGAATGTACCATGTATGTGGCATAATAGCATACATGCTTTTGAATTCAAAGTTTTCCTTTTCCTAGTCTAGAACACAGCTTGCTATTATATTTTTTGTTCTATTGTTCATTCCAACACCCATACATCTATGTCTACTGATACAAAATAAACTGTATTATATGTCAGATTTAAACTCTAATTGATCAGACGTATTTCTCTTTAACAGTATAATTTTTATAAACCTGTTTCATAATGTCTTTACTTACTGCTGTGCTCAGTCATTATATTTTTTATTTCCAGTTTCCATGTTTGAGATTTTCTGAAACCATGATGGACATTCATGAAAACGAAGGCAATCTCACACTGAAATTTGTGGATTGGTAGATAAATCTACATGGAAGAAGCATAAAAGAACACACATAGAGGATAAACCAGTAAACTTAAATGTCAAAATAAACATGAAAATCCACACAGCAAGAAACTTTTCTACTGTGAAATTTGTGGAGTAAGATTTTCCATTAAATTATCTCTTGCAAGAAATATGTCAACACATTCTGGGGAAAAACCATTCCATTGTGAAATCAGTGGATATAAATTTTCAAAGAACAGAATTTCCAAACAACACATGTTAACACACACTGGAGAAAAATCATTCCACTGTGATACCTGTGGATTGAAATTTTCACACAATTCAAAACTCCAAAGACACATGTTACAACACATAGGCGTAAAACCTTTCCACTGTGAAATATGTGGATTAAAATTTTCCCATAATGGAAATCTCACAAGCCATATGCTAACACACACTGGTGAGAAACCATTTAACTGTGAAACCTGTGGATCGAAATTTTCTAATAATAGAAGTCTAAAAAAACACATGTTAAAACATACTGGAGAGAAACCATTCCAGTGTGAAATCTGTGGATATAAATCTTCCTGGAAATCAAGTGTGAAAAAGCACATGTTGACACACACTGGAAAGAATCCATTCCACTGTGAAATCTGTGGATTGAAATTTACCCAGAATGAAAATCTTAAATCACACATGTTGACACACACTAGAGAGAAACCCTTTCACTGTGTAATCTGTGGCTTTAAGTTTTCCCTAAATTCAGCTCTCAAAACACATATGTTGACACACACTAGAAAGAAAACATTCCACTGTGAAATATGTGGATTGAATTTTTCCCAGAATGGAAATCTCAAAAGACATATGGTAACACACACTGGAGAGAAACAATTCCACTGTGAAATCTTTTCCAAGAATGGAATCCAAACACATATGTTAACACACGGTGAAGAGAAACGTTTCCACTGTGATACGTGTGGATTGAAATTTTCCCACAATTCAAAACTTCAAATACATATGTTACAACACATAGGTGAAAAACCTTTCCACTGTGAAATATGTGGATTAAAATTTTCAAAGAATGGAAATCTCAAAACGCATATGTTTACACATACTGGAGAGAAACCATTTCACTGTGAAATCTGCGGATCAAAATTTTCCAAAAATGGAAATCTCAAAAAACATATGTTAACACATGATGAAGAGAAGTGTTTCCACTGTGATACATGTGGATTGAAATTTTCACATAATTCAAAACTCCAAAGACACATGTTACAACACATAGGTAAAAAACCTTTCCACTGTGAAATATGTGGATTGAAATTTTCCCAGAATGGAAGTCTCAAAAGGCATATGCTAACACACACTGGAGAGAAACCATTCCACTGTGAAATCTGTGGATCAAAATTTTCTGATAAAAGAAGTTTCAAAAAACACATGTTAACACACACTGGAGAGAATACTAGTTATGCAAATGCAACTCAATAGTTCAACCGAGAGCTGCACAAAGAATTAACTGAGAAAATTTTGCTAATAAATATACCAATAGACAGCATGCATATATTCCAGAAAAACTTGAAATTTGCAGCAAAGCTTGAATTAGATTTGACAGAATCCATAAGCCATTAGAAGCATCATATACAAGTCCTTTTGACCCAAGTATTCATTCATAGATTAAGACTCTTCATTATGATCTGCATGTTCTGCTCAAGGGTAGGTGTTTCTCTAATGGATCCTCTTATGAAAATAAAGGACATGGCCAATCCAGAACTCTCTTTAATAGCATTGCCATAATCAGCATGAAATGTCTTATCTGAGTGGTCAATAGCTGAACCAATGATAGCTTTGCCATGTTACTGCCTTGGCAGAAAATTTAGAAAATCTGCATCTTTTGACAATGGACAGTAAAATATGTGCTTTCTAATCTATAATTAAGTGGAAATTTCAATGAACATGTTTGTATCAATTTGAATATATATCTCTAATTATAAGATATATATATATATATATATATATATATATATATATATATTCTGTACCCAACACATGGTGTTCTATACTCCAGGCCAAGTCATGGCGCAACTGAGAGCCAGAACTGGAGGCCTATTGAAAAATGTAGGATTTTCAGAAATTTTAGAAGAAAATGAAGTCAACCACTTTATGAAATACTTAGAATAACATTTTTATTCACACCTGAGGATAATAGGATGTGTTGAAAGATAAATAAATGAAAATATGTATTTTTTCTATGAACACTGATAATTATTAAACAACACAAAGGGGGTAATTATAATTTCTGGTAAAAGATATATTGAATCAGAAATTTATATTATTTACAGGTGTCACTGAATCCTTTATTCAATCTATTCCCTGTGAGTGAATAAAGACTTTGGTTTAAATTTACATTACAGTTACTGGGTTTGACAAACAGAACCCGAGAAGGCTGGAAGACATCAGCCGAAGTGTGTACATAACAATCAATCATCGCAGAAATATAGACAAATAAAACAAAATCATTCTAGGAAAGTTTCAAAACTTTTAGAGATGGTTCTTTTTCTGATCTAGGTGTGCCATGTTTGCAAAAATTTTAAAAAACTATATTTGCAAAAATAGAAGCATGCTTTTTCTCCATGTTGAAAAAAAACTCAGAAATAAGCATAAAAATGTTACTTAATGATTTATAGCAAACCTTTTCCTTTATTGTATGGAAAAGGATGAAACAAAAAAATAACCATTGACAAATGTGGTCAGAAGGAACTTTTAGTTTTCCACGGTCAATTAATTTGGTATATTTTCCATACTTTTCATAATAAAAATGGGTTTCACATTCACTGGGTTGATTATCATTTCTTGTAATATATCCAGCTATGTACACAAGAGCCATTTTTATTTCATTGGAAAGAGATGGTTCTAAATTTTCCAGATTGTCAAATATTTCTGAACCTTCCTCACAAAGTTTATAATCACAAGATGTACATTGGTGACCTGGATTAACATCAAATTCATCAATATTTACATTTTGATTTAAAAGTAAAGATGTCTGCTTAATACATTGTTGAACATTTATAAAGTAGGTGCCACCTGATCCTTGGCGAAGTTTACCAAATTCTTTTTCTAATGGATCAGTTGAAAATTGCCCAAGTAGTACATATTTATGACTTGTAGCTAAAAGGTGTCGACATAGACTAACAATTCCATTGCAAGTATGATGAATGGCAGTAGCAGTGTTTTGGGATAATTGCTTTTTATGATTACCTTGACTGCTAGCCATATTAAGAGCCATTTTACCAAATTCAATGATAAAATCAAGTTGGGTGTCATTTGGAGATCTGATTTCAGCTTGTAGAGGATCATTATGTAATTTATCAATTTGAAGGGATTTAACATTTAAAATTTTCCACCATGTCAAAACCTTGTTTATGAAGAGGGCAGTATCATTCTTACCTGCACTTATCTCAGACTGAGTGAGAAGTGCATTATATGTTTTTTCAGAAAACACTCTGAGGCAAGTAGAAACCCGTTGTCTTTCTATTGGCTTTGGAGCAATGGAAATTTCATTTAAATCTGAAAGTTTGACTAGTCTTTCAGATTCAAAACGATATAACTGTTTAAGATGTGTCCATTTTGCAACTCGACTTACTCCATCATCAAAGATTAGTTCTCCTGTTTTTTCTGTCAGCCACAAATTGCGAATATTTTTCAACAGATGAACATAATCAAAAAGCAAATGTTTATTATCTTCAGTTAACATAGGTTTTTCAGGAAGTTTAGGATATAATTTAAAAAAAGCTTGATTTATGCGGTTGCCATCACATATAATAGTCTTTACATTAGCTGGTACAGATGTGATGGCTTGGACTGTTAACTCAATTTGTTCAAATAAAAAGGCGGATGTTAATTTTGAAATTGGAATCAATTTTGTAAGAAAATTTGGACCCCCATTGAGACATATTAACATTATACCAAGTACTGTTTGAGCAAGTACAGATGGATTGTCAACTGATTTACCAAATAGTTGTTTGCTATGATATAGCAACATCTTTTTGATATATACTTCATCATGGAGAATTATGCACCCTTTTTGACTGGTATTAAGAGTATTAAATATAGATAACAAAAAAAGATTTTTCTATAAGTTTTGAAACTTTTGACGTCATCCTTCCTAATGTTGCTAATGAGGGTAATTGAAAATCATATCTTAATTCATTATACAATGTCCTTGATCTTGCATAGTACCCAAAAGCACGCACAACTATATCTGAGCTGTATTTCATTCCAACCATTTTGGGAGCCATTGCTAAAAATTGTTGACTCAGGATATTTTTCTTGTGATCAAAAGCCATAGAATTTAAATATCGGATGGTTTCTTCCAGTTTTGACCAAGTATCAACTGTATTGATACGATTTTTGGACAGGCTGCTAATATAACACTTAACTCCATAATGAAATGTTTCAAAGCACAAATTGTTATAAATTTTCAACATAAAGAGAGGAATACCATCAATAGATTTTGATGATTGAACAGTTAAAATATTTTCATCCAAAAATGCTACAACTGGACATATAAAGTCTTTTTTGTTGTTAAGCAGACTTTCTTTCAAATTTGTATAATTAATTTTATCTAATTCTAAAAAAGCATAAAGTTCATCAGCAATTTGATTTCTAACAGTACCGGAGGTTTTTTTATATTCCTTTGAACAGCTGAGGGTGTTGGTATTTGACTACTTGGCACACCTGGCCATACAGATGGTGGATTTTTTTACGTATTTTTCCATTAACTTTTATGGTATCAAAATTTGAAGGCCAATGTTGTTGACAAATAACAGTATTGTTAGTAATATTTAGATTGGCATTTGGAACTGATTTTATCCATTGCTCTCTTTCTCGTCTTTGTTTTTTGGAAAACGATAAACTGGTATTTTATTAATCTCACCACACATAGATTTTTGTCTTGCTGGCTTCTGTAATTTGTCTTGCAAGCAAACACACAGCACTTCCGGGGCATGGCTAGGAATTAAGTAGTATCTGAAATGGTAGATTAAACATCTTTAACAAATATTTCTCTTACTACTTCAATTTAGGAGTAAATTTTCAAGCTAAATTAATTATACTCTTAATTACAGCTTTTATCCACGCACCCTGCCCAAATACACACAATTAATTAAAACCAAAAATTTTAGAGAGTCGCCTCCAGCTTGAGAATCCACTTCTTAATTTAAAAAAAAAAATGATTGGGGTGGGTATGGTTTTGTTTGAAGTATACTGTCAGGTTTGCAGTTTTGCACAATATTATTAATCATTTAATTATCAACAATAAAACTGTTTTTAATCAAACAAAAAATAGTAATAGTTGCATAGTGTCATTAAACTAGAAATTAAAAAATTCAATTTGAAGTTGAATGTTATTATTGTTATTTTTTCTTTAATTCTAATAAGTAAAAAAATACTTACAGTTCACCAAATGGTAACTAATGTAGTAAAAATAATCATTTTAACAGAACTTTAACTTCGGAAACAAAAGTGCGAAGAAATTCGTTTGTTTTTTTGGGTTTTTTTACTTTTAATGGAAATGTTGGATAAAGTTTTAATAGAGAAATGTTAATGAACCTTTCTCTATTAAAATTTTATTCAAATTTATTATTCAAACTTAAACTTTTGATAGAAAAATGTTGACTCATGCTAATTTTTTATCATGGTTAAAAACTTAAAAACTTGAGAAAATTAAACTTTAATTTCGTTGATGTTATGTTTTCACTCATACTAACAATGTTTTTTTTGCGATATCAAAAATAAATATCAAATTAATGACATTGAATTTATGAAAAAACAAAAACATTTTTAATTCATTTTATAATAAAAATAGTTTTCTTTACGTCTTTGAAGAAACTAAACTAAATTCTGTTCAAATTTGTTAAACATTGTTTTGTTTTGCTTCTTAAAATAACACAAATTACTCAAAAAGAATTGCATTTTATCAATAAATAATTCTTTAAACTTTAATCAAAAAATGTTGAACAAACTTTAAGAGGGAAAATGCCAAAAATGAATTAAACTTTAATTTAAAAATGTTAAGGCTTTAAACTTTTAAGTAAATCTTTTTGTGCGAGTAAATTTAAGCACCAAAGTTTACTTTTTACAATTTAAATATAAATAATGTATGGACTCAAACTAAAATAATCAAATATACTTACTTCTTCAAATAAATAAGTTAAATGATATTCCAACCAAAGGTAAAATTAAAAGATTCCTTTGAATTTCTCGAGCCAAAACATAAGAGTACACAGTACGCAGCAGTTCGCTCAAACTGAAACTAAAACAATCTAATTGTCAGCCGGCCTCCAGTCAATCGAAGTTGCTGCCTTATGCAGAGGCCTGTTAATATAGAACGCCATGACACAACACCAATATCAAGATACACCCACCTTGCCTCACCTGTGATAGCCATAACATAATCTACTATTTATTCTGCACAATATATCCCAATAGTGGATATATTGGTGAATCTGGAAATAATTTTAGATTTCGCTTCTACAATCATAAACTAACCATACGTCAAAACAATCCTTATTCCCCCATAGCTGAACATTTTAATCAACCAGGACACTCATTAGAAAACTGTAAATGTGTATTGATAGATTCTGATTTCAGTTCCACATACACACGCAGAAAAAAAAGAAAAATACTGGATTTTAAAATTAAATACATATAAACTAGGATTAAATAAAGACTTGGGTATTTTAAATCTTTATAAATATTTCAATAGTTAAACAAAATATTTTTGTTAGATATAGTTAAAAAAATTTTTTAAACAACATCTAAAATATTTACGTTAGAAATATTCAAACACAGTTGTATTCCATATCACGTGACATCCGTGTCTCGCAACGGACGCTACTTAATGTAAACAAACTTCTGAAAACATCCATTTCTGATGAAAGATCAGGGCCGATCTGAAATATTAAATATATATATATATATAAAAAAATATAAATAAATACTTTCACAAAAGAAACATTCAATTTTTTTTAATTTGCAACTTTTCAGTTGTTTTTTCTATATTACATATATAATGGACTCTCCTGTCGACCTCGACGTATGAGGGTTAGACAGATCAGTTTCTCAGAAAGTGAAAGCCCGACACCTACACAGGATTTGATTATAGTGGTGAAGGCCTTGTGCAGGGCCATCCACACTTTTTGGAGGGACGAATACAGGGACCTGGTGCAACGAATGCCACAAGGTTTCCAAACGACCCTCCGCAGGTTTTGAATTCAGAGTTGTCCTTCTCCTAGACCAGTTGGCATCCAAGGCTATAGAACCCAGTCTGTCCTGCTATTTACCCATAGTTGGAGGGAGAAGAAGAGGATTCACACCTTTCCCAAGGGTATTAGCACGTAAGTGAATGTAATGGATTCGACTGGAATTCGAACTCGGCTCTCCGATTCCTCAATCCAAGCCGTTATCCATTACTCCACCGTGCCTCCACCATATATATATATATATATATATATATATATATATATATATATATATATATATATATATATATATATATATATATATATATATATATATATATATATATACAGAGTGTCCATAAACTTCATGTGCACTTTAAAAAATTTATAACTGTATTAGCAATAGAAATAATTTGAAAAAAGATTAGAAACAAGTAAATCTATATTTTTTAAAGTTTTATTGAAATTTTATTTAAGTTTCCACATGTCCTTCATCATTAGCAATACAAAGGCTAATACGATTTTTCAGTTCACGCAAAATATTTTGCCAACTGATTTACAGTAATGCCTGAAATCACATTAGTTATTTTAGCTATAATTAAAACTAGGTACGTTAAAATTTATAACATTTTTTACAGATTATTTCTATTGCAAATACAAATAAAGTTATAAATCTTTTAAAGTGCACACAAACTTTATGGACACCCTATATATGTATATATATATATATATATATATATTTTAGAATTGGACATTGTCTGACAATTTATTTAAAGACATTTATATTATGTTTAACGTTCTTTTTATAGATACAATGCCAGTTTTCTATGCACATTACAACATATTTGGAGAATTCAAACTGAAAATTAGAAAAGTTTTCAAGATTTGACAAGAAATTTGCTTCAGCTTGTTTGTGTGTGAGATCCACCATTTTATGTCTACAAGTATTTAAGCAAATGCTCTGTTTTATAATAAACAGTATTAAATAACATTTACGGGCCTGAATGTCCGAGAAATTTTCATATGTCGGAGAGCGAAAATTTTCTATGAAAATTTCTCGGACATTCAGGCCGGTAAATGTTATTTAATACTGTTTATTATAAAACAGCATTTGCTTAAATACTTGTATCTATAAAAAGAACGTTAAACATAATATAAATGTCTTTATATATATATATATATATACAGGGTGCAATGGGCAAATTTTCCTATGATTCATGCCAAAATGAAAATAACATGAACATCCCATTTTAACAGATATATTTGCCAAAATGACACACAAATATCTTGAAATACTGAAGAGAAAATTTGTTCAATAAAATCTTCATTGGCTTCAACCTCGGCCACTAGGTACCTCAAGATCTCTTGCAACTTTTCTCTGTCATTCACTTGGTGAATGCTACTATAATCCTTGCTTTCAGTTTATCTTTGATGTTAGGAGGAATTTTCTTGGTGCCTTGCTTAACTACACCCCACACATAATAATCAAACAATATAACATCCGCAAAATACATGAACCAGAAGCAACGGAAAACTGCAAATATGGTGCCTTGACCCAAAAGATGTCATCGCACCAGACATAAAATGGTGGATCTCACACACAAACAAGCTGAAGCAAATTTCTTGTCAAATCTTGAAAACTTTTCTAATTTTCAGTTTGAATTCTCCAAATATGTTGTAATGTGCATAGAAAACTGGCAATTTTACATAATTCATCCAATCTGTGAAAATATTCTCACGGTTTCCAGATATACCGAGAAAAGTCTCATTGGTTTCTAATTCCAATTTAAAACCTTTTGCTTCAACTCTACACATTTCAGTTGAATAGAAGATATGCAAACGTTCTTGGTTTCACTCAATCACACAGCCTATGTCTCTTGATTTCAGGATCCTGCAAAGCTTCCTTGACAGACATTCATCTTGAATTCATCTCAACAAGTTTACTTCATCAAGTTCAGTGTTTATTTTTTATGCGATCAGAAGTGTAAAAGAGGTTTAATTTCTGCCCAAATATTTAGATAAACAGTTGCTTATACTTGATCTTTCTCTATCATGTAAAATCCAAAATGACCAAAAATACTATATTTCCACACAACTTTTTTTTTTTAAGTATTAAAAAATGAAAGAAATAGCATTAATAATTGCTGGAAAAAATTAGTTCTTTTTATTTATGTTTATATAAACTATAAAAGAGAAAAAATATTTTTAGTGTGATTTCTAAGAGATAAAAGTGGAGGAAAAATATAAAATGAACCGATGCAATAAAATGACTTAATTTCATTTAGTATTAAAAAAAAGGTTAAGCTGTGTTTTCATTATGACTCAATGAATGTTTCCACTGAGAAAAACTTTTTTATTTCTTCCTCCTTTTCTACAACTTTTGACATAATTATCATCATTCATAATTATCTTTTGCCTTTGAGAAAATCTGCAAAATGAACATTTATATAAAAAAAAAAAATGTACACATCATTTTAAAATAGATTATCTCTATTTCTGTCTCCAGAAATCTGATTTTGTTTCTACCTGTATTCCTGTTAATATTTTCAAAATTACATTTATTAATAAAGTTGAACTTTGTGAATTTAGAACAACTTTTGTTATTTTGAATTTATTCACTTCATAAAGGAAGAGCTAATCTATAATAATTTATATATAGAAAAACTGCTCAAGTGAAAACTGTTTCTGTGTGCCCAGATATGCAAAGAAAAAATTGAGAATGACGGTTCTTCTACTAATGATTGTTTTAATCTTAGAAATGTTTTTCCTTTAATCTTTGCTAAAATATTTTTTGCTTGTTATTATTTTCCATTTCTTTCTGATATTTGGATGAATATTCAGCTCATGCTTTTTTTCCAAGAAGAATCTTTGATAAATTAACAACAGAATTGCTTTAAAGAGTAAAATAATTTCATTTTCAGTTTAGAAAATAATGCTTTGGTTCCTGTTAAATTGAAACTCATTTCAGATGTGGATGTAAGCATGAACACTCACTTGATGGCAATCAAGATGTCATTAGAGAACAAGGATCCTGTACAGTTGGAATCATAAAGAATAACCATTCGTTACTTTATTTTGAAAAACAGTCTCCCTTTGGACACTATTAATTGATGATATGTGAAAAGGCAAAGTGAAGAAAAAAGAAATGGTTAATTTATATTTCACTTTGGCATTTGAAATATTTAGCAAAACTGATTGTGAAAAATACAAGACATTCACTGAAATACATTTACTACAAATGAACTTTTGTTTCTTTGAAGTTTTAAAATGTTTAACTGTTTGGTTCAGTTCTTTAACATTAGAAGAAAGTATATTTATAAACTATAGTTTTTGATTTACCTTTAAAATCAAATCAAATGAGAGTTTAATGTTGTAGAATGAGTATCAAATGACACTTTACTTTTGGACCATTTTAGAATGACTTCATTCAGATTAAACAAGGAAATTATTTTTCAAATATTTTCATCAAGGTTTTATTTTTCAAGACTCAACAGAAAAATAGCATTTATTCAAATTTTAAAAAAAATATTAAATTTAACAAACCTGTTATAAGAAGAGAACCAGAAGATAAGTAACAAAAGCTTTGATAAATTAATATATATACCAGTATATACTAATATATATATCAATATATACTAATATATATATATATATATATATATATATATATACCAATATATATACTAATATATATATACCAATATATATTATATATATACCCATTGAGGTTGATATACCGTAAAACCAAATCAAACAAAATTTGGTTTGTTTTGGTTTTACGACACATCAAACTCATTTAATGCCGACAAAATTTTTATTGTTGGTAATATTTTTTTTAATCTATTTCTGGTACTATTTTCCCTTCAAAACATCTATTTCCAGCAATAATTTTATTTCAAATATGTATCACTGGTAACATTTTTCTTCTTTTCAAAAAATGTTTAGCTGGTAATATATATTTTTCTCCTTTTCTTTCAAAAATATATTGCTTATTTTTCCAAAAACATACAGCTGGTAATATTATTTTCTTTAAAAAAAAACGTATAGCTAGCAATATTTTTTTTTTAAACATATAGCTGGCAATATTATTTTTACAAAAATGTATAGCCAGTAATATCATTTTTCAAAAATGTATAGCTGGTAATATCATTTTTTCAAAAACGCACTGCTGGCAACATTATTCTTTCAAAAACGTATTGCTGGTAATACTATTTTTCCAAAAATGTATAGCCAGCCACATAAAATGTATATTTTTATCATATTTATTTAGATTTAAAAAAATATTAAATTTAATAAACCTTCTGTTATAAGAACAGGACAAGAAGATACTTAACAAAGGCTTTAATAAACAAATGTTAAAAATATATACCAAACAAAGTATTAAGAAGGGAGGTAATACATAAATAGTTCTAATTAAAGGAAGTAAGACATCTGGTAACTGTCATATATTTATATATATTATAAATTGATTTAAAATGTTTTTTTTCGCTACACAGTGATAACCATGTTTCAGAAATGGAAGCTAAGGCCTTCGAATTTAATTTTGTTATTAAATTAAAGACATTAGTTCCATTTCCTCGTCAAGCGAATTTTGGAGTAACTTATTTTTTAAAATTTATGGTTTTAAAGGCACGGCAAAGATTCATAATTGAGTGTTTCCAGGGATACCGAAAAATCCATTCATACTGAGCACTATTGTGTAAAAATAAAAATATCTATAAGAACACCGGATTTTATATCTTACTGTTCTTTCTTTTTATTTATATATACATATATATATATATATATATATATATATATATAAATAAAAGTGAATATAGAAGTCAACACTTAGAGGTGATAGTCTGTTTCATGCTAGATGCAATCGTCAGGCCACGAGTGCTGTTATTTTTCTCGGCTATTTAAGTCGGTGGTGCATTGTGGATAGTCTATTTTGGCGGTTATTTTACCGGAGGTCGTTTATAAACGACTTCCGGTAAAATAACCGCCAAAATGGACTACCCACAATAAGCTATATAAAAAAATTTTTACTACGTTAATAAAAACACCGATCGAAATAAAAAAAAATAAATATATAAAAAAATAATTAAAAACGAGCAAAATAATTTGACACAAATAAACAACTTCCGGTAAAATAACCGCCAAAATAGACTACCCACAATGTACCACTGACTCCTATATATAAATAGCCGAGAAAAATAACAGCACTCGTGGCCTGACGATTGCATCTAGCATGAAACAGACTGTCGCCTCTAAGTGTTGACTTCTATGTTAACTTTTATATTTACACACGCTCTATCTCTGATACTGAGCACTTTATCCTATAAATATAGCACATCTTAACACTATATTTCTTCATATATATATATATATATATATATATATATATATATATATATATATTACATGAATTATTCATACAAAAAGTAGATCAGTAAAGTTAATGATATAAATGGTGAAAAACATCTTCGCAAACAAATTTATTAAAGTTACATTAACCCACGAACCTCTCGCTGAATATTATGATCCTTGTTTTTAATAACTTCAAGTTGTAGAAGGTCTTTTTTTATTCTGCTAGTACTTTCAGGTGTTCATGCAGCCATCCTCAGGCATGAAAATTATTTTCTGTTTTTTAGTAGATCCAGGTAATAGCGGGCATGAAAAATTCTCTCTTAAATTTTCAAAAATTCAACCTTAGCATTGTGACTGCATGATCTATAAGTTTTTATCTGTTAACAATAACACATTTCTAACAAAAACATATTTTGATTTGCATTTAATTTTTCATGCCCAGTATTAGCTGGATACTCTAAAAAAAAAAAATAATTTCCATACCTGAGGATGGCTGAATATACAGCCGAAAGTACTAGCAGAATAAAAAAAGACCTTATACAACTTGAAGTTATTAAAAACAAGGATCATAACATGCATCGAGTGATTCGTAGGTTAATGTAACTTTAATAAATTTGTTTGTGAAGATGCTTTTTGCAATTTATATCATTAACTTTACTAATCTACTTTTTGTATGAATGATTCATATAATATAAATTGAACTGCACCACATATTTGATATATATATATATACATCTTTTCTATATCAGATATCAAGACAGTTTTCGACAATTCCTTCAAGACCATCTTAGTGTTACTGCATCTTTGGAAACCAAAGTAGAAGGTGGATTCTCAAAGTCAGGAAGCACGGGAGCATGAATTTCAGAGTTATCCAGTGGTTTATGATGCGAATCTAACTTACATTCATTTATTTCTGCAGAGATATTTTTGATTCAAGTCTTTTGGTCTCTGTAGTTGTAGACTTGTTCTTTTCGTATCTGTTCTTGGCTTTTTTTTTTAAGGTGTTGCTCACTCTAGCGATATTTACAATTTTCTGAGCAGAACATAATTATCTTTAGTAAAAATCTTGCCAAAATAAAATGTACTTTTCTGAAACTATTTGAGGAAGATTAGCTAAATTAAAGTTTAAATTATTGCAGAAAAGCATTTTTTTTTAACTTGGATGTTACTATTTTTATGAGGTGTTGATGCACTTACAGTGCTGTTCGATAAAAGTGACTCACCTGATATTTTTACTTAAAAAATTTTTTCATCTATTGTTTTTGGGGTCAAACTAATTTTTAATCGTACTAATATAAAGACTCCTTCCCGACCACATAGTAAAAAAGTTTACTCACCCTAAGGTATTCTATTTATAATTATAATTTTGGATATAAATGAGATTTAGGGAAAAACCCTGTGCAAAAAAGTGACTCACTTATTTCCTGCAACTAGTAATCAATAGAAACATAACCGAACAGCTTTAAATAAAGAATAACAGAGGTATAATTTATTTATAATAGGTAATATAGTTTGAAATATTTAATCTATGGGTCCTCCTTTATTTTGAATAATCTTTTCAACCCTGTTTGGCATTCACTTGATTAGGTTCTGGTAAATCTCATCTCCAAACATTGAATTCCATTCAGATATGAAATTCACAATCAAATCTTTGTTGCTCAACTGCTTTCTTGAGACCCTGTACTTTATAATGCTACATAAGTTTTCTATGGGGTTGAGGTCAGGAGATTGGGGCGGCCATGTCATAACACTCACCTGCTTCTCATCAAAGTATTCTTCATCAATTTTGATTTGTGACAGGGAGCATTATCCTGCATAAAAATGAGCTTGTTGGGGTCGATTTGCACACTTTCAGCAGAAGGGAGCAGGCGAGACTCTAAAATTCTCTTGTACTGCTCACTCCTGAGGGTCTTTTCAATAGGTTTTAAGAAACCAGTTCCATGAAAAGAAAAGCATCCCCAGAACATTATACTGAACAGATGCTTGACAGTACTTACTGCTAAATTCAAAGAGCTTTCAAAGCTTCCCTAGACTTTTGAACAAGAGTAGAGGTTTATCCCTTGTTTCCTGTTTAGGATTGGGTATCCATTTCCTTGTAAAATCTTTTCATTTCCTTTCACACAAATTAGCATCTTATTAGCATTATCAATTTGCTTGGAATGCATTGATAAAAAGTAAGGAGATCTTTTAGGTCTTGAATTCTAGAAGCAACTTTCCTGAATCTTGAAATCTGTCTTTCAAGCCCAGAAACACATCAGTTTTTACATGGTGTGGCAGAAGTATATAATGTGTATAATTTTAGTTAGATTTTGAAAGTACCCTGTTTGTATGTGTGTGTATTTGTCACGATTTTAATGAGAAGAGCATGCATTTAACCTTTAGCACTCTGCAATATTCATAAATATTTCATCTCTAAGATATAATTAGCCAGTCAACTGCAGTAGCATCAGCTTTGATTTTCATTTAGTCATTTTCCTGTTGCCATAGTAGGATATGACAACACTAGTGAAAAATTCAACCACACTATTATCTGAAGATCAACAAACATTTTGTTTGATAAATGAAATCACCTACATACAGAATGTTAAAGGTTAATTCAAAATTTTGCCATGACATGGCATATTGCAGGAGTGATGGTAGTAAGAATCAAACCATTTTCATATTTATCCAACTTGATGTCAGGAAACCTAGTCTAAAATACTGTTTGGAATATAAGATAAGTTAGAAAATCTCCGACTCATGGTATTTATTGTACAAATGTACAAATAAGCCACTTGAGCAAAATTGGGATGGGGTGGGGGCTGGTCTTCACTTGTCTTATTGTTAACTTAGCTAGCCTCAATTACTAACCCAATCATTCATACATTGTTCCTCTTCACCAAAACATCCCATCCATACAACACAGTTTTTGTGCAGGGCTCTGTTGATAAAAATCTAAATATATATATCTCTAATGTTTATGATGTAAAAACAATCTACACAACTAAACAAACTAGATTTTAGTAACGGGTACCACCACAATCTAATCATGACAGAGACAACAGTTAACTGGACAAAGATATACTGTGGGATTAATAAAATGATTTCCATGCACCCGTTCTATACTCACTCGCACTAGCACTCACACATTTAGACATATTAACTGTGAAATCTCACATTTGGAAATGAAAGACATCCAACAGTTCACCAGAGAACTGCATTCAATGTCACCTAAATAGGGAGGGGAAGGGAAATAAACCAAAGAAAAAGTTGTGGGGTAAAAAATAAAGGGGCTGATGACCATCCATACTCTACCTAAGTTAAATCCAGTGACTTGAACGAAAAGAAAGATGACTTACACTAACCTAATACTAGATGACAAATGTTTAAATCAGACAACCAATATTCCTACATCACCTCAAAATTAGTCAATCTCAAGCAAACAAAATGCAAAACATTCAAACACATTATTTACATTATTCAGATTATTGTCCTCATCTTTGTTGCCATATTTATCACAACGTTTCGGCCTTTTAGTATCTGTCTATATTTCTGAGATGAGGTATTATGCACACTATTTACATTAATCGGACTATTGTCTTCATCTTTGTTGCCAAATTTCTTACAACGTTTTGGCCCTTTAGTCACTGTCTATATTCCTGAGATGAGGTATTATTTTGTACACTATTTACATTATTCTAACTATTGTCCTCATCTTTGTTGCCAAATTTCTTACAACATTTTGGCCCTTTAGTATCTGTCTATATTTCCTGAGATGAGGTATTATGCACGCTATCTACATTAATCGGACTATTGTCCTCTTTGTTGCCATATTTCTTACAACGTTTTGGCCGTTTAGTCTCTGTCTATATTCCTGAGATGAGGTATTATGTAATCTATTTACATTATTCAGACTATTGTCCTCATCTTTGTCGCCATATTTATTACAACGTTTCGGCCCTTTAATATGTGTTTATATTCCTGAGATGAGGTATTATGTATACTATATACATTATTCGGATTATTGTCCTCATCTTTGTCGCCATGTTTATCACAACGTTTTGGCCCTTGTATGCTCCGGTCTTCTTCAGGTGGTTGGAATGTCAAACTGAACCCTTCATTTCGCTCACTGCGGTAGACTGTTCTAGTTCCACGTGCCATGTCTAATTGATGTCAGTTATCTCCTGTTAATTCCCCTCTGAAAGTTCTCCACTGCCTTAACCAGGTATTGAACTCACACTCTTTGGGTCCTGTCACTAGATTTAACTAACACCTTTATACAGAACCCAAAGAGTGTGAGTTCAATACCTGTTTAAGGCAGTGGAGAATTAACAGGAGATAACTGACATCCATTAGACATAGGATGTGGAACTAGAACAGTCTACCCCGGTGAGCGAAATAAAGGGTTCAGTTTGACATTCCAACCACCTGAAGAAGGCCAGAGCGTACATCGGCCAAAATGTTGTGATAAACATGACGACAAAGATGAGGACAATAGTCCGAATAATGTAAATAGTGTACATAATACCTCATCTCAGAAATATAGACAAATACTAAAACACATTTTGCCAAATTTTAATTCACTGTTAATCGATAGACACCAGACCCAATATCCAATGGAAACACTAACTTAAGTGCTCTATACAGGAAGGAACGAACAAAAACTGGGACTCACCCTGAGCAGCATTGCCTCAGTTTCTTTGCCTCCTCTTCCTCCTCATATTATGATGAATTACCACTGGCTTTTTTAACTGTTGTGGAATAAACAGTACACCTCTGGTGACTATATGTACTGGTCCATTGTTGATAATGGAGGTTAAATTGGGAATAGATTTACTTATATAATACACCTTGCCCAGGAATCTGTGTAAACTTTCCACATCTTTCAGGTAGCCATATTTCAGATGGCATTCACCTTGTCTGGGTCTACTGCAATGCCGTTGAAAGTGATGGCTTGTAAACCCATCTCAAATTTGGCAAGGTTGAGTTTTACCCCATTTGTTCAGCAAGCAGAGCCCATTGCCTTTTGTTATGCCCTTCCTTGGTTTGACCAAACACAACCGAGTCATCCACAATAATGGCTGCTCTTCTAACGAATGAATAACGAACGGAAACGAAATCGTACACCAGCTCCGGTTGGGGGCGAGTGAGAGTTCTGGGAAGCAGTCACCATTTAACCGACGAGCAGTAGACGCGTATCTCACAGCGACGATGACGAGGAGCCAGATGGTGGTAGACAAAAGGCTGTTGCCGCCGCCGGGTGTCGGCACACGCGGACAACTGCTGGAAGAAGGCAGTCAGTTAGATGAAGGCGGGCGAGTATTTCGACCCACAAAACTTTCAAAGCCGCCAAGACGGTGACTGGACAGCCGAGACTTGCGTGGAGAATAGACCCATTAAAAAGGAACCGAAAATTTGGCAGGAGACTACGAAATCGGCGGTGGGAGACGAACGACAACCATTCGACGTCCCGGGAACTAAACCACCACCACAATACATGACCCAGTGGAACTAGAACAATCTACCTCGGTGAACGAAATAAAAGTTTAATTATAATAATAATTATAATTATAATAATGTAAATAATCCTAATACCTCATCTCAGAGATATAGACAGATTTCCAAAGTTCAGTTTAAATGTCCAGTGAATGAATTCAGAAGTTGCTTGTTAAGTCCAATGATGAACCTTCCATAGTATTTAACCCAAGTGTACGGAATGGGTTATTTGAAGCCTACATGAAATGCATGCAGCAACTTCCTAGGTTGACAGGGAATACTGGACGTTGATAAGTAAAAGACCAGTAGTCCGTCTGTCGTGAGCAATTGAAGATAACCCGAAATATCTTCACTGTCTGGTGCAGGTGTTAATGAAATCCATGATGAAGTAGTGAGAAAATAAAAGCCAATGTTGCATTAATGTCCAAGTAATTGCTAGTTAAGTCAAATGATGGACTTTCTGTATTATTTGATCCAAGTGTACAGAATAGGTTGTTTTAGGTCTGGACAATATGCAAACAGCAACTTCCAATGAAACCAGGTGTTAGGTTGAAATAGGAATGCCGGAAGTAGGCATCTATGCATAGCCAGAAGTTCAGGCCTGTTGTGAGCAGGTCCATAAACATCTATCAGCCAGATGAATAAGAACGCAAAAGATGGTCCCTCCATGTGTAGCTGGAAGTAAAGAGCTGCGCAAGTCTAGAAAAGCCTGCAGTCAGGGGCTGTTGCAGCTATTACATAAGCAGGTCCAGAAATGCTAGAAGTAGTAGGGGCTTTTAGCCATTGAAAGTACTGGTCAGTGCACGAACGAAAGCCGGAAGTAGAAAGCTGATAGCCATTAAATGCACAGTTCAGGAAAGGCAGAAGTAAATTAAGAACACCAGAAGACAAGGTTCTGTGGGTAGCCTGAAGTAATAAAAGCCAGGAATGCCGTTAGTAAAAGTAGGCCTGAAAGTTTTCAACTAGCACCCTGTTAGCCAACAAAAATAAATGGGCTGTAAATTAATACAGAACCTGTCCAAGCCACCTGATCACAAGGTCCAGGGGCTTACTTTCCTCCTTCTCTCTCACGAACGGCAAAAAATCGCCAGTGTATGTAACAAGGGGGTATATAATAACATCACCTGTGCTTGCTATGTACTTAATATCTAAAGGAAATAAATCCAAGTGTCTATGAAATATAAAAAAGTATTATAGAATGTTCACAAAGAGTATTTAAATTATATTAATAATAATGTAGCGGACCGTGGGGTGAAGAGATATCAGAAGGTTAAAATTTCCTGCTAGCCGGTCCAGCTACATGAGAATGTTGGACTTTAATTAAGTCCAAAGAAGACAAAGAAAACAAACAAGACTGATATATATGGGTAAATAAATATATATTAATAACAAGTTAAACAAAGACATGGACATTTACATATTGCTTGTGTGGGAGAAATAATGTGTGTGTGTTGTGAGTGTTCGTACGTACGTGTATTGTTCTTAGCGTGTTCCCAGAATTTGGGAAACGCTGTATCTGTGAGAGGTCACGTATTGGTGTTAGTTGAAAAGAGACATTTACCTCACCTCCGCGCGAGGTGGCGGCCCAAGGCCTAAGTCGAAAAAGAGATTATTTATTCCTGTGTATAACAGAAAATGTGTCACAAGGCCGAAGTGGGGAATGGGGAAAAGGGCGTTCTTCTGTCTTAACTTTTAAACTTAGCTAGCCACAAACGCTGACCCAATCACACTAACAATATTTCTTGCACCAAAACAATACATTCTTACTTACCTTTTTTACCACACCCACCATAATACCTCAATGACTCCATGAAAATACTAACTAGACCCCATATGTACAATTTATCGTTTGTGGGGGGAGGGGAATAAAATAACAATTTTATAAAGTAACCCCAATGACTAATTACAATATGAGACAAATAACTATTTACAAGAAACTAAACAAAATCGTGTTAGTAATAAAACCCGCACAAAAAAGTTGAAAAGAGAGAGAGATAGTGTGTGTGTGTGTGTGTGTGTGTCAGCCAGTATTTATAGCCAAGGGAGAGAGACGCCTGTTGAAGGATTAAATAACTGAGGTGGAGCTAACTCCGACAATAACCAAACAACTAAAGAGAAATCTAGATTTGTTTGTTGTATTGAATAGAAGAAAAAAAAGGCCAAGGCCTTGAAGACATATTGCATCCACCATGATCACATAATTGGAGTAGCAAAGGGTTACAATATAATTTAAGACTGTAGTGCCTGATATGAAAGTTAGGTGAAGAATGGCACACGGTGACAAATTTATTCTCCTAGGTATGCACAGGATATACAGTGTAACCCGGATATAAGAGAGTTGTCGGGACCGGAGAAGTGTCTTATATCCGGGTTTCTCTTATATCCGTGTTTGGTCTATTTTGTTTTATTAACACAGGCTCTAATTTGGGACCAGAGAACATCTCTCTTATATCCGGGGTTCTCTTATATCCGGTTCTCTTATATCCGGGTTACACTGTATATATCTAATCAACTTTTTTTATATCTCTTGCGCAACTGTATGACATCAAACAGGTAGGAAAATAAAACAAATGTGTTAGTTAAACTCATATCAAAGCATACTTTAACTACTTTTTTATTTCATTTCCGTTCTATATATTGTAGGAAAAAAATATTCTCCTGGTAGGTTTCATGGAAGCGTATATTGAATAAGAAAATTATATTCTTAATAATAATTTGGTTCTGTATGCCAAATTTATATTCTCTTTTAGCATAAAAACGAAATCAGATTATCCATTTGTTACTTATCATTTTCTGCAATTTCACGTGTGACCGTCATGGCGTACATTTGTTAATTAGTGCGGTTATGTATAAAAACTGGATTCACATTTTGTGATTCCGGAACAAAATAATAAGCAATATAATTAACCTTCGTATTTTTTTACAGTTTTACGCGTGATTTTAGATGACAATAAAAAAAAGTGGAGACAGAAAAAAAAACAAAAAAACTCATAGGTTGTCTATTTCTTTAAGTAAAAAAAAAGTAAGCATTTTTACAACAAATCAGTGTTTTAATTAGTACTTAAATACTAATTTTATTGAAGCAAATCTTTAGAAAAATATTGGCGTTTTAAGAGGTTTACATTTTTTTTTTTTGTTGTTTTTTTTTGTTTTTGTTTTTTTACTTTTCGTCAACAAATTTTATGAAAAATTGGAAAATAAAAAAAAGATTGAAGAACTGGCGAGGCAATGTTCTGCCATATTGTCTGTACTGGGACTATTTTTTGAGCAAGGAACAAATTATTCATTACACCGGTTACCCTAATTCGTTGGCCTATTCAGAAGCTACATAAGTTCAATTTTCAATCCTTTTTTATTGCAATTTCTTGGGGAAAAAAAGAAGTTTTATTGATTATGAAATCTTCCCGATGTTGTGAAAGAAGTATCAAGTCCAACAAGAACTTAATTTTGTTTGTTTTTCTATGAAAAAACTTTTGAATTCACCCGCCTAAAAGGTAAGTTTTAGTAGGCATCTGGCATGAAATTGCTGGAAAAATGAGCATAGCATGATAAAAACGGCCTTAAACTTGACAAAAATAATTCTTTATTCACTAAATGTTTATGTTATTTTAAAGAGGAAAGATCAAAGTATTTTTTTATTATTTGGTTACATCTTTTTATCATTCCTATCACATTCAAAATTGTCATTTAAAATCATGTTTTTTTTAGTCTGGAAAAATCGATCGTCAGTCATTTTTTTTTTTCAATTATGCAAACAAAAGTTAAATTTTCCGTTTCAAATTTTCTCAAAAATCAATTATACTTTTTAAAAAAAAATTTATTTTAACGAAATTAGAAATTTTAAAGTTTATTTAATATATTTTAAAAACAAACATTTTTTTATGCGCCAAAAAAAATGTATTTTAAAAACAAGAGACAGCAGGGTTTGACAGCGGCGACGTGATTGACCTCTACTCAAGGAAAAGTAATCGTACGGAAGCAAAGAAGTGATATAATTTAGCTTTTTATTGAACCGACTTATTTACCGAGATATTTTTAATGAAAATTTTTAAACTAAGACTGTTAAAAGTGAGATAAAATTGGTATCAAACTGGAACGTCACTTTAGGCTAGGGACCTCCGGTTTTTTGGCATAAATGTTTGATATCTACGGTTTAAAATTAAATTTTAAAAATGAAAAATCTTTCTTGAAGATTTCATTTTAGCTTTTATTGAAAGTTTAATAATTTTATTATTTCCATTAATTTTTATTTCTTAAAATTTTCTTAAAAGAGCCATTTTCTTAATTTTAAGAAATTTGTAAATAAATAAGTTTTTTCTATTTTAATAAATAAATATATATTTCTGACACGTTATTTTAGTAAAATTAGAAAATTTAAATTAATCTGATTTGAAATAAATATTACTTACTTATAACATAAAAAATAATATACAATCAATTATTAACAATTGGTTTTGTTCATTTGATCCAACGTTTGATGGACTGCTGATAATTTTTACAAATGAACATATTTTCCACAATTATTTAATATTTTATTGACTTTTTGAAGATGCAAAAATAAAAAAAATTAAAATACTATAACATTTTCTTCAATTCATTTTATAATTTAATAAATGAAATACCATGATTACTCAATTGAAGTATGTCCCACACTAATGTGAATACATAAAATAAAAATCTTTAGCAAAATAGTAATTGAAAAAAGTAAAACTTAGTTTAAGCTTTAAACTTTTAAAGCTGGATAGAAATTTTGAAAACCTGTTGAAACATAAATGAAATATAAAAATAAGTAAAAGGAACTAAAAGCTTTTGAAATTAAATAAAGTCTTTTATTGAGTTTTGTATGTTAGAATTCAAAGCTAATTTTAAAGTAGAAATGTGTAAAACTGAAAAAAAAAAAACATGATTTATTTTAGTATCTGTCTATATTTCTGAGATGAGGTATTATGTACACTATTTACATTATTCGGACTATTGTCCTCATCTTTGTTGCCATATTTATTACAACGTTTCAACCGTTGTACGCTCCAGTCTCCTTCAGGTGGTTGGAATGTTGAACTGAACCCTTCCTGGATGTTCTAATATCTCGAACACATCATGGGTTCAAGACATCCGTATACTGTCAACCGACATTCACTGGACAGTACCTCAATTTTAACTCCCACCATCCATACAGCATAAAGAAAGGGATCGTCCGCTGCTTATAACACCAAGCAAAAGTTATAAGTGGCAACCCAGAGACATTAGATAAAGAATTGGTCAGTATAAGTAGTACCCTACAATGTAACAACTAACCTGGGTAAATGGCAGCAGCCCCCAAAAACTGAGATAGGCGGGTACAAGAGGAGGATGTGGACAACAACACTCAGAAAATAGTCTGCCTGCCTTATGTGAAGGGGTTATTTGAGAAAATACAAAGGATTTGCAACCATATAACATCAGGACAACATTCAAAAGCTTGACGGCACTTCACAGATATCCCACCTGAGTAAGCCCCCCCCCCAGAGGAGAACATGACTAAAGACTGTGTGTACGCTATCCTGTGCAGCTGCGGAAAGAAATCTAAAGAGGAGACAGGCTGCCCCCTCAAGGCTTCAAAAACACCAGAAAGCTGTAACACGAGGAGAAGTGGAGAAATCAGGCATGGCTGACCACATATAGAGAGAAAAGGGAGATCACTGCCCTCTGTGTGTTCAGGTTGAAATCATAGACAAAGAACATCTTTGGTAAAATCATAAACTTAAGGAATCAGCACATATGTTAGGCCACAAAAATCTCCTGAGCTGACCAAGCATAGAAATGAATACAATATGGGAATCAGTAATAAGGAGTGCCATAGAAAAGCGATAATAACAACAAAAATTGCAATATGAGCTCTGGTAAAAATATAATGATAGGGTTTAGTTCGACATTCCAACTACCTGAAAAGGGCTGGAGCGTACAACAGCCGAAACGTTCTAATAAATGTGATAAAGATGAAGACAATAGTCTGAATAATGTAAATAGTATACATGATTTACTTTCCTCAAAGCCTTGTGCTTTTAACTCATTAATCACTAAAAATGTACAGATTTGCATTTCAAGAGGTTTCATAAAATTAGTTATTAGTGGGGTAATAAATATAAAAAAATTTTAACCTTTAAAAAAAGTAAACAATAATTTCCATCATTTATGAATAGTTTCTGAAAGTTTCATTAAAATTCAACAATTATTTTTATTTTTGCAAGATTTTCAAATTACTGTCTACCATTAAAAAATAAAAGCACCAAAAATCCGCCATGTTATTTAGTAGTAGTTCCGCTGATGAAGAGAAACAAGGTTTTTCAATCAAAAGTTAGAACATTCTAATAAAGACAGAAAATTTTTTTTAAATACTTAAAAATTACTTGTTTAAAGCCATTATTATCCTGCTATGCTCATTTTCCAGCCATCTTATGCCAGTGCCTAGTTTTAGATAGGGTACTCCAAAAATTTGTATATCTAAGGTTTAAATGTATTTTTTATAAAGGAAAAATTCTTTTTGAAGCTTTCCCCATCAGCTGCAATTGAAAAGCCAAATTAAATTTTCTAATTTCAGAAAAAAATACTGTGGAGTATTTCAAATAGAAATTATAATGATTTTTAGTCGATTCTTCTGAAAACCAATCGAAACAGCCATTTCTAACTTTTTTAGAGAAATGTAAACAAATTTAATTTTCAGTTTTAAAAACCCCACAAAAATAAAATATACATTTCTAAAACGTTACTTTCGTAAAATTAGCAAATTTAAAGTTAAATTAATCTGTTGTTAAACAAATATCACAGTATAAAATTTTCTAGACAATCATTTCTTGACCTCGGGGTCTTGATATTCTTACATCTCCATTGATAATTTGATGGCTGAAGGTGTTGACAGGTTTAGTATGGCACACCAAAATTGACATAAATTTACAAATTCTAAGTAAGAAGGGTTTGTTTTTGTTTCTTATAATTTAAAATAGTATAAAAGTTTTTTACATGATTGAGTGACCTCTATAATGGTATTTCATAGCTAAGATAATATGTAATTTTATTAATTATTACATTTTTAATTTAATAACTGTAAGTGATCTGGGATTGCAAAGGAAATATTTGTCGCAGATTACTTCCACAACGCAGAGAATAAATCACTGTAAGTTCAGACTCAAACATCAGGGGCAGAAAATAATGCCGAAAACTCGATTTGCAGGTACTATGTCACAAATCACAATGCACGTAATCAGTCAGAAAAATAACTCTTCGACGAATGCAGTAGACCAAATCTCCCCGAATTTTATTTTCTCTTACGCTTTTATCGGCCGAGCATTTTTTTAATTCGTCAACAACTGGGAGAGGACGCTCAATTTTTGCATATCAAAATACTTCTTTATTGCAACTACTGCGACTGACTTGTTTCTATAATATTCTGTCTTCACCATGTCATGTGGAATAGTGCCCTTTTTTTGGTAAGTAATTTTCTTTTGCGCCACATTTTCCATCGTAGGATACACGCGACACGCTGTCTCTTGGTTTGACGAGGTAAGTTGCCGTTTTTCTTCGCTATACACCACCCTGATCTCATTGTCACAAATCGAAAAGCTTGGAGCAGCTCTCTTTATCCTGGTGCTTCATCGTAATGGAACTCTCCCCCTTATGTGTGTCGCAGAGTCATCTCCTGAGGAGTCATCTGACGTATCTCAAGTTTCCGGAAACCCTGCATCTGTGAAAGCATCGGATTTGCAGATCTCAATTATCCATTCACTGTCAGATGATGAACCATCATCAGATTCACTCTGCAATGTATCAGAATCAATGAAAAGGTGAAGATCTTTTAAATGCCCTGGCATCCCATCAACTATTATTGTTTGTGGACTTACAATGTCCATCACACGACCCACTTGATACTTGGAGGTACACTGGCCATGGGGAGCTTTCATCCATACTCTGTTCCCAACTTTGTATATACCATTGTACTTACAGCGATCAGGTGGTAATGTTGTAGTAATTCCCTTCACTTTAATTTGGTAACGGTGAATTATATTGGCAGGTGCATTAGTTGACGATATATCATCCTTCGGCGGGATATTATACCAGTATACTGCCTCCATTATTGAACACTGCTTTCTTGCTGCAATTTTCTTTATGCTTCGATGAGATCTTTCCACTATACCGTTTCCTGCAGAAACATAGGTGCAGCGAAAATGAAGTTGGACTCCCCAATCATCCAAGAAATCTTTAAAGGACTTACTGCGAAATGCAGTGTCATTGTCAGTTAGGATTTCTGATGGTGGGCCTCATTCAAAAAAACACTTTCCAACTGTCGGATGATGCTTCTTGAGTCTTGTTGAAGCAGGCGTCACCATATCGCAAATCAACTGGGACCGCAATCAATTAACTTAAGATAGTGTTACCCACCGTAATGCGTAATATCCGTTCCTAAGCGGGTCCAGATTCCAGTCACAGGTTACCATGTGGCCAACGAATTGAGGCTGGGTCAATTGACTGGCATTCTTTACATTTTCTGACCACTGCCTTGACGGCTGCCTTGGATGTCATAGGGTAAACTCATCTCACAAAATACAGCGTTCGCCTGACGCCAGGATGTCCACTCTGGCAATGTATGGCACGTATCTGATCAGGAGAGGTTTCGTTCACCATGGAAGCGCATATCGAGCATATTGGTTCGGTTTCCTTCTTGATCACATCATACCATCGTTGTGGTACTCTGGTGAGCTTATCCGCTTGATTCTCATTTGACGTTACTAAACTTAACGTGATCAATAAGTTATACTCTTGAATCAGCTTTTCAAGAGTACTCAAACACCTCCAGATCAGCATCTCATTTGCCACCTTAGTTCGTATTCTGGCTTTGCCAGTGTGTATGTTTGATACTCACCAGTGCACACATGCGGAGTCTGTGAAGACGTGTAGCTCCATTGTGCCCCACTGTAGTGCTACATTGACGCCTTTCAGAATAGCATCCAATTCTGATAAATTGATATGTTGGGTGTCCTTCACAGGCCGCGACCAACATGTGTCTTCTACAATGCTTCCATCAACCTCTAACAAAACCACTGTGGCGAGAGAACTTGCATCGACCCATACCTCATAAGTGTGTCCACTTGTGCACCACTTACTATGTGCAGGGTCATTCTGGCGTATTCTTTCCGCTAAATCCTCAGTCATGTTCTTAAGGGAAGCATCTGTCACTTCATCGTCCCAACCAGACGTGATCATTACTGTCCTGCATTTAACAAATGATGCAGCAACACGGAGCCACCCAGACACTGGAACGTGACCCACCAGTTTTCCACACCACGAGAAGACATTACGTCACGTCAGGACCTCAGGAACTGATAGAATGCCATTTTCATGTTTCCACTTAAGCGTGTTATCTTGCTCAACATGCAAACCCAGCACACGTGTGATGTCCTGTAACTGCTCTAGATCCTTGTAGGTCAAACCAAATGCAGCCATGTGCTCCTTCACGTGAGCTGCTGAAATCATACTCTCGTCAACATAAATATCATCAATATATGATGAGGTTGCCCGTTGGACTGACTCGTCTTTCAACAACGCGTGATCCACAGTGGCCTTCATTATGGCTGGTGCAACATTCAACCCAAAACCCATTTGGGTCAAGCAATATTTCACCCCTTGTAGAATACAGTTTGAAAGGGCGAAAGTGAATTATGGGTATATGCTTGTAGATAGGCCTGATGTAGGTCAAGGATAGCGACATCCGGTCCTTTTTTACGCCACACCCTCAGTTTGCTGTGTGCACACATCAGCATTGGCTTTGTATGCGTCGAGACACTCATTCAGCTCTCGATAGTCTAATACTGGCCGCACTTTATTTTTGTTTTTCTGCACCACCACCATCATCAACGGAATTAAACCTTTTGGAGGACCAAGTTCCTTTTCATGATAAGCCTGCAACCAACCGTTATCAAGCCAGGTCTGCAGCTCACGGTCGTATTCCTCCTTGACTCCCATTGGTATTGGGTACTCAGGCATCCAATTTCACAAACTCTCCGGTGATCGACCATCAGACCACTTCCATGATGCGACCCATATCTTCTGGTTTGGGTCGAATTCGGCACAGAAATCAGGTTCTTCTATTTTAATAGCGGCGCAATAGACTATCCCACGCTCGGGAAACCATACATCGCCACACTCTGTTATTTGGATTCCCCCAACTTTTTAATGATGTCGAACCCAAGCAACAAGTCAAAACCCAATAGCTCTCCATCCACTACCAAGACTTCGATTTTGAAGGGGTTTGCATTGTCCATGTCAAGCTTAATACTTCCAACTCTGCAATATTTGAGAGTATTTCTGTTTACAGTGATTTCGTCCACCTCCGTCACCTGCCAGAATTGACAGGCTGACTTACTCACGAGTGTCTGTGAGCAGCCAGTGTCCACCAGTGCCACTCTCTTAATTCCATTCATATAAATACCCAAAACAGGTAGCACTTCATTCATAACTCGCTTAGGGAAGAGACAGGTGCTGACGTCTTGTCCCCTTCCTCTCTTCTCCAGACATAATGAAGCAATGTGGCCTACTTCTTGACACCAGAAGCAAAGCATTGTTGTGTGTGACCTGCATGGCTGACGGGCATCTTCTCGTCGAACCGGGCAGTCCCTAGAAAGGTGATTCCACCCAGAGTATTGATAGCATCGCATACCCCTCCAAGGTTTAACATTTGTATGTTTATCATCTCTGCCTGGTGAAATGGTAGCCACAAACATTTCCTCAGTTGTAATTTGATCTTTCATTATGGCCTGAGCTCAGTCCAACAGTTGGTTTGTATTCATGCCTTCCATCCTGGAAGACATGTGCAGTAGTTGCTTGATGTGCGCTGGTAACCCTGCTACAGACGCACATGCTCGTCCTTGCTTGGATATCCCGCCAAATAGACCTGCTAGCTTCTTCAAGTCGGCTATAAACATGTCAACGGATTTGTCTGGGCATAGTCAGCGTTCACTGAACTGCTCGTAAGCCAAGAAACGATCTGGTACAAAGGCAATCCGTAGGGCTTGCTTTATCTGCTTGACATCTGATTTTTGCTCTGAGTTTAACTGTTGATAAACAGCAAAATGCTTCACCCGTCAACCTCAAAGGAAGAACACTTTCAACCTTTTTAATTCCACACAGGTCACAAACAAGTTCGGCTTTCTCAATCCATTCAGTAACTGCTTGTCCGGTCACTGAACCATCAAACTCTCGTATCAACTTGACATCAAATGTCTTGTCCGGCATAGCGCCGAAATAGCTTGTAAGCGATCTGGGATTGGAAAGGAAATATTTGCCACAGATTACTTCCACAACACAGAGAATAAATCACTGGAAGTTCAAACATCGGAGGCAGAAAGCAATGCCGACAACTCGATTCGCAAGTACTATCTCACAAATCACAATCTACGTAAACAGTCAGAAAAATAACTCGCTCTCCGACGAACGCGGTAGACCAAATCCCACTGTATTTTATCTTCTCTTTTTCTTTTG
The DNA here is from genome assembly GCA_964036315.1 of Acanthosepion esculentum. NCBI lineage: Eukaryota > Metazoa > Mollusca > Cephalopoda > Sepiida > Sepiidae > Acanthosepion > Acanthosepion esculentum. The sequence continues at coordinate 766,762 of OZ038479.1, read as the reverse complement.
TTGGCCAAGCATTTTTTCATTCGGCGACAACTGGGAGATGATACACAATTTTTGCATATCAAAATACTTTTTTATTGCGACTCCTGTGACTGACTTGTTTCTAAAATATTCCATCTTCAGCATGTCATGCGGAATATGGGCCCCCTTTTTTTTTTTCGGTAAGTAATTTTCTTTTTCACCACATTTTATAGGATACACGCGACATGCTGTTGCTTGGTTTGATGAGGTAAGTCGCCGTTTTCTTCGCCATAATAACTGAGATAATAATTAATAAAATTATTATTTTAAATTGTCTCCCTCAGTTACTAAAAGTTTAAATTGATAAATGAAATAATTTTATTATCTCAATTTAATTTTTAATTTAATAACTGAGAATGAGATAATTTAATAACTATCTCACTCTTAATTATTAAATTTTCAAATTGATAACTGAGATAATAATTTTAATTATATTATCTCAGTTATTAATTATAGCGGTAACTCTATAATTTGAAATTTAATTGGTATTTAATATTAATTTATATTCTTTATTGTTAATTGCTATACCTTGATGGTTATGAATTGTTAAAGTTATTTTCATTAACTTGCAAAGAAAAGAAACTGAAAAAACTAAAATCAAATTAAATTATTTTTTTTAACTACGTAAAAAACCTAATAAATAAAACAAATTATGCATGACACACCCGCTGCCAAAAACCAGGAGTTTTCCCTAAAGGTGGGGGGACAAGCCTTGAAACGTGTGACCTTTCAACCATAATATTATCAGGTCATCCCATAAGTTCTGTCCAAATTCTGAATAAAGAAAACAAGTGACCAAATGTTACATTTAATTACAGATTCAATCAACAATGTATTTTCCCTGATTATCTATGATTCCTTCCATCTATTAACAAGCTTACTAATTCCATTACTGTAAAATTCTTTTGGCTTTGATTCGAAGAACTCACAAATGTTAGTTTTAACCTTCCTGTGTTACAAAAGCTGTTTCTTCCAAATGATTCTGTAAGCTACGAAACAAATGGTAGTCTGAAGGAGCAATGTCAGGAGAATAAGGTGGATGAGGAATTTTCTTCCAACCAAGTTCTTCGATCTTTTGTGACGTGATTCTTGCTGTGTGTGGTCACGCATTGTCCTGATGAAACATCACCATTTTCAATTCACTAGAGCAGGCCTTTTTTTCCTAAAAGCTTGGTTCAAACGCTCTAATTTCTGACAGTATATTTGAGCATTAATTGTTGCATTAGGTGGTAAGAATTCAAAGTGGATTATTCCTTGGCAATCCCACCAGATTGAAAGAAGAACCTTTTGCCCATGAAGTTCCCTTCTCAGCTGTGGCTGGGGTCCTTCCCCTTTACCAAGCCACTGTCTACGACACTTGACATTTCGATAAAAGTTCCATTTTTTTTGTCACAAGTCTATCCAAAAAAGGTGAAACAAGTTGGCGAGAATGGAGAGAAGAGCAGATGTCAACTCGGAATTTGAGGTTGTTTTCAGACAATTCGTGAGGCACCCATTTTCCAAGTTTAGGAACTTTCCAAATTGTTGAAGATGACGATGAACAGTTGTATGGTTTGAACTGAGAACCACTGCCAATTCCTCAACTGATAAAGCAAGATTTTCTTCAAGGGCTGCTTCAAGAAGCTTTTCATCAAACTCAACTGGACGTCCGGTTCGATCTTCATCTTCAAGGGTGAAATCTCCCCCTCTGAATTTTGCAAACCATCTTCTGCAAGTTCTTTCATTCACACATTCCTCTCCATAAACTGAGTGAATGTTTCTAGCCGCTTCGGCTGCTGAGTTTCCTTTCTTGAACTCATAAAGCATTATGTGCCTCAAATGATTCTTGGGTACTTCCATGTTAGCAGGGTTTTAATCAAACAAAATTTAATTTTATTGTTCTCTGAAATAAAATTTGATCAGTTTAAATGCATCTAAACATAAAAATAATGTTCAGCTCCATTAGACATTATAAAATACTCTTTAACTTTCGTTCATTTTAACAAAAAGTTAAAATTCGGACAGAACTTATGGGATGACCTAATACTTATACAGCATATTAAAAAAAACTAACATTTTGACTCACAAAAAAATATCTTTAATTATGGTAAAAAGTTTTGGTAGGATGATTCGTATTAAGCTTTTAATTTTCGTTTTATAAATATAGTCTTCAACTTAATAACCTTTCTCATACTCTGAAAGAATTTTAAAACATTTTTAAACTTAAAGAGAAATGAAAACAATTCTTATAAAAATTCATTATTCATTGAAAAATTTTTTATCTTCAGAAAATAATGTTCTTAATGTATATTATAAAGCAAATAATTAGATAGTTTTATTGCAGTTTTAATTTTACGATTTGGAGCAGATTTTTAAAAAGTTGGTGATAGTTTTTTGAAAAAAATTTAAAAAGAGTCCTGCTTATAATTAATATAATACAATTTAAATACTATTTGAAATTATAGAAAACTTCAAAAATAAATTCATAAATTTTTGAATAAGTCCTGAAAGTTTCATTATAATCAGACAATTATTTGATTTTTGCAAGAATTTCCAACTTAATGTGTTTTTCACTGGAAACTGCTACACTAAAATCTTATAAAAAATTTTTATTAATAGTCTTACAAAGTTGACAAAAAAAAAACTAAGATTTTTGACCCAAATTTAGAAACGTGTTAGAAAGGAGGGAAAACTTTTTAAAAACAATTAAAAAAAAAAAACTTTGCTCTTTCCTCTTAATAATAACATAAACATTTTGATGATAAAACTTTGTTTTTATTAAGTTTGGGGCCTTTTATCATCATGCTATATTTTTTTTTAGCAAATTATTAGAGGTACCTAATTAAAAGAAATGTTTCTTTTCGTCTATAAAAACAAAGCTTTTAAACCTTTGTAAAACCTTGACATGTTTTCTCATCTTTCCTCATACTGCCACTATAGAGGAAAAATTGAAAGGAGAAATTATGGTAAAACATTTTGGTTGGATGATTTGTATTAAGCTTTTAATTTTCGCTTAGTAAATATAGTCTTCAATTAATAACCTATCACACACTCTGGAAGAATTTAAAAACATTTTTGAAACTTAAATTGAAAAAAGGAAAGTCACACAAGAAAAATATAAACAATTCTTGTAAAAATTCATTATTCATTGAAATTTTTTTTTCTTCAGACACTAATGTCCTTAATGTATATTATGTATAAAAGTCTATCTAATTATTAATTAGTTTCATTGCAGTTTTTATTTTATGATTTGGAGCAGATTTTTTACAAGTTGGTAATACATTATTTGGACTATTGTCCTCATCTTTGTCGCCATATTTATTACAACGTTTCAGCTGTTGTATACTCCTGCCTTCTTCAGGTGGTTGGAATGTCGAACTGAACCCTTTATTTCACTCACTGGGGTAGATTGTTCTAGTTCCACGTGTCATGTTTAATGGATGTCAGTTATCTCCTGTTAATTTTCCTCCACTGCCTTAACCGGGTCTTGAACTCACACTCTTTGGGTCCTGTCACTGGATCTAACCAACGCCTTTATCCACTGTGCCATGTGTCCTTGAGGACATTCCGACCACCTGAAGAAGGCTGGAGCGTACAATGGCTGAAATGTTGTAATAAATATGTCGACAAATATGGGGACAATAGTCTGAATAATGTAAATAGTGTACATAATACCTCGTCTCAAATATAGACAGAAGTTGGTAATAGTTGGGGGAAAATAATTGATGATTTACATTCTCCAAGGAGTCCTGCTTACTACCTATATGAAACAATTTAAACACTTTGAAATTCTAGAAAATTTAATGAAATTAAAAAATTTTACCAATATTTTCTAAAAATTCAAAAATATATTCATTCATTTTCAAATAAGTCTTGAAAATTTCATTAAAATCAGACAATTCTTTGATTTTGGCAAGAATTTCAAATTAATGAATTTTTCACCGGAAACTTCTACACTAAAATGTCCATTACCACAAGTCTTACAAAGTTGACAAAAAAAATGAGATTTTTTTACCTAAACTTAGAACATTTTAAAAAGGAGGAAATCATTTTTTAAAATAATTTAAAAATATTTTGTTCTTTCCTCTTAATAATAACATAAACATTTTGACAATAAACTTTTTTTTCTTTTATTAAGTTTGGGGCCTTTTATCATCATGCTATACTGTTTTTAGTAAATTATTGGAGGTACCTAGTTTTAAATGAGCTACTGTCATGGACTTGCTAAAGAAAGGATTTCAAATCATTTAAATAATCTTCTTTGAACTGTAATTTCAGTTTTATTTGAAAGTTTATAGCCTAAAACTGATGTGAATTAACAGAAATATTTCACTCTAAAAGGTTTAGTTTTAGACAAGCAACTCGGTAGGTCTGTTCAATACTTCGCTAAAAAAAGAGCATATTCTGATCAAAAAAAGCCCCCCAAACTTGATTAAATAATTTTTTATCTAAATGTTTGTTATTATTAAGAGGAAAGACCAAAGTATTTTTAATATTTTTTACATTTGTAAATCCTTTCTAACTTTTCCAAAGTTTTAGTTGAAAAATTTCTTTTTTTCTTTTTTTTGAGTCAAGATTTTCATAAAATTGATCATGTCATTTTTGACAACTTTATAAACAAAAATGAAATTCTCCATTTAAGAATCTTGTAAAATTCAATTGTACTTTTTTCAAACTTCATTTTAGGAAAATTATAAAATTTAAAGTATACTTAATGTAATTGAAAAAAAACATTACTTGATTTTTTAGCAGAAAAATTTAGTTGGAAATAAGAGAAGCATATCTAACCTTGGTGATTGGTTTTGGAGGTGTTTATGTCAACATATCAACAACTAATTTCAAGACAATTTATCGGATGGAAGGGCAGAAATGACAGTGTTTTCGAATTTTAAGTGAACCAGTGTGGTGAGTACAAAATAAAAATAACACTTTTTTTCTTTCATTGTTTTCAAATTCATGAGCCTGCGCTAAAGTTTATTTTGACCAATAGAAAAAGGGATTGGCTCCAGACTGAAGAAAAGACCAAGGCAAAGTTTAACGAACATACGTGAAAATTTATTTTGATCAGTGGAAATGGGAGTGACTTACTGAGAAAAAAGTAACAAACTAATGTGAAATCACTTTTTGAAATAAATAGGCAGAGAAAGTTGTATCGAAGCAAAAAGCCAATTTCATGCATCTGTCTAATGCCAGTGTCAGATTCCACACTGATACATTATCAGCCTCAAATGAGAGCAAGGCAACTCTATTCAACTCCAAAGATAAGTACTTCAAAATATCTTTTCATTCATGTTGAATACAACCGTATTTTTATGTGAAAAACTCATTTAATTGGTTTTAAACTTTTTGGAATATTACTTAGTGTCTGATGATTTAATATGAACAACTTCTATTCTTAAGAATTCATTGAAACTCTGAATTTTAAATACTTGATTCCTTTTCCTGAAACAAGGTATTTACTTCAAATGTGTAAATTTGTAATTAATTTTATTTTGTTTCATTAAATATAACACGTATGTTTTCTCATCATTATCCCTCAATAATTCACCAATAATGAAGTAATTCTTAATTTTGTTTTTCTATTCCATTGCCCATTCCAACACCCACACAGCCATTGTAGAAGTCAAGTGACTTACCTGCTAATATGGCTGCCTTCTTGTGTCCTCTTGGAAAATCAGGCCAGTTAATTTTACCTCATTTTATAGGAGAGTGCCTAATACACCAGTTAGGTTGGTCTATTTTGCTAGAATGGACCTGGCCAACATATTTGCATGAGTGGTTTCTCTTCACCCATATATCTCTCCATTAAATGACTCAAGTCAGTTTAACTTGGTGGCTACACCTGTCTACTTGTGTGTCAGACCACTTGCAAACTAACTAACCAATATTCCACATGGCACTGCAAACAGGATACGAACCTTTGAGGGCATTGCCCATTGGATTTCAAATCCAGTGCCTCAACCACTCGATCATCGCAGCCACACTTATATAAACCACATGCTGAGTGGATAGCCGCAGCCCAAAAACGTGAAAAGACATTATCCAAATGCAATCATCGTGAGGTACAACCATACTGCACATGCCCTATCCCCGCTTCGTAAGGGCGACACAGTCTCCATTCAAAACCCAAATAGCTATCGATGGGACATCGCTGGACAAATAGTAGAGATGCTTCCCAACCGTCAATATAGAATTAGAGTTACAGAAACGGGCAGAATAACCCTGCGGAACTGTAGGTTCCTAAGCAAACTTAAAGCACCCATAATCAAGACCGACCCCCATACCAAGCGCCTTGCCTGTGTCCCCTGAGCCGATGATTACAGATATGTGTAGACCACATCAATCTGCCAAAGAATCAGGAAATGGTGGCATTACATTGCGAAATGACCTAGCGCCCAGATCCCTACTCAGTCACTGCCATCAAGAACCAGGATTCCCAGGGCGCTATCCCGACTACTCCCATACAATCGGCAAAGCAATAGGGAACTTATTCCTCCCCAATGGCCAATATACTTCCGCAATGGGGAGAGGAGGGAGATGTAGAAGTCAAGTGACTTACCTGCTAACATGGCTGCCTTCTTGTGTCTTCTTTGAAAAGCAGGCCGACTAATTTTACCTCATTTTATAGGAGATTCTGATTAATTTAAACACATTCACCAGTCTGCAACAAAATGACTTACCTGCTAACATGGCTGCCTTCTTCGAAAAGCAGGCCAGCTAATTTTACCTCATTTTATAGGAGATTCTGATTAATTTAAATACATTCACCAGTCTGCAACAAAGTGACTTACCTGCTAACATGGCTGCCCTCGTGTGTCCTCTTGGAAAAGCAGGCCAGCTAATTTTACCTCATTTTATAGGGGAGTGCCTAATACTCCAGTTAGGTTGGTCCATTTTGCTAGAATGGACCTGCCCAACACATTTGCATGAGTCGTCTCTATTCACCCATATATCTCTCCATTAAATGACTCAGTTTAACTTGGTGGCTACACTTGTCTACTTGTGTGTCGGACCACTTGCAAGCTAATCAATATTCCACAGCCATGTCCACTGATACAAAATAAACTTTGTCAGATTTAAATTCAAATTGATCACACATATTTCTGTTTCTTCAACAGATAGTACAATGGCGTATCTTTTATGATTTTGTGGGTAGTTTTAAGAAAATATTTGTAAATGCTTTTTTTATAAACCTATTTCATAACTACAGGGTGCAGCTGGTATTTGAGGACACAGATTTAAGATTAATACTGCTTCCTACTAACTTCTAATGCTTTTATTTTTCTGAAATCGAGAATGGCAAACCCTATGATAACAAATGAAATGCTGTGATTGTGGCATAAAAGGCTGATCATAGCGATTTGGATATTGCACGTTTTCTCAGAGTTGCAAGAATGGATGGCTGACCATTTGTATGACCACATCACACCCAACATTTGGCCACCTAACTCTCCAGATCTCAATCCACTAGACTATTATGTATGGAGCGTTGTTGAGAAGGAGGTTAATAAACAGCCTCATAACACGAAAGACTCTCTTAAAACTGCAATATTTCTAGTAATGTCTGACATAAATAAGGACCAATTAATCAGAACTTGCAGCTGATTTCGACATTGTGTAGAGGCGATTATTGATGCTAGTCGTAATTTTATTGAATAAAATTAAATAATAGCTAAATTTCATGTTTACTTGTTTATAATTAAATATAATTATATTCATTTGTTCAGCAAGTTTTTTACTAATCCATAAAATCTGTCCTCAAATACCAGCCGCACCCTGTATATAATGTGTTTTCTTGCTGTAAGGCTCAGTTGTTATAATTTTTATTTTCAGTTTCCATCTTTGAGAGTATCTGAAATCATGAACATTTATGAGAAAGAAGTCATTCTCACACTGTGAAATTTGTGGATTGGTAGATAAATCCACACAGAAGACACATAACACACACATACGGGATGAAATCTGTGATGTTAGCTATTCAATGATTTTAAATCTCAAAATGAACATGAAAATTCAAATGGACAAGAAACCTATCCACTGTGAAATCTGTGGATATAAGTGTTCCTTCAATTCAACTTTCAAAAAACATATGGTGAAACACACTGGGGAGAAACCATTCCATTGTGAAATTTGTGGATTAAAATTTTCCCAGAATGGAAATCTCAAAACACATATGTTAAAACACACTGGAGAAAGACGTTTTCACTGTGAAATCTGTGGATTGCGATTTTACCAGAAAGGAAATCTCAAATATCATATGGTAACACACACTGGAGAGAAACCATTCCACTGTAAAATCTGTAGCTATACATGTTCCAGAAAATTTGAGCTCAAAACACATATGTTAGAACACACTGGAGAGAAACGTTTCCAGTGTGAAATCTGTGGATATAAGTGTTCCCAAAATTCAACTTTCAAAAAACATATGGTGAAACACACTGGGGAGAAACCATTCCATTGTGAAATTTGTGGACTGAAATTTTCCCAGAGTGGAAATCTCAATACACATATGTTAACACACACTGGAGAGAAACGTTTTCACTGTGAAATCTGTGGATTGCAATTTTACCAGAAAGGAAATCTCAAACAACATATGGTAACACACACTGGAGAGAAACCATTCCACTGTGAAGTCTGTGGATATAAGTGTTCCCAAAGTTCTACTCTCAGAACACATATGGTAATACACACTGGAGAGAAACGTTTCCACTGTGAATTCTGTGGATATAAATGTTTCAGGAATTCTGATCTCAAACCGCACATGTTAACACACACTAGAGAGAGACCATTCTACTGTGAAATCTGTGGATATAAGTGTTCCCGAAATTCAGATCTCAAATCACACATGTTAACACACACTGGAGAGAAACGTTTCCTCTGTGAAATCTGTGGATTTATGTTTTCCCAGAGTGGAAATCTCAAAACACACTTGTTAACACATTCTAAAGAAAAATATATCAACTGTAAAATCTGTGAAATGAAATTTTACCAAAATAGCAATCTCAAAAAACACATGTTGAAACACACTGGAGAGAAACGATTCAACTGTGACATCTGTGAATATAAGTGTTCTCAAATTTCTGCTCTAAAAGCACACATTTTCACACACACTGGAGTGAAACCCTTCCACTGTGAAACCTGTGGCCTGCAGTTTTCCCAGAAAGGAAATCTCAAACAACATATTGTAACACATACTGGAGAGAAACCATTCCCGTGTGAAATCTGTGAACGGAAATTTTCACAAAATTCAAATCTCAAAACACATATGTTGACACACACTAAAGAGAAACGATTCTGTTGTGAAATCTGTGGTCTGAAATTTACCCTTAAAAGAGATATCAAACACCATATGACAAGAAACCATTCCACTGTGAAATCTGAGAATTGAAATTTTCCCAGAATGTACATTTAAAAAAACATAAGGTAACTGGAGAGAAACCATTCTATGCATTCAAATTTTCTGGCATGGAAGCCTCAAAAGACACACGTTAGCACACACTGTAGATAAAACTTTCTTCTATGAAATTTTTGAACTGAAATTTTCCCAAAATTGACAAAACACATAAGTTGACCTGCAGATAAAACATTCCACAATGAAATCTGTGGATTTAAATTTTTCAAAAATTCACGTCTCAAACACTACATATTATCACACTGCAGAGAATACTAGTGACACAAATGTAATGCAATAGTTCATCAGAGAGCCCCAAAAAACAATATCAACTTAGAATTTCGCAATATAGCACTATATACTGGTCCTTTTGTTCTTGAATGGACACCAAGATGTTATCTGATAAAAATGAATTAACTCTAAACCCAAGCATCTATTCACAGATTAAAACCCTTTATTTAAACACAGAAGTAAAACACTAAATACCAGGGTAGCATGTTAGAGAGAAACATTATAATGAACAAATCCACCAATAAAATGTATTTAGATTCTTCCTGATCTATAATCAAGTGGAAATGTCAGTGAACATGTATGTATGATTTTGAATAAATATTTCTAAGTATTATATATATATATATATATATATTCTTAAAGTATATTGTGAAACTAAAATCATATCGGATGGCTTTCTAACTGGGGACAAGCAGCGACTGAAGTTAAAAATAAATATTTTCTTCTCAGTAATTTTTTGATATCAGTGGATTTCATTACTTCCACTGAAGCAATTTGAAATCTGTGCAACTTCATTTTCACTGCAGTAAATTTCATTTTAAATGAATAAAGCTAAATTTGAATTTTTTCTTTCTCCAAGCCTAATTTTCAGTTTGAATTCCCCAAGTTTGATCAAATTGTAATGTGCATTGAATGAATGTTTCTCTATATAAACCGTACTGTATTTTCCCTCAGTGCAAAGTCATTGGTGATTCTCTTCAGTGAAGTTCCTAGAATGAAAACATTAATTACTTTTTGTAATGCTGTTTGTAGGAGTCACTTTGTAAATCACAGATACAATAATAGAAACGCCTTTAAACAAATGCTACTGTCAGATGCTGCTAATCCCATATTTTTCCTTTACCTGTCATGTATTCTAATTATTCAAGATGAGGTTGACTCTGATTGCTCTCTGGCGATCCATGTTCAAATCCAAGTGTTACCAGTAACGCTTTATTCCTATAAGACACCTCCCTTTTGAGATGACTTCCACTGGGGTCTATATTTCTTCAGCTTCAGTTCAATTTTTAGAAATTCTGTTTCTATTCTTTTTCTCTTATCAGAAAACCTTCATTCAACAATTTGAGGCCCTGTCGGCTGGGGCTATAGAATACGCTGACTGTACCTCTGAAAAGGGGTAAGACACCCCCCCAATGGAGTGTCCCGGGTATAACGATAAACTACATCCATGTCCACGGTAAGACAATAAACTACGTCCAACAGCAAGGCCTCTGATAAGGTTTTGAGGAGCGTGGAACCACCTCTTAATTGCTGGTGTTCCCAGGTCCACCCTGACCCGGGGTGGTAGCACCTGTTAGGGTCCCAGCTATGGGTAAATAGTTAACCCTGAAAAGGTTTTAATACCAGAAATACTTTGTAAAAAATTATTTGAAACAAATTTCTGAAGAAAAAAAAATATTGCCAGAAACAAATTTTTGAAAAAAAAAAAATATTGCCAGAAATAAATTTTTGAAGAAAAAAATACCAGCAGTACATTTTTGAAAAATAAAAATATTGCCAGCAATACAATTTTGAGGAAAAAAATATTACCAGAAATAGATTTTTGACAAAACAAAAATATTACAAGGAAAAAAAAAAGTTGTTGGCATTAAATGACCCATTGAGGTTGATAACCTGTAAAACAAACCAAACCAAAGCATATTTTTCCTTTACCCGTCATAAGTTCTAATTATTCAAGATGAGGTTGACTCTACTTGCTCTCTGGCGATCCATGTTCAAATCCAAGTGTTAGCAGTGACACTTTATTCCTATAAGACAATTCCCCTTTGAGATAACTTCCACTGGGGTCTCTATTTCTTCAGCTTTGGTTTAATATTTACAAATTCTGTTGCTATTCTTTTTCTCTTACCAGAAAACCTTGGTTCAGCAATTTCTGATGGCATGGGTACGTCAAACGTATCATACAAAATTTCTCTTTTACTTCTTTTCAGGGACTTTTTAAACCAGTGAATCTGTGTTTTACCTGATTATGGTCTCGCTTATGTTCCCATCTTTGTTCATGTACCATGTATGTCATCTTGCCGATTTGATTTTTATAACACCATCCTCCCAGAATTCTTTTCGACATTGATACATTTAAAAAATACCTTATCTCTAGGTTTGAAGCATCCACTTATAGAATCATTTCTTCATGCTCTCACCTTATGATCTTGTAATAATTTATTAAAAACGAACTTAATCTTCCTGGTGAACATCAACTCTGCAGGCGACATTCCAGACTTGGCATTCAGGTTTGGTGTGATTCTGAAAACACACAGAAATTGTTGAAGCATTACTTCATCTGACTCCTCTCCCTCTGACTTCTTCAGTGCCCTTGTAAACGTATCAATAAACTGTTCCACTTGCCCGTTTGATCTTGGGTGATAAGGGGGAGTTGTAATATGTTCTATTGATAATGATTTACAAAAACCCTTAAATTCACTAGACATGGATTTTGTCCCATTGTCTGAAACGATAGTGTCAAGAACATGGAACCTTGCAAAAATCTTATGTAAGAAATTTATTACCGCAGTAGTCAGGTTTCTACATTTTAATATTTCTGACCATTTAGTGTAACTATCAACTACCACTAGATAGTATGCTCTGTTTAACGGTCTTGGAAAGTCTGTATGTAGTCTGGGCCATGGCTTATCTGTTTTCGGCCAAGGTTGAATTTTGATAGGCAGTGACTTCACTGCCAGAGCACAACCCCTGCATGATTTCACTAAATTTCGATATCTTGATCCATTTTTAGCCAGTAAACATAATGCCTTATTAAGGATTTCATTCTAGATATTCCTGGATGTCCTATGTGGAATTCTTTTAGCATGTTTTTACATTGATGCTTGTATCACAATTATTTTTGCATACATAAGTACATTATTACATAAAGAAAATGCATTATTTTCAGTAATATTTTTTTCATTTAAATTGCGTCTTCATTTTCATTATAAATTGGTCTTTTTCCAACTTAATTCTCATTTCCTCCAATGTTATGGGCAGTTCTCTTACAGTATTGCATAATACATTATTAATTTAATTTTTGGCCTGTATCATCACAATTACTGTGTCCTCAAGTAGTTCACAGAATTTTGATATTAGTCTAGATAATCCGTCTGCATAAGTTAATTTTTTGAATGGTAGAAACTCAATTTTCTAATTATAGTTCCCTAGTGCTGCTGTATGTGTGGGAAAACCCTTTTTTGATTCAGATATTGACAACAATGGATGATGGTCTGTCTGTTGTATGAATTCTCTACCATGTATTAATTTAAGAAACTTTTTCATAGCAAATATGATGGCCAATACTCCCTTTTCAATCTGGCTGTACCTTTTTTCAGCTGCAGTTAATACTCTTGAGACATTACCTATTGGTTTAGTTTTTCCGTCCTCGTATTTGTGTAGTATCACTGGTCCAGTATCCAAATTACTTGCATCGGAAGCAAGCGCAATCTTTAATTTAGGGTCAAAATGAGCTAGTGACAAATCCAAAGTTAAGACTTTCTTGATCTCTTTGAAAGCACTTTGACATTTAACTTTGTTATATTTGCTGGAGTGAACATGTCTTTTATTGTGCTCACCCTTGAAGGATCCAGTCATCTACCATTTCTATGTCCAATTCTATTTCACATCTTTCTTCAGTAGATTATTCAAGGGTGCTCTTAATTTGTGCATGTTTGGTATGTATATATATATATATATATATATATATATATATATATGATAGTAATTAGCAAACCCTAAAAATGTTTGTAACTTTGTTACATTTGTTAGAGTGGGCATGTCTTTTATTGTGCTTGCCCTTGAAGGATCCGGTCATCTACCATTTTCATCAATAATTTGTCCTAAATATTTAAGTCTTGACATAAACAATTCACATTTTCCTTCACTGATCTTAAAACCATATTCTTTAATTCTCCCAAATACTTTTTTTACATCTTCTGTATGTTGCTTTTGGGTCTTACTTTTAATAAGTACATTATCAAAATATGCTTGTGCACAATCCATACCGGCAAGCATGGTGTCCATTATCTGTTGGAATATGTTTGGTGCTACATTAACTGTTAATGGTTTTGAGCATTCTTCATCTGCTAGTACATGTAGGTAAGCGTCTGACAGGTCCAATTCAGAAAAAAAATTTACTTCCATTCAATTTGGCAAAAATTTCCTCTGGACTTGGTAATAGGTAGTTATGTTGTTTTAAACATTCATTTAACCCTGTTTCAAAATCAGCATATACCCGGATTTTATTATTCCTTATTTTAATGTTGACTGATCTCTCGGAACCAGTTATTATCAGTCTAGCATTCTTGATATTTTTTAACCCTTTTCATGCTGACTGAGATTGACTGAGTCATGAGTGTAGGAATGTCAGATGGTTCAATATTTGAGCCAGCTTCTGGTCATGAACATGAGAATAAAGATGAGGACAACAGTCTGAACAATGTAAATAATGTATATTAAAAGACTATAAAGTCAGACTGCAGAATCAAATTCATACACAGTATGGTGACAGGAATATTAAATTAACACCAAACAAACCCTAGTGTAACACTATTTGGGTTACTGGTAATTAATAATTATAACAACTTGGCATATCAACGAAAATGAGATATTAATGAATAAACTCGCATGAAAAGGGTTAAAAAAAATATCAAGAATGATAGACTGATAATAACTGGTTCCCAGAGAATCGAGATTTATATAACGAACCAGTTGACCGGCTGAAAGCAATGCTTGATTTGTACAAATAGGCTAAGTGTTGACAATCTTTGGCAAACAATGCCCGAGAGATTGACATGAGGAGAATTATTTTTTTTTTTTTTACTTTTAAATCTTTTAAAATTCTGTATTAGCTTCAGCCTTTTAGATGATATTGTTATTAAATCAAAACTATATTTACTAATCAGAAATGGAAAACCTTAATACAAATTATTAAACACCAATATTTTTAAAAAAATTTTGAATTGGTATGTGTATAAATGTGCTGATTTTTCTAAGTACAAGTGATTATACACAACATTATAATAGAAAATAAAACAATGACTATATAGTAAATTTAAAGTCAAAATTTCTAAAATTTAATAAAACATTAGATTACAGAGAATATTTTCCTGAATTAAGTCTACTATGTAATTAAAAATTAGAGAAAAAAGGCGCCCATGATATTTTCTTCAATTATGTTCTACAGATAAAATCTCCGTAGAACAACATTACTTCTGTCATCATATCAACACAATATAAGCTAATTTAAAGTATAGTTAATATGATTTACTTTCATAAAGTTAGACACGTTTTTTTAAAAAATTATTTTATCTCAAGCATGGCAATAAAGCCACTAAGATGCAAGTTTGAGAGAATGTGGGAAAAAGAATTAGAATTAAGGAGAAAGGGTTCAATAAAAGAACAGGAATTAAGAAAACAAAAGATATTGATTGACATTGCATTAAATGTTTGAAGATCAAATTTATCTGGGAAGCAAATGCACAGAAGAGTGTGCCACAAGATAAAGATGAATGAAGTTCATTGACATTATCAGAAAATAAAAGTGATAACTATCGTAGTTTTAAATTTCTAAAATTTAACAAAGTATTAGATTACAAGTAATATTTTCCTGAATTTTTAAGATTTAATTAAAAATTATATAACAAAGTCACCCATGTCATTTTTTCCATTCATGTTCTATAGATAAAATCTCTGTAGGACAACATTACTTCTGTCATCATATCAACACAATATAAGCTAATTTAAACTATAGTTAATGTGATTTGAAACAAATATGATTTACTTTAATTTTAAAATACAAGAGAAATTAATTTTTTTAAGCATACAGTAGCATTTTTTGAAACTGACATTAACCATGTTTATGTGTTTGATGACAGATTGATTGTTGTTCCACAAAGACTTTATCTGTAAAACATGAGAAACTGATAGTTGTTAAATAAGTTAGTTTACTTGAAATTAACTCTATAGAATGATTTTAAATATAAATTCTTTTCTAATTAAATAATGCTGCTGTTTTTATTTTAAAATTCAGAACAGATTTTCGGGAAATGAGTAGCAGTTTGAAAAAGTAATTGATGATTTACATTCTTGAAGAAGTCCTGCTTTTAACAAATACAATAAATATAAACGTGTTGATTTTTGTAAGTATGGATGACCATACACGATATTATCAGAAAATAAGAGCGATAACTATAGTAAAATTAAAGATTCTTCTTTGTAAAGTAAATAAAGTTTACATAAGTGTGAAAGAACGACAATGAACACGTGGAGTGAATTTAATATAAACAAATTAATAATGTAAGCAGAAGAAGAAAGAGGTAAGGTTTAGGGAAAGAGATTGTTCTCCATAAAAAATCTCCGTTGAATAACATATGATCTGTCAACACAAAATTAGCTGATTTAAGATTAAGATATAGTTAATCTGATCTGAAACATATTACTTTAAGTTTAAAATACTACAGAAATGAAGTTTTATGCAAATAGTAGCAGTGCTTTTATTGGACATAAAAATAGTTTACGGGTTCTAAGGGAATATTTTTGGCCGAGCTCGGAGAACCCACGGTAAACTCGGCCTTGTGCCACATACCTCCCTCGGGGAGCGGGGCTGTAAAATATAACAGATATCAACTTTTACCGATGAAAGAATCTGGTGAAATCCATAATAAAAAAAAAAGTAATGATCTTTTTATTTTACATGAATTTCAGTTTCAAAAAAATCTATTAAGTTTTAACTTTCTTTTAAAATTCTGTATTAACTTCAGCCTTTTCGATGATATTGTTATAAAGTGAAAAACAATATTTACTAATCAGAAATGATAAAGCTTAATTATTAAACACCAATTGAATAAAAGAATTTTGAATTGGTATGTAAACATACTGACTTTTCTAAGTACGAGTGACCATACACAACATAATCAAAAAATAAGAGCAATAACTAGTAAATTTAAAGTCAAAATTTTTAAAACTTAATAAAACATTAGATTACAGGGAATATTTTCATGAATTTTTTAGTCTACTGAGAACTTAAAAATTATATAAAAAATACGCCAAGGTCATTTTCTTAAATTATTTTCTACACATAAAATCTCCGTAGAATAACGTAAGATCTGACAACACAAAATTAGCTGATTTAAAATTAAAATATAGTTAATCTAATTTGAAACAAATATTATTTATTTTAAGTTTAAAATACCGTAGAAATGAATGTTTATGCAAACAGTAGCATTGTTTTTATTGGACATAAAATATTTTACATAAAAAATTGATTTTTAAAATCTTGGTGCATAATGATTTGCATTAAGCTTTCTAGTTTTCACTTAATGACAACACAATAAAAAAAAACTTGAAATTTTAAAGGATTTGAAATTTTATAAATTATTATAATTAAAATTAAAAAATAATTAAAATATAAAAAATGAGAACAATTCATCAATTTTTTTTTTTTTCTGAAGGCAATAGTTCCTTAAATATTATTTATAAAAGCAGTTAAAAGATTTACCAATTAAAAAATGTTGCGTTTATGGTTTGGAGCAAAAATTGCTGATTTACATTCTCCAAGGACTTTTGCTTTTAATTAATAAAACAAATTTTGAGATGAAAAAATGTGGTAGCATCAGAAAGGGAAACTTGAAATTTCTAGAGCACATTCTGAATGATCAGCCAGGTGAGTGATGTCTCATCGTCCAAGGCCATATGAAGCAAATTCCTCCCTAGCCTCAAGTACACTTCTCCTTCCTGGCCTTCAGTGCTTCCCAGATTTCCTCCTCCATTATGCAAACAGCCAAATAGTTATTGAACTGAGCTGCTCTCAGACTGAATTCCATAGTGAAAGCCTTCTGAAAGTAGTCACATCATGCTTTCTGTTTGGCGAAGCAGTGGAGGAGGGCCTTGGATTGTTCCATGTCCTGTTCTGTCCTGCTTTGTCCAAACCTTTTATTTTTTCACATTCTTCTTCTGTTCTTCTACCACATCCCCCCTCCTCCTTTTCTCATGAGATAGAGGATATTCCGCCACCTCCATAAGAGAAACAGATTATTTCTCATTCAGCTGTAATTGTTGTTGCTGCTTTTTCTGCTTCAGTTGCTGATGCAGCT
This sequence comes from Acanthosepion esculentum, assembly GCA_964036315.1. Taxonomy (NCBI): domain Eukaryota; kingdom Metazoa; phylum Mollusca; class Cephalopoda; order Sepiida; family Sepiidae; genus Acanthosepion; species Acanthosepion esculentum. The sequence continues at coordinate 749,005 of OZ038479.1, read as the reverse complement.
GCATTTTGGTCTGTGGGAAATCCTGCTGGGCTGAGAGTGAAGGTATATCCACCTCCCCTCCTCCTCACCATCATTGCAGGCATTGGTGGACTTGTCCTCACCCACTGATTCTTTAGATGTACTCGGTTTGGTTCCAACTATGCCATATTTTCGCAAAGAGCCTGCAGTGATGTCTTCTTCCTTGCAGATGTTGAACAATTTATGGGCTATCATGCAGGGAAAATGGTTCTGGTTGTGACTGTAACAAGAGCTTTGCTCATTTCCTTTAAAAAAAAGTCCTTATACACCTTCCAAATCCAGTCAAAACAAGATCCACACTTTTTTTTTTTTTTTTTTTTTTTGCTTTTTGGAGGCCCATACAGATTTTGTCAAGAAAGGCGACCCCAACTGCATACTCTGTGGTTGGGGCCACAGTAGTGGAGTCACTATATTTGCTAAATATAATTTAAAGCTAATTACAATCTGAAGAGCCAGACAATTTTTAAAAGAATTGTGATTTGTTTTTATATAGGTGCAGAATTTCTGAAGTATGGATGTACAAACCAATAAATCTATCCTTAAAAGATCACGTGTTTTAAGGTCTGATCCTCCTTATGGGATGGAGGATAACCTCATGAAATTTATCGTCTGATCCACAATACTTAAATGTGAAGAGTTTTGACAGTCAATAAATCAATTAACACATCAGTAAAACAATATGATATTAAGAAATGCTTGTATGCAACATTTTATGCTCGAAGTAATACTTGATTTAAATCAGATTAACTTTAAATTTAATTTGGTTGAGGCAGTGGAGAACTTTCAGAGGGAAATTAAAAGGAGATAGCTGGCATTCATTAAACATGGTACGTGAAACTAGAACAGTCTACTCCAGTGAGTGAAATAAAGGGTTCAGTTCGACATTCCGACCACCTGAAGAAGGCCGGAGCCTACAACAACCAAAACGTAATAAATATGGCGACATAGATGAGGACAATAGTCTGAATAATGTACATAATACCTCATCTCAGAAATATAGACAGATACTTTAAATTTAACATTTCAGAAATATATATTCTATTGCTGCAAGATTTTTGAAACCGAGAATTAACTTTTGCTTATAAAATGGACAACTTTTATTGATTTTACTGGGAAAAAATTTGATTCCAATCAATATAATTTTTGTTTGAAGTACACCAGAGTATTTTGCTGACAGGAAATTGTATATTTTAAATCCTTTACCTTTCAGTTATAGCTAAAATGAAACCTTCAAGAAAGCTTCTTCATTTATAAAAAATAATTTTAAACATTGGGCATTGTAATTTAGTGGAGGTACCTCGATTAAACATAACATAGCAATTGGAGGGTTATAGTTTACAGTATTTGGAAACCAAGTTTTACAAAGTTGGCTTGATTTTTTAAAAAAAAGAGTCGTGGTAGTGGAGAGGAGGAAATTTTTGTTTTTTCCTTTAGCTTTCCTATTGCATGGCAATGGGCATTTTGTCATTTTAGAAAGCTAAATTTTATGAATTAGACTTTTATCAAAAAAAAAAAAATCAATAAAGTGATAAAACAATAAGGTAGGTTTTTGTAGGGTTGTCCCAAAAACTCATCAAATTAGATTAGGGGCTGAAGTATAAAACCTATCCAGTTAGAGAGCAACTTATCCAATGGGTGGATATTCCGGTAAATAACATTTTTCATTTATGTTTTATTTTCTTACACTTTCTCAGTAAGGATCGTAATGAAGCAAAAAACAGAAATCCATTAAAAATAAATAAATAAAAACAGGAAAAAAGATAACAGAATTCTTTTTGATTAAAAGGAAGTCATAGATCATTTAAAAAAGTCTTTGTTGACTATTTACATTATTTGGACTATTGTCTTCATCTTTGTCACCATATTTATTACAACATTGTACATTCCGGCCTTCTTCAGGTGGTTGGAATGTCGAACAGAACCCTTTATTTCGCTCACTGGGGTAGACTGTTCTAGTTCCATGTGCCATGTTTAATGGATATCAGTTATCTCCTGTTAATTCCTCTCTCCAAATTCTCCACTGGCTTAACCGGGTATTGAACTCACACTTTTTGCTTCCTGTCACTGGATCTAACTACTGCCTTTATTCACTGTGCCATGTGTCCTTGAATAAAGGTTCAGTTCGACATTCCAACCACCTGAAAAAGGCCGGAGCATACAACAGCTGAAACGTTGTAATAAATATGGCGACAAAAATTATGACAATAGTCTGAATAATGTAAATAGTGTACATAATACCTCATCTCAGAAATATAGACAAGTCTTTGTTGATTTTGAAGACAGAAAAATATGATTCATTTCAGGATGATTTTCTTCATAAATCTCCAAGGGAATTTTTTTTCAATGTTTCAAGGACTTGTGCATATAACTAATATAAACTTGAAGTAATGCAAAAGCAATTTCTTGGAATTTATATGAAATGAGTTAGAGGAGGTTGGTAAATACATAAAAAGTATATATAGTGATCGTTTTGATTCTGCAGAGATTTCGGATAAGAAGTCAAATAAATAGAAGGTTGTATTAACAAAAGATCTCTTCTCCTTGGCACTGATGAAAATGATGGTCTGTTTTCATTGGATTTATCAACTATTAACTCTTGTGTTTGTGATGTTGCTGACATGTCCAAGAATGGGGTCTTAGTAAAGGATCCTCTTCTTGGCACTGATGAAAACGATGGTTTGTTTTTAATGGGCAGAGATGCCAGCAAGAGGTAATCCTGCAGCAGATGCTATCTGCTCTGAACTTGATCATTAATGCAGGTCCATTATGGAACCATAGAACTTGGGCCCCACAATGGCTGTGCTGCAGAAAAAAAAAATACAGAAGGTCCATCTGGTCATGGATTATCAGAAGCTCAGTCAGTATGTGGATGCGCATGGGTGCAGATGTTTGCGCGCAAAACTTGAGGGAGTGGCGACAGGAAGGATCAGATGTCGTTGTGCTGGATGTGCGCCGTGCCTATTTGAAGATCCACATCAACAAAATGTTATCGCCCTTTCAAACAGTGCAGATAGATGGGCAAAGATATTGCTTCACCCGTTTGAGTTTGGCACAGCTGATCATGTGATCATTTGTGAATGCCATGGTCATACAGGACAAGACCATTCTTTCCGGGTCCCGCACAGGAACCTAAGGTTAGAAATGGTATCATGACACTTTCCACTGCAAAAAAAATATATATATATTACATAGATAATGCCCTTTGTAAAGTGTGGGCTGTACTTGTCAGAATAATTTTTTGTATCTCATTGAGGCATGGACTTCCAGGGATCCCTTCAATTAGTCTACTGGAATCTTTTCCAACCAATCCTAAGGCTTCAACTGCAACAGGGATTGTTGATGTTCCCATGTGCCACATTTTTGAGATTTCTATCTCAATGTCCTTGTATTTTGACAGCTTTTTGAATATCTTCAAAGATATATTGCAGTCTGCAGGGACTGCCATATCAATAAGGAGGCATTTTTTGTTGTTGTTTGTGGTCTATAATAAGAGAAAACTATGATGCATTTAATTCTTTACTCAAATATCAAATGTCCAAAATTAAGGAACAAACTGGGAAATCCTTTTTATACTAGTAGTATCACAACCAGGGCTGGCAAGTCGAAACACAAAACCTTCAGCCTCAACTCATCTAATTTTTGCATCGCCGACTACTCTCTATGTAATTAAATGACAGCCTACAAATATCTATACACTTTAATGAAACTTAGTAGAATAAGTAATTTTATTGTTTATACTACAGTATAAGTATTGCTTTTAGTTAAATGATACTTTTGATTTTAATAATTTTATTTTATTATTTTCTTACCTGTTTGAAATCATACTATATTTAATTGTCCCAAATAAAAGAACAGGATTCAGGAAGATGGTGATTGAAATGGCATATAAAGTTTTGAAGAATGTGTTAGGAAGGCAAGAAATTGGAAGGAGGGTTGTGCAAGAAAAGCAACTATTAAAATAGTATTGGCAGTTGTATCTAGCTAGTTCAACAGTAAAATGGTGGGACCTAGTTGCCAATCTAGTAACACATTTAAATTCATATAGTTAAAACACTAGAGGGAAAAAGCCCCTCAGAACAGTTTTCATAAAAATATTTGTAGAAAAACAGAGTGAAGCTATTGGTGAAAAAAAGAGAAGCTCCTTTGCTAAGGCCCCTTGCATATAAGCATCAGCAACCCAAGAGTTGAAAGATAACCTGGGAAAGCAACTCAAATATTTATTAAACTAATAGTTAACAAATGGAATATAAAATCCCATAGTAAACCATTCAAACATGGATCTTGAAAAATATTTTTTGACTTTTATGATTTTTTTTTTACACATTCTCTTGGATGAATGTCACTGTAATTTTGTTCTTCACATGCAGTAGACTCACCTATTTTATTTGATAACTTATTTTAGTGCTATTTAGGTTGTTAAGAAAAGATTATTGGGACATTTTTATTCAATGCACTTCTACTTGCTCTGGACAATCACCATTTTGTTCTTATTTGGATTTCTGCAATGTTTTGTTCACATGCAGTAGACTCACCTCTATTTTATTTGATAACTTATTTTAGTACTATTTAGGTTGTTAAAGAAAAGATTATTGGGACATTTTTATTCAATGCACTTCTACTTGCTCTCACCAATCACCATTTTGTTCTTATTTGGATTTCTGCAATGTTTTGTTCACATGCAGTAGACTCACCTCTATTTTATTTGATAACTTATTTTAGTGCTATTTAGGTTGTTAAGAAAAGATTATTGGGACATTTTTATTCAATGCACTTCTACTTGCTCTCAACAATCACCATTTTGTTCTTATTTGGATTTGAGAAGTTTGTAGTATTATTGACTAATTAAGTCAACACATCTGATTTATTAAAAAAAAATTTGTTGCTATAATTCTCAGAAAATATAGTTTCTTTATTGTACTTTTTTTGTATTTAATTTTAAAAAGCTTTTGATCCATCAGCTTAAAAAAACTTATAATTCTGAAATATATTTTTTTAATTGAAAAAATTAATTTTAGTGTAAATACTTATTTTGTTTTAAAATTATTGAATCAATTGAAAAAACTGTTCTGTAATAATTCTAAAAAGAAATGTAATTTCTTAAAATGTAATTAAGCATAGATACTGTTTTTGAATTTTGAATTTAAAATCTTTTAAAAATTCCCCAAAAATATAGTTTCTTAATTGAACTGTTTTTGTATTCAATTTTTTATGCAATTTTTAAAAATCTTTTTTCTGTCATAATTATCAAAAAATAAATTTTCTTAATTGAAATATGTTTTTATTTTAAATTTATTGATTCAATTTAAGAAAGAAAACAATTTTTGTTTTGTCAATGTAAAACTTTGTTCTGTCGTAATTCTGATGAGAAATCTGAAGTCCAGCTGCCACGAGAGAGCTATGTGTCTTCTACAGCAAGAGTTGAGTATCCCATCAAGGCCTCTTGTCAAAAAATAAAGTTTCTTAATAGAACTGTTTTTGTTGTAAATTTATTGATTCAATTTAAGAAAGAAAACAGCCTTTTTGTCAATGTAAAAACTTTCTGTCATAATTCTCAAAAAAATGAGTTTCTTAATTGAACTAGGATTTAGTGTAAAATACTGATTTTTTTAATTAAATTATTATTTTAATTCAAAAAAACAAAGTTCTTGTATCAATTTATATGATTTGGCTTGATTAAAATTGTTTTGGGGACAATGGTGAAAATTAAACAAACAAACGGAATCTCTCGCCCTGGAATTTTACACAAGAATTTATTGAAGACTTGAAAGGTGTTGTACAATTTGGCAACTCTTAAGAGAACAGATGAAATGCAAAGTCTGTGAGGTGTTTATTAGAGTCATGCTTTTTGCAGATGATGCAGTGTGGGCAACACTTTCTGAAAACCAACTGCAGCAACTAATGGACAATTTTTTAAACGCCTGTCAAGAGTTCAGTCTGACCATCACTCTGAAGAAAATTAACATGACAGTCCAAGGCATTATTGAGCAGCCTACCGCCATCAAAATCGACAACTACAACCTGGAGGTGGTTCATGAATACATATACATCAGCTGCCCCATTTCTGAAATGCTTTCCCGAGGTACTGAGGTCAACAGGCAGATCAGGTAAGCTCCCAACACATTTGCCAGGCTGACCACAAGAGACTGCAAGAACAGAAAACTTATACTGGACATTGAGAGATGGAAAGACGTCGCCAACAGATGTTCATGCTGGAGAGACACTTTACGCTGAGGGTTGAAGCAGGGAGAGGAGAAACGTAAACAAAAAGGTGACATCAAAGGAGTGGCTTATTTGCTTACATGTTTATATTCATGGTTATTTATGTAATTATTCATATTATTTTCTAAAAGCTTATATACTTTTATAAGTTGAGAACAAAACTATGAATTTTCCTGGTTGCTTTTCCTGAGCAGTGAGAGTGGAATGAAAAAAAAAACAGTGCTTGAAACAATTGTTTAAAACTTTTATTTGTGGTTGAAAAAGAGGGTTCAAAATTGTGGTATTTTGTTGGTATTTTGTAAATAAATTTCTTGAGTAGATGCTTTCTAGAGGGAGAGATTTCTCCATTTGTTCCCACGGGCGGAACAGGAAATTTGAGTGTGAAACTGCTACGATGGGTATGAGTCCTCTGCATTAAGGGTTGTGTGTAGTTTTTTCTTTGGGGAGGAATCTCAAAGGGAGATTTCAACACCTGCTCCTACAATGAACAAGAAATCTGAAGCCAAGCTGCTATGTGACTTCTGCAGGAAGGGTTGAGTATCCCATTGAGCTGGGCTTGAATCTAAAGGATGCTGAAAGGCAAAAATGGAAAAAAGAATTGACCTTGAGGGTAGAGGCCACTCAAAGGGAAAATGGAAAAGAGGCCAAATAGGGCTTTGCCAGAATTTGGGGGGGTTCTGGAAGTTCAGATTATAACTTGCTGATTACTTCTGTTGCTGCTACTGCTGAATTGAGCAAAGTAAGGAAGCCACTACACACCACAATATCCAACAAGCAAGATAGTTTCTATAATATTGCTGATATAAATATATATCCTTTCCTGTTGCTGGGAAACTTGGTTCACTGTGTTGTGCTAAACAATTTTTCCTTGCCAGAATCTGCCTTACATTTTTATAAATCTATTATTCATCTCTGCATGGGATATTGTTGCCACATCTCAACTGGTGCTTCTGCTATGTATCTAGAGACTCTTGAAAAAATCCCTTCCCTCAAAAAAACCTGTTATGTTATCAGTCCTGACTTGGCCTTTCAGCTTCAATCACTTTCTCATCAGCATGACCTAGCTTCCCAGTTCTTTTTCTATGATTCATGGCCATTGTTCTTACGTGCCTTCCTATTTGGTTATTTGACTTCATGAATTTAAGCATCTCCAGATATATAGTTATATGAAAAATTAAATATAAAATCATAATTACATGCTTGAAAGGATAAAAAACTATGAAGTTGTCCTTTTTTTTTTTTTCAACGATTTAAAAAAAAAATTGTCATGAAAGTTTCCTTAAAATCTGACAAAATAGAAATTACGTGCCTGAAAGATAAAAAAAGTTTTTTTCAACAATTTTTGTTTTTTAGAAAAAGGGTTCACCCATGACATATTTATTTAGAAAAGCTTTCAATTGTTTCTATAACAATATTAAACAAATTTAAATTAAGAAAAAAGGTAGATTTGCTTTTTAAGCCCAGCGCTAAATAACTATTAAAATTTTCCAAGACCATCACATGTCCATGTAAATGTACATACTGAACTCAAAATAACAATTACATTTTGATAAAACCTACCATTTTGGAGTTATCGACAATAAAAGTTTGAATGCAGTCGTGTTCAGCCGTCAGCCATTACTGGCCTTGTTTAACTACATTCAGTGCGGAACATTTTGCACGCGGAAACTTAATTAACAGCCTTTTTACTGCTCTTAACTGAACTTACCCATCCAAAATAATTAACTTTTATTGGTAAAATTGCTTTTTAAGCCCGGCGCTAAATAGCTATTAAAATTTTCCCAAATCATCATATTTCCGTGTATATGTACATGCTGAACTCAAATTAACAATTAAATTTTGATAAAACCTACTGTTTTGTAGTTATCGACAAGAAAAACTCAGGCTCAGTTGCAGTCATTCGTCTGCCTTGTTTAATTACATTCACTGAGGAAGACTTTGCTCGCGGAAACGTAATTTTACAGCTCTTAACTGATTTTACTCATCTAAATTACTGCGCACTTACGTTATGTTGAAAAGAAATTACAGGTGCTTTCTTTTTCAATTTTTTTTTTATAGTAAAGCTTTCTTTTTAAATTTAAAAAAACAAAACAACTTTTAATTAAAAATAAAACAAATAATAATTAATGCGCAAACTTTGCATGAAGTTTGGAAAGAGCATGATTATTTACAAAATAAAACAAAATGTTCCTTCCTAGCATTTTTTTATTTTGCAAATAATCATACTCTTTACAAAAATGTTTTATAACAGTTGTCATTGCTTTACAAGGCCCGTAATGGTGGACGAAAAACCGCGACTGAGTCAGAAATTTTCTTGTCGATAACTTTAAAAAAATTAATTATTTAATAAAGCTTTATTCTATAAAGAAACAATATTTTAAAATTGAAAAAAAAGGGGATTTATACCAGTTAAAAAAAAAAAAAAATAAGTGCATTTTAAAAGAACATTCGCGAAAATTGTGCAGTAATCAAGATGAGTGAAAAGGTTCCCAAAAGCAGTAAAAAGGCCGTTATGTAAGCTTCCGCTCATTATTACTCAAGGAAAACATGTAAACAACGCCAGTAATGGCGGTCGGACAACGCGAAAGAGATCGAAATTTAATTGTCGATAAATCCTAAACGGTAATCGGTTGCAAACTTTTAATGTCATTTTTGAAATAATAACACCATAATAGAACATTTTCAAAATATTAGCTTACATAAAATTTAACAGTTTATCTGTTTCCCTACCATAAGGAAAACCAAATCAGACGAAACAAGTAAGTAAA